>OZ059792.1:224670-529267 GCA_964057025.1 Standfussiana lucernea | reverse complement strand
CAAGCTTGAACATGTTGAAACATGAAATTGAATCACAGCATAATGCTTTATGGAGTCTAATTGCATATTATTGAGTAACATCCATCATTAGACAGTCAGCCGGAGCGGTCATATCACATCGAGTAAAAACGAAACGAAATTGTAAGTATTGTACAAGTACCCATCTACTTATAAGATTATTTCATCATGTTTTTTTATGTAATTTAGTTAATTATTATTTTGTTTGTTTCAGATCGTTGACAATGTGTGATTCTCCAGATATTATCGACTTCTCACAATACGCTCAAGGTTATCCGACTCCGAGTTTAAGTTGGCATATCCCTGAACAACAAAGACCTGTCAACAAGGAGCCTAGAGCAAGACAAGACTACGAACCTGCCAGCAAGAAGCCTAGAACAAGACGGGAGTGTCTAAAACAGAAGCCATATCTGCATACAAGTCAATCATTCCTGATAAACAATGAGAAGAAAAAAGGTTTACGACTGATCCAGGTACAAGTGTTGGATATCAGTGAACAACAAGAACCTGCAAGTGATAATCAGGACATGGTAATGTTAAGTGTGCAGTATGTAGTGACTGAATCAGTGGATCATGTTATGGATGAGACGCAATCGTTAATTAATAAAATATCAAAAAAACTTTGTGGAGATAGATGTTATTATTAACTGGTGTCATTATTTTGTACGTACCTACTTTATAAGTTGTTGTGTAAAATTTGCAGTAATAAGTAATAATAAATTATGTAAGTAATCTACTAGTTATTTGGGTATATTAATATTAGGAATGTATACCATTTATTTGCTTTCTTATTCTTTAGTGTTTTGAATGTATAAAATGTTAAATATGAAATAATTATATATGTTTTACTGCAATTAACTCTTTGTATTTTATCTTGTACTTATTATTTTTGGGTAGGTAGTTATAATTAGATTGTAATAATTGCAAATAATGTAAAAAAGTAAATAAAAATATATTCTTTCATAATTTAATTTACGTTTTTTTATTACTTATTAATACTCGAACTCTAAATTAGCTCTAGTGTGATGTATAATTGTAGGTTATTTGCTTTCAGTATTTTTATAATTAAATTTAAATTTTACATGTTATAATTATATCATGTTACTGCAGCTAATTTAAAGTTTGTTATGTAGGTTACCCTGATTATACTAAATAAAACACTCATAAGTAGATAGACATTTTTTATTAACTGTTCAACACAATAATAATTAAAATAAATTAAATACAGACATGTTATTATCAAAATACCATTTCCTTATACAGATAGCATTATTCAACGCACAATTCATTTTATGATTCACACAATTAAAATCAATTTTATTTTTACAAAACCTTCTTTTTAATTCTGAAAAATTAGGGCATCCCTTCTCACCTATGTCGATAACTTCACAGTTTGCACATAACTCTTTAATCCATTTAATCTTTTCCAAACCCTTTGTGATAATTTTTTTATTTTCTAAGAATGGTAAAATTACACGTTGAAACTCTTTGTAGTCTATGTAACCCTCGCTCCAGTAAATTCCTCGATTTCTTTCTAACCACCTCACCTGCTTTTTTTCTTCTTGTGTTAGGTAATGGAATGAATATGGTGGTTTTACCAAGAACGTCTGTGTATGATCCTGACTCGCAATAGCCAATTCTTTGACAATAAAATTATTTATAGAATCTTTAAATCCTTGGAGTTCCACTATAATGGTATCCGCCTTCATGATATCTTCTTGACAATGCTGCTTAAGGGTTTGTATTCAACAATGCAATCGTTCAGAATGAGACAGTATGCTGAAGTTTTATCTGGTATCTCTGAATCACTCTCAATTTCTACTCTCACATCCACAACCGGACCTGTCTTTAGATTATCCGCTTGTCTAGAACAATCAATGACAAACAGCGGTGCTAAATCTCTAAACTGTTTTTCGCTTAATATGGGCTCCGGACGACGTCCATAATACGACTGTTGGAATCTGGTGTATTGCTCGTATAATAAAGCGATTCTGTTATTAGCAAAACTCACATTTAGGTTTTCATACGGAAAATAAGTTGAATTGAGGTACACTCTAACGTTTCGAACATGACAGTGATCGAATTGAGACATGTCTGAACTTGCATTGCTTTTCCTATTTGACTGTAGCCCGATAATAACGTATCTTGGTTTTTCTATTTGAGATGAAGTTTTGATAGACCAAGTATGTTTTGTAGTTTTAGGCAAAGCTGGATATTCGTACAGATCCCAATTTCTATATATCATTTGAAGTGGGCGATCTTTTTCTAATACTTTTAACAAACCAATTTTTTCTTTGTCTGATACTTTAACATGCGGTACGCGCCATATGATTTTATTAATCTGAACATCATCCACTACTTCGCCAGTATTCAGTTTTACAGCGTTCAAATTAGTATTACTTCGTAACAATATCAGTTCATGTCTACTATTTATCACGACTTTTTTAAAATCTTCAGCAAAACCGAGGAGGTTACAAAGTGGTATTGAAGCAGAAAATCTTCCTCCATCAATATTTTTTATACCATCAATATTCCAGCCCCAAGCATTAGACATTTTTGATTCACTTTCGTTCATTGAAATTAGTGATTTCATGGTTGTTGTTATACCTGCATTTTTTATTTTGTCAATCTCCACTCCATTTAGCTCATACCTAATGTCTTGGAACAAGTAGAGTAGAGCATTGTTCGTGAAATTGACACTAGTAGCTTTGTCCTTCGTATCTTTTTTGGTAACGTTAACAGTTCCTTCCAAATATAGGGTGCTAGCTGATGGTAATATGTACAAGTCCTGTTGGTTGATAGATATGCGGATTTCATCGTTCCTGTTAAAACTCGTTACATAGGGTTTGTAGGAATGAAATTCGATTCCTTCTATAGTAGTATCGCAAGTAGGAGCGGATAAAACGTCTAAGATATTCATTTTAGCAATCCAATTGCTCTAAGGAATGCTTTATTGTCTTTAGTTAATTTTATTTTCTTCTTAGATAGAGGTCTTATTTGATAGGTAGCTCGAGCAGAACTGATATTCTTAACTTGTTGAGACACATTTTTATTGTAATCAATCATTTTTTTCTTCTAAGATGCAGATACACCTGCACTTCTTCACCACGTAAATTGATTAATCGTTTGTTTATATCTAACAACCTGATATGTATGCAGCTTATGTTGTTTTGATTGATTGGAAAGTATATTGCGTTCTTCGGGATTTCTATGATCCTGTATCCAGGTGGCACATTAAGTGCAAATTCGTGAATAATATGACTGGGTTCACCGTTTACATAGGAACCGCTTACAATATCACATTCAATCCTGACTACGGTCGTAGGTAGAATGTTGACTGGAGACTGTGACACATGCCATTTATTTGCTTTCAAGATTTGTTTATTAAATCCTAATAGTCTTCTAAAAGAGTCTTCTTTGATAAAATTAATGTCTTTTGTACAAAATATTGTAGTTTTTAATGTATTATTATTGCACCGTAGTTTGATAGCTGCATCTTTTATTTCGGATTTTAAATAATCGCTGACATCTTGTAATTCATAAGTGCCTTCCGGTATTTCAATAACTTCATTAATGCCATAATAGAACTTATTATTACTTTTATCAATGTTTGGAATAGAATTAAATGTTGAAAAGTGCAATAATGCACACTCATATTCTCCATCTAGTTGCAACGTATTAGGATAGTATGTAGTTAACACTGACGAGTCTCCAGTTATCGACAAAGTGAGTGACATCTTGCAAATGATTGAAATGAAAGAAAAGTATATATTTTATATTACATTTTTATTCCAAAAACTCCACAAATAATTTAAACATAAATGACCACAATTGACTGCGTTAAATTTTTGATATCTTGTGTAGTTATAAAACACATTACAATTTTTGAAATATTGCATCAATTCCATGGGAGGTTTTAAATTTCCATAGCTATCAAAGTATTCACAGTGATTGTATACTTTAGCATAAGCTACCCAATGCGTTCCTTCGTTCTTAGAATTGTCTAAGTTAACGATACCACATTCAATGCGTTTCGGCTTCCGAGGTAGTTGATCCTTCATGTAGATCCCACGAAAATATGGGATGTCTCTTGAATAATTTCGGATGTCTACATTAGTTAGAGGTCGATTGGGTAGCATATTTTTCAGTTTTTTGAAGATGTTATAAACAATCCTTTACCACTTTTATACGGCTTAATGTATAAACCCTTGCCCAACACTAAAGCCTCCATAGCTTTATTATGTCGTTCTGTTTCTTGTAAATTTTGTTTGTTTGCTTTGTAATCATTGACGGTTTTTGCAATGCCAGCTGCACCCCCAGCTAAAGTTCCTAAAGCAGATAAACCAGCAAAAATTGGAATTAAAGGCAAAACTCCCCCAGTCTTTGGTATGGGTATTACTCGGGGTACTCGAATTCGATGATGAATGTTTGGAAATAACTTTTTTGCGGCTAAGTAAGCTGCTTTTATTAAAGTCTTACTATCTTTGCATTTGAGTTTCTTAATTTTCGATTTTATTTTTGAAACTAAGCTTTTAAATGATTTAATGCCGGATCCAGACTTTAATTTCGCTTTCATAACTTTGTTAACTAGCCAAGAGCTTAGTTTTTCACCTTTCCCTGCATCTTTTGATTTAAGTCTTTGTTTAGCCATGTTGAGTAGTTCTAAATCGGCTTTGTGACGATTTGATAAGTCTGTATGGTTTGTATACGCAATATCGTGTTGCATGCAAGCTTCGTCTAGCTTATTTACACCTCGGTCACCTCGCGCTAAGCGTTTGTGAAGTTTGGTTCCTGGTCCGCAATAATTGTATCCTGGCAAATGAACTTCGAATGGTAGATTATTAATTATGCCGTTAACTAGTCCACCCCCTTGCATTATTCAAATTATAATGATCGGATTTCAAATGAAAAATGGTTATATAATATCTTAGTCCATTATTGCAGCTTTTTCAATCCAACTGTTTTCTGCACTGTTCAGACCTAACCATTTAACATACAATTTATTTCCTTTCTTTTTCAAAACCTTTTCTATCAAATATACATCAGGATAAATAGATCTTTGCAGTTCTTGTTCGTAAAAAGCTCCTAATATGTCTTGCTTTCGTCGATCTTCTATGTGATATGTTACTGGTAAGGTTTTATTTACCTTTTTTATAATAAATAATTCAGTCGACCAATTAGGAGTATAACCTTTCTCAAAATTATGTTTGTATTTACTTATACGGACACAATCACCAACTTTGAATTTAGGCTTCCACGGAACTAAATCATGTTTGTTTATTTTTTTAATATTTTCTTTGATTACTTGTTCATTACTTTTATTTACATCTACTGGTTTAAATTGAATAGTGCGATGTTTTGTGTTGTTATATCTCTTCAATGTATCTTCCAATGGTAGATCTAACCATTTATAGTTTCCATTGAGACTAAAATATTTATATAATTTATTTTTTACAGTTCTAATCAGTCTCTCTACAATTGATGCTTTTTTAGTAGAAAACGATGAGTAATGGTTAATGTTATGCTTTTTCATAAGCGTTTGAAAAGTGATGTTATAAAATTCGGTCCCCATGTCAGTTTGCAAGTTAACCGGATTATTACGACTGCTAAGCAGTATATGTTCGAATGCACGAGTAACATCAAATTTATTTTTTGATTTTAACGGTTCAGCCCAGGCATACTTTGAGAAGCAGTCAATCACCACTAAGATGAAATTGTAACCTCTGTTATACTTTTTTAGGTTTTGCATGTCCATCAAGTCTGCTTGCCATAAGTCGTTGATTCCTTTCAAAATAACAGAACGTCGAAGGAAATTTCTCCGTACCCCTTTGTGTATTTCATTCACAATTTGCTGTTTTGTCATTACGAAGTTTTTTGAAGTAATTTATCTACCACTGCTTTAGTATAAAACTTATCTTGCAAATGAGTTGAAACCTCAGGTATCCTTGCTTTTAAAGTAGCTTGAACTGTATCCTTTGCATCTTTTATGATTTGTGAACGTAATGTACCAATCAAATTATTAAGTTCTTTCATCATTTTTGCATTCAATCGATCTATATAATCCTTGTTTACAACTAGATTATTTAATTCTTTTATGGTATTAGCATTCAATAGATCTACATAATCCTTGTTCACAGCATCGTCTGCTTCTACTGGAGATCTAATTCCTCTCAGTCTTGATGTTTTTAAATCAAAATCTCCGTTTTCTGATTTTACCAGTGCATTCTCATTAAACTCAAATAACTCTGATAAACGCATTCTTTTGTGAATGTAGTGTCCAAATTTGTCTACGTTCATGTTTAAGGTGTGTTGTTTTGAGAGGATGATAGTAAAATAAACACATTTTTAAATACTTATTTATTTATAACTTTACTTTCACGTAATTCTTCAATGATAGATATAATTTCATTATCTAATCCTGTGTTGCCAGCATCTCTAGACGCAATCAATAATTTCAACCTTTCCACTAATTCGTTAGGATCATCCCAGTACACTAAGTCTACGTTTTTTCTCCACCTTTTTATCAACGGTAGACCTTTTCCCTGAATTGTCTTCTTCAGTTGAAAAAGAGGTTTAATAACTTGCAAATATTTTTGTCCTTTGTTACTTTTTATTGGTTTACTTGGTTCATAGTCTCGACGATGTGCATTTGTATCAAGTAGCATCGATTTATAATTTTGCATATCACTATCTGTAACCAAACTTAGGTCTACATCTTTCTTAAGCAACAACTGTTTTAAACCAGGTGTATTTCGGTATTTACGTCCAACCACCGTGATGTATTGATCGTTGATCGTTATGCAAGCAGAACCTAACATCAGTTTCCCGTGGTCTGCTCTAACCCCAAATGGAATATCTACCAACGCTTCTGAAGATACTGACCAGGATGACGTATCATAGTCTTGATTCCTTTCAACTACTGATTCATATGAAGAGTTACTGTTGATATCGGATTCATATTTGTCTTCATCACCATTATTATCATTGCTTCCTGCACTACCAGTTTCGTTAGTAAACGGACCATCAGCAAAATCTTCACTAGCACGCAGGGGAGGAGTTTGCTTACTAGCATTAGCAATTAGGTTGAGAGGTTCTGTTACAGGTTTGAAAACAGATTCCAGTGCTTGTTTATTGTTAATCTCAGCATCTCTCATTTTTCGTATTTTTATCTTCACAGCTTCTGCCGCATCAACAATTTGTCGTTTTAATGATTTTTCCATATTAATAAAATAGGTCGTAATTGATTTAGCGTTGTAGGGTGAATAATAATGGCAGGCAGGTAATAACCTTATATATGCATTCGTGTTATTAGTCAAAGACTACAAACGTGTCAAATTGACTTCTATAACATCCTTTGTTTTTGGAACAATCTTTGTTAATTACAAGATAATTGAAAGGTATACTCCATATTTTTGAACACATTTCACGAAATTCAATCCATGGCATGTCAGTGTTGACGTGTTCTTCATAAACATGTCTCATATTTCTTTCATCTTGTTTAAAAAGTACGATTAGGTTTGCATTGTCTCTTACTAATTGCTTAGGGATTTTACTATACGTCTGATTTAGATAAAAACAATCGATGAATTTGTGTCTCCCCATAGCAAAATAATCACGCATACTACTTTGATTTTCACAAGCAACATCATCAAATACAATTACAGAATTCGGTTTTGCGGTCTGAACACTCAGTACTTGCTCATTTTCATGATATTTCTGAAATGAAACACCTGGTACTCGTTGCAAGACTTTTTCTAAAAAAACATACTTAGGTTGTTGCAAGGTTTTCGAATAAACATAAACATTTTGAAATCTTAAACCATTCTCGTGTATAAGAAGGCCAATTAATAAATTAGTTTTTCCACAATTTGACGGCCCGCAAATGATGCATCGTACCGATTTAGGTAATAATTCTCCATGGCGAAAACCAGTCTCCTGAGAATGAACACAAAGTTTGTTTACGTGTAACGATTGTGGTTGTTTAACAAATTTCATGACGACTGCTTGAAACGGTTATATTAATAATGAGTCAATAATTTATTACATTGACATTTATAACTCATTGTAACAAAGTATCAAGGTAAAATAAGGTAATAAGTTATCAAGGTAAAATAAGTTAACAAGGTAATGTTGAGTTTTAGAACTAAAATGGTGGAATAGGTGCCGAACTAGTATTTTACTGCACTTAGGAATTCATACTCCTCCTTCCGCTCCATCGGGTGGAATAAGCATCGAACCAGTATTTTACTACACTGTTTAATCCACCGGGTGGAATAGGCGCCGAACCAGTATTTTACTGCGCTATGTAGGATTTCATTTATATTATTGGGCATTCTACTCCACCGAGAGTGACGAGGCGAACGGAGTGAGCCGATGGAACGGAAGGTGGGGTAGAATGCCCAATAATATCCTACTGCTTTTCCGTCCTAGTAGATATAGTTAGAGGCGTCAATATCGGTCGATACTGTTGTGAAGTCACGTGCGAGGTGCAGCCGCGGTGTCCACGATGCCCGCCCGGTATCGATCCCGCACACACGTGCCCACTACCACACCACCACACCATCGCTGCGCTCATTTGCATAGCTAGTGTATTCATGTCTTCAATTGTATCCCTCGTCGACAGAGACCTAGTCTATGTCAGTTAATTATGGCTGTTCATATTCAAGTCATTCAAGTCAACCGCTCTAATTACGGAAGAGTATTGGCGTTTCTGTTCATTATTCCTTTTATATTGTGTAACGTTTCAATACATTCAGGTAATCGTCTCAAATTACGTCAATTCAAGCATTAAAAACAATAATGAAGCCAATATCAAATGACCTTTCCGGAAAACCGCCACATATAAATTCGTAGGCAGTTCATTCGTATCTGTTATTTGATCACAAAATTGGACAGTAATACGAGGACTTTACTATCGGCTTTCCTCATTGAACCAGTTTTTTATAAACAAGGTGCGGGCGAGTTCATTAAGGAGGTTTGAAGCTACGTGACCACGGAGTTTTGCCAAGAAGTTCAAACAAGTAGACCGTAAACAAACCAATTATCCTAGCCGCTGTGTTTGGGGCTAGTGTTACACGAGCCGAGGGACTACGACCACACCCGCCCGTGCCCGCCAGTGCCACATCAATCAATCGCTGACCACTGCTGTACAAACTGCGATACTGCGGCCATACTCGCCGCAGTCACGCCATAGCACTCAAGGCCACCTGGCAGATCGATTTCCACCTTTATGGCGTCTAAATATTATATATTATTGATACATTTGGATTGATATCTGGATATAAATAATAGTGTTCTTTTTTGACACCTCAAGTGAATCAATAAAATTAATGTGGTTTGGAATGTTCAACTAAAAGTTATTGCCCACTTTACTTCAGGAGCTGCTACGGACTCTTCATTGAAAGAAAGCTTCAGTCTGCTTTCGTAGTAAGTAGGTACATGCAAAGAAATTTAACTCGTACTTTAGAGAAGCACTGAAGGGATAAAATCTTAGCAGGCCAGGTTTACAGTGCTAAACGGCGAACTTCTCTTCCATGTTTTAAACGCTATTCACCAAATGGAGCACTCCAGACAACATTTTAAGGATAAACTTGTAGAACGCGGAGTAAGCAAGTTACCTCAGATTTCTCTCTAAAAGTTTACTTTTTAAGGGACTAATTTAATCTTTGTGGGCTAATTTTAGGAATAAGTGCAGCTAATGAATATAATTAACGCTCTCGACAGCGTAATTAATGAGGCATCGCAGACGTCATATCGACCGCCCGCGCCATCCACCACCAGGCTATGCCCGGAACGAAATCCACACAGCCGGTCATAAGAGTTCCCGGAAAGACTTGCCCTTTTTACAGAAACGCTCAAATATGTATACAGTGTTTTGAACCAATTTGGAGGGACTGTTTCTCGAAAATATTAAAGGACCGACCAATGTTGCTGTCCTATTGTTCGTTTGTGAGCAAAAAGGTTGGTTTCACAAACATTTCGGTCATCAACCAGGTCTCTTGAGTTACTTCAGGATTTTCTCCTTTTTGGAGAGATTAAGATCCAGAATTGGACTAAAATATTGTAAAAAAAAATGTATGTACATGGGTCTCAAAAAATTGTAAATAAACTAAATAGATGCTCTTATATGGTCAGATTCTAAATACCCAGCGCTGGGGTTTAGCCCAAATAAAGCTATACGTTTAAAAGGCTGTATTTTCAATACATTTTCCAGTATATTTGAGAGCTGCCCGCTCGTCCCGCGTGGCATGCGCCGCAGAGCCCATTACACGTCCAGACACTCCACTATCGGATATTGTTAATTAATGCATCGGAGATAGCACTTTTCGCATGTTTCTGCTTACATGCATTCATTGAGTGTTTTATCAGTGTTCATTAAGGGATTCGTGAAGTAACTTCATTAGGGTTTATTTTTATTTTCTATGGATATTGGCTGCTCTGATAAAGTATACTGAGCTTGCGAATTTAAAGATTGCCAAACGCCCAATTTCAATAAGAACTATGTGTCACCATAAAGGGTTTTGAATTCTTCGGATCGCATTCAGTGGTCGCATAATTACAAACTCACGGGACTTCGTTCGACATTTATCACAGGAATCATCTTAGTTTTGTTTTTGCTCGGTATATTTACGTTAACGTTAACTATAACGGACAGACGATTCAAAAAACGATGGTCGCGAAATTTCTAGGAATCCTTATAGACGATCAATTAACATGGAAACCACAAGCAGAAGAGGTCTGTAAAAAATTGAGTACTGCTGCGTATGTCCTATTTAATTTGAAAAAAAAAAAAGTTGACATTAGGACGGCTTTAGTTGCATACCATGGCTTAGTCGCGTCGGTCTTGAGGTTTGGAATAATTTTCTGGGGTAATTGTAATTTAAGAGATACCATATTTAAAGCCCAAAAACGCTGTATAAGAGCCATGTGCGGTATAAAACCAAGAGATAGCTGTGAACCCTACTTCAAGTCGTTAAAAATTCTTACGTTTCCGTCATTGTATATTTTAGAAATGGCAATTTTTGTTAAAAGCAACATAAAGCTATTTGCTAAGGTCTCAGATACCAAGAAAGGTCCCGTTAGAAGTCAATACAAAAATCTTTTAACTGTCAGTAGCTATAAAACTGCACTACTTAGAAAAAGTGTTCTTTGCATGGGTCCAATTATATTTAATAAACTACCGGACAACATAAAAAATGACACCCTTCAACAATTTAAAAACAAACTCAAGGCATATTTGACTCAGAAATGTTATTATACAATTAATGATTTTTTGAATGACCCTTTATTGTGACATTGTAGATACACCATGAACCTTGTATTATTGACATGAAGTATTATTGACACTAACTATAATTGACATTAAGTAGCTATTATTGACATTTTAATTTGAAATTGTTATATTAATTATTTTATTAGTTTTCCTTAATAATGTATTTAAGTTTGAAATTTAAATTTGAAATTATTATATTAATTATTTTATTATCTAGCGTAGCTGTATTTAAATTTATAACTTAATTTGTTAAATTTTGCATGCCAATACTCAGGCAGAATGTGCACGGTTCAATATATATATTTTTACCAACTTTTTTGTAAAATACCTACATTCTATGCGAATAAATGATTTGATTTGATTTTATATATTTTTTTTATGTTACTATATTAAAACAAAAAATCATTTACGAATATTTATTAATCAAAATAAATAACTATAAACTTAAAAACAAAATGTAACACTTCAACATTGCACACAATTTTAACCTTATTTATAAGACAATCTAGTACCTATAAAACAACTTGAAATTTTCATTTCATACATTCTTGCAACCTTTCGATTTTGGGACTGTTTGGAACTATACTGAAAATATAATATTTTTACAGTTGATTACCTAGTCGTTTGAAATAAAAAGAATAGCGTAAAATAGAATCTACTGTAATAGTGAAAAAGTGGTAATTACTGACTAAACGATAAACAGACAACAATATTAACGGTTATAAGTACCTGTCTTCCATCACCAACAAAAATCCTTCTTCTACCGCATGACGCGGAAGCTGTGCTAGTGCCACACATTTTTTGACGTAATTCGAGGATTCTTCGAAGTTTATCATACCAAAGGTTTCAACGTGTCGTAAACGTCTTGTTAAATGCACGAAGCATCCTTTAATAACTAACCTGGTAAAACTTACTGCTGCTTTGATAGCTGCGATTTCCAAATCAAGCGTTTCATAAGTCTCCATATTTTTGTTTGTCAATAAACAATATATTAGCGGCACAATATTCGTAGCATTCTCGGTAGTTCCCAGGTCGCCTGCTGGTACATATAGCTGTTTGAATGGACGTGGAGTACATCTGAAATTACTGACTACACTGCCACTTTCAGATGTACTCCACATCGATTCAATCAGCTATATTATGTACTAGCAGGTCGGTGTCCTTCCACCCCGTATATCATGGTGTGATTACTTCTTTCATTACGATATTGAATTAAAAGTAATTATCCCTGTACTGTGTTTTATTCATACCAAATAGACGCAAGTGATTTATTATATTGTAGATTGTTGAACTTTAAAAATTAATACAGAGTAAAAAACTAAACTAACAGCCCGTTCACACGACGACGATTCGTTTATTTTTTTTGACGTATCGTCTTTTTTCACAATCCGTCTTTTTTTTTACGGCGGCAATGATTTTTATACTTATGCCCGTGTTCACACGCATCACGAATCTCGAAAAATAACGGACACGTCTTTTAAAAATTAGATACGTCAATTTTTTTTTTGTGACGGATTGTACTATGCGAACCCTCCCGAAAAATCACGGAATTAAGGTGTGTACCAATTCGTTTTTATTGCCGGATCGTGATAAAACACGATTCCGTATGTAATGTGAACTTCCATCCGTCATGACGTATAGTGTTTTATAATGGAAGCGGTGTGAACAGGGTGTTTGTTGATTCCTGTGATATGTTAAATATTGTAAATGTACGTAACGTTAGCGTCAAGTAAAAGGAGCGCTCGCGTGAACTTGTGCAGTAAGCGTCCAGCGTGCAGCGTTCTTTTTACGTGACGAGCACTCTACATATATTTTTCAATGAGACTGTACTTTTAACAACAGAAACTTAAACTTTTGAGTGATTTTTGGCAGGGGGGAAGAGATGGAAATAAACCAATAAGACTGGGCCACCGCGGAGTTGATGGCTTCGGAATCCAATGGAGGTCTCACTCCATTGTGACAGAATTGGAAGTTACACACAGAAATCTTTAGAGCACTATAATAACTTTCATTTCTCTCGTCTGGTGAAAGTAAAAAAAAAGCTTGTTAAAAGCAGGAGCGCTAGATATAAAGCTGACCTCCCTAAAAAGTCTTTACTTAAAAATAATATCACAAGATTCACAAAGAAATTTTTTTTAGCTAACATTCTTATTTAAGGTCCCCAAATGACTACTTATCTTAACATTCCTCGTTTTTTTCAACTTATTATTTCCTGACAATTGTTCGTAGCAGTATCTGCTCGAGCTATTTAGCCTCGGCTTGGATCCTCTTGCTTGAAGGATCAGACTGTAAGCTAATTAACAAATTCCCGATATTATTTTTCGTCCATGACGACCATTTCATTTTGCCATATAACACAATTTACACAAATAAATAAAATTGTAGTATCAGTTTGTAAATTCAAAATAACAGCTTATTACTGAATGCATAAGAAAGTATAATACGGTACTATAATTTTTGTCCGTCTGTCGGTCTATCTGTTTGTTCCGGTTAATCACCGAAACTGCTCGACCAATTTTGACGAGACTTTAACTGACAGATTTCTGATGTTATAGTAATTTTATTTTAGAAAAAGGATTACGCACAGACACCACTATAATACTAGAACCAGGGACCAACTAGTTCAGACAGGTTTCGGGCTAGCTAAAGTAGACTCATCTTTCATGGGGTACTGTTTAAAATGTTACAATAAAATACCTCCCCGCATTCTACAACTGAATGAGACGAAGTTTAAATCTTGTATAAAACGCACACTATGTAGGAAAGCATACTATAAGTTGGGAGATTACATTGATGATAAAACTGCTTGGCTCAATGCTGGTCCTGCTCCACAACCATAGGGGCAAACTAATTGATTACTTTGTGAAGTTATTGTGGAAGCTGCAGAAGATTGTAAAGATCTCTTTGCATTGTATATATTCAATCTCTTAGTATTATATAATTGCATAGCACATGTGTGAGTTCAATGTACGATAAAGCTACCATTTACATCTTTTACTGACTCGAATTTGCCCTCGCGGTAGAGAATGTCATGCTCACTCAAATGTCTCGCTGATGGTGGCGCGTGTGTCGGGTCGTTTATTTCCCTTCAAAATGGTTGAGTTGAATGATGGCTCACCCATGCGTCATGTTCGTGAACGGGCGCTGTCAGTAGGGTCTGGTCATCTCGCAGCTGCCATGGATTATTGTATTTTTGAATCGTACATTTTATCTTTTTACTCTGGACGCTCTTACTCGCACGTCTTTCTACATCGGTCTCACATATATGTATAATCTCGACATGAATGATGTTACCAAGACTTTGTAACAACATAATGATTTAAAGAGTGTCCATGGAGTTTCTAGCCCATTCTTCTCCATAGAGATCTACGCTTTCGAATGGGCATCTACAGTACTTTCACAAGTTATTATGCGCTGTGACTGTAGCTTAGTTTTTTTTTTTTTTTTGATATTCAAAAATGCCTGTAATGGTTAATTGAAAACAATGCTTTGAGTTTGAGTTTGATTAGGGTTCCGTGCAAAAACATTAAAAATTTTAATTTCATCAATATCCGATTGAAATAGGGAAGTCATATTTTTGTAATAATTTCACGCGGGCAAAGGTCGCGGGCAATAGCTAGTCTTCCATAAATTTTTTACGACCCGATACATTTTATGATTTTAATTAGGTATTAAAATAAATACCATAATCTGCTCTACTACATTACTTTTTTAGTTATTGCGAATTTCATTTAATCAAGTAAAGTGGAGTTAGGTTAAAATATAAATGACGAGCATTTTGGCAACTGGAATTAATTGACAAACAATTTATAACTGAGAAAACAAGTCTTTATACTATAACGATAATTGGAAACGTTGCCAATTCTTATTTCTAAAAAATATTTTATTCCACGACTGGAACGTGTAAGTTACAATGTACTGGAAAACCGGTAAATTACCTAACACACTTTTGGCCGACGAAAGCCACGCACGTGCTAATACTTTCATAAGACTGGTAACAATAACGCCGACGGACGGGCATAAACAACGCTGTTGCCAGGTGCGTGCGCACGCGCAATGCACCGGCTGCGCTGCACGCTGTCTCGGGACAGGTGGCGCCACCTGTGAGTGAAATCGATCCGCGACTACACACCACACATTATCGAGTTTAATTTCATGAAGCACAAAGCGGCTCAAGCATAATTAACTCGAATAATAACATACAAAGTGCACCGTTTAACAATGGATTCGTTCAGCGCATTGACTCTGACTTTATGATAAACGTAGAAGAGTTTCGTCTCAGCTCCATTGTTGATGATTATCCAGTTCATAACATCGTAAAGAAATGAATGTGCAAAGATTCCACAATAGATTTTTAGACAGGAATCGAGTTCGAATTCCTTTGTGTCTGCCAAATCTATTGAATTACAATAAATATTGTGTTCCTTTCATAACTGATACTGTAGGAGTCGATGAAAGTTTCGGTTCGTTTCAGTGGAACGTGCTGACATCAAGTTCTTCCGCTTACGTAAGCACCGAGCTGGCATTGCAAAGGGTTGTTCAGATTGAATGCTTCGCGACTTTTCAGGACAATTCTCGAATGGAATTACTGTCAATTTGATATCTCGAATATTTGCTGTGTAAACTGCTGTTAGAAGGGGAAACATCAAGTCCTTAATCACCGTAATATTTTCGACTTTGCTTGTAATAATCAAATCAGGTGTTGCGCTCTAATTCCTTGGTGGCATCATTGAGATTTGGTAATATGGCAGGTTAGTTAATGGCTATGGATTATGGAAGCAATCCCACATTATCTAAGACAGAGGTGATTTACAATCGCCTACTCCTGAACCACCTCTCAAGGTAAATGAGACTACATAACTGGCGTAAATGGCTTTGTAAAGGTATCTTAACATCTCCCACGGATTAGATTAGAGCATTATCGTGTTCGTTGCGTTTAAATAGACTGCGTAAAGGTCATTTGCTCATCAATATCTATTAAGATTCCGGGTGTTACCGCACGTTTACTAAGCATTGGTAATTAAACATCGATCCTTTTGGTGTCACAGAATTCTCAACTACCACAGGCTTTTCATTTCCATCTCGACGAACGTTTGGATCGTTGATAGATGTATAGACCCACTTCTAGGCATTCTGTTTGCACGGCACTAGGTGGATTGAACGAACAGAATTTTTCAATTTCCTGTCAGTTCTAGGACGCGGGATCGACGTCGGCGGCGTTATTCAGAAGTGACATTATTTCCACGCTGCTGGTGTGATTTATTCCGTGTGGAAGCACATTTTGTGGCTTCCGTAAGTTTGGGAAAATTGCGTGTTCTTCTAAATTCATTTTTGGCGGTGATTTTTTTAACCAATTTTAGTTTTGGAAGTTTTGTAACAGTAGTTTACTATAGCTCGTCCTTAAAGGATCCCAAATTTCATTTTAAACGATGTTAATTAAACAGATTATGTCAGCTTTAAAGTTTGTAGATACGCTCTGGTACTGAAAGTCACTTGAACTCTGCATCATTTCAATTAGGAATTTAGCTGTACCACGTATTTATGAATCAGGCAAGTCTCGTGTGCCGTGCCATTAACCCATTGCGGATGGAGATTACCTATATTCCGGGCTCGGGTCACATTTAATTGGTTTTGAGCGACGCCATTCCGAGCGGAATTATTTCCGTAACACGCTAGTTCACCTGTGTCTAACCGCCATTGATTACTCGTGTTACCGTATTACTGTCCGCTTTAAACGAGTCTTTGTGTAATTCGGTATCCATACGATTATTGCAGTTGTAAAGGATATGGTTGCATATTTAACGGTATTATTTATTTATGTACACACAGAAGACAACACAGGAAATAACATATAATATTTTAGTACACAGGTACTGCTTATTTCTCAAGAAATTTCTGCCAGCAGACCTGCAATAGGAGAAATGAAGAAGAAATGTAGACAATAATGTATGAGAATAGGAAGAGAACGTGTTACACGGTATTTTACTGAGCGCTCGTTATCTCATCGACGAAACCCAACAAGTGAGAAACCGGTAATAGAAACTAACCTTAAAACTTGTTTAACAGGGTCCAGGATTATCAAAGGTTATGACACAATTAATTAATGATTTAAAGGTGCGGTTAAGCCAGTTACAAAATAAAGAAACGGTATCATCTCGATAGATCGATGTCGCCGAAGCCGCCAGACTGGTCAAAGGAAAAAACACTGGTTCTTGGCTGCATAGAGCAAGGTCACGGTCAAGTACGATCGGAGAAATTATGTCAACAAGTATAAAAAAAACTATTATAAAGATGGTTCTAATCGTTTTTCACGGATGTCTGGTATCGTGTTTAATCTATTGGAGGTTTGATTGGATTTGCGTGTGCATTTTTATGCTTTTAGTTTCAGCTGACAAAAAAAGATTGAAGTTTTTCTTTAACTTCACTGCACCTTTTTAACGTAAAAACAGCAGAAGCAGACTAACAAGCCCGTACAGTGAACGTGCCGCAACTTATGCAATACAGGCGTATATTATATGTCTTGCAGCTCTTTGTACGGAAACCTTATCGGACCTTCTCCTTTGCCCTCATAAAACGAAAGATCGTGGCTAACGCGAATGCTGCCCGTTTTTTATTAAAGTTTCATTGACTGTGGTAACAAACATTGTGTTCCTAGTTAAGGCAAGCCCATTGTAATCGATTTAATGAATTATGAAGCAGACAGGTAACGGATAGTTCATAGATTACTTAATCATGATAAAAATACATGATATATGAATGACTGGTCTTTGTACCTCAACTACTAGCAAACAAAAAACATTAAACACGTATTGATCTGCAATTTGCGCAATTATAGTATACGGTGTGTAAAAACCATGAGATAGGTCTGTTTTGGAAAATCGTACGTTTTATGTAGGTTATCACGTGAATATAAAAGAGGATAAGTCTCAAATCTATCTGGATGATACGAATCACATTATCTGCAGCCGGCCCTTTGGAAGATATTGACTTTCCACATGATCCACTCCGCTGAACTAATTTGGGCATCATTCTAGGTATTGTCATCAACTTAAATAACTGTCAAGTGGTTGCAATAGTGAATAGATACGATGATAAGGGCTTGATAGTCGCTTAAATACCAATCACAGAATAGACGAGGCATGACCGTTGAAGGTACCATTTATATCGTGTGTTTGCTATAGAGCACCGCAAGCGCAGTTTTTTGCGCCGAGTCGTCACATAGGTAGGTATTTGACCATCGAAATAAAATACAAAATGATTCATGTTAACGTCACTGAGGTTTGGTGTTCGACGATAGAATCAAATTATTGATAATCGATAACATTTTAATGGACATACTAGTATTTACCAAATAGATAAGTGCAAATGTGCTTACGATTACCTATTGTAATTTTTACATCGATTGAATGACAACACATAGACATAGGTAACATAAGAACGCACCTACAGGACATTGTTATGAGCGACTCTTCGTACGCATTTGCACTTTGTGGTACCTATGTGCTGTGCATAATTTTTTACGCTTCTTTGCGACTTCCAAGTTTATAGCCGCGTTTTAGAACTCTAAAGGAAGTTTCAAAGATTTGTAAGTGACAGATTCGCAGATGATGCGCATGATTGTAGGTATTGGTGCGACTTCCACTCCTCGGCCGTATTTGCATAGTGAACATTGCGCTACTAAGTTTAGATATCCAAGGTGAAGCTCGTCGTTATTTTACGCATCAATTACCACAGTAAATGTTTAGATCTTAAATGATCAACAATACGGCTTCATACATAATGCACGCACTAGCCTTCTGGAGCCTCGCCGTGAAAGTATGCTCGGCCGGCAGTAAAATATCAAAACAAACATAGATCGGTCGCCGGCCGCTGCCGCGAGCTGGCCGAGCGATCCTGCGATTCACGACCAAACGCGATCGATAAAAACAATGAAAATAGACGCGGCTCTCGGTCGACTACAAGCTACTGCATAATCGTTAGGGTAATAAATAATCAGCATGAATGACATAATGCAAAATTATTCGCTACACCAACGAGGTACGATTAAAAACTTCTAAATACAGAAGGTCTAATCCAATAACCTTTCTAAGACGAATCTAATAAGATTTTACGTTGATGCACCTAGGCAATTAAGGTGCAACCGTGGAGGAAAGTGACGTGACGACTTACCAGATGCAGGACGGTGTTCACTACCTCCCGGTTGGCCACCTGTCCAACTTCAATCAGCCCGATAAGAACAGCGAATTTCAGGCTATCGTTCGTCGTCATCCTGACCACTTCTTCAGGTCTCTTGATATCACTAAACGGCGGCGATTTTAAGTCCGCCATGGTTTATTTTGTCACAATTCACTGATACACAATTTTAAAATCCACTCACGACCATAAAATTCAAGAAAACATTATTCCTTCGGCTCACATGATAACACACCAAAGTCGCATTCTGCCATTTTGGATTTTGATGATGTTGCCATAACTGATTTCTAGAAAAGTACCCTTTCAATTCTACTAAAAGTCCTGTCACTTTTTAAATGGTAGAATAGTGCACCAATTTTTATCTCTATGAAAATGGCGCATAATATTATGGCATTGTTAACCCAAGCCCAAAGACATTCAAATATTTACGATCGATAGACGGGGCAAGGCGAAGAAAATCGTGATCCAATACTTGTTACTACTTAGTAACAAATAGTTCTGTCTAGTGTCATACCCCCGCTTGTCAGAGAGCATTCATGTGTCAAAATCGAAAATGTTTGGGATTAAAATTTTTGTACGAAAATAGTCCCAATGTTCGCTCTATAATTCTTTTAAATCTCTTTGCCCAAGCCTTATGATATTTTCCAACAAAACAGATGCTAAAAACTTGCTTAACAAAAGTAAAAATTATAATTATAAAGCGGGTATTATAATCACAAAAAACTACGTTATTTTAAGTTCTGACATTTATTTTGACCAAAATATTGGGATGGGTAAATGCTGGTAAATGGAGCGATTTATATTTTATATAGCAATAATTTCAGCTGTGACCAGGGTAACCAACGTTAATAAAACACCATAAAAATACGTCCGTGTTGCTTAGATATTGAGTTTTTGCTCTCAGTTTTCCAATCAGCTAAATCAACAGGAGCCTGAGTGTAATAAACAATTTAGTTCATTGATTGCAAACATGAAGAACGAGACATTGGATATTGATTTTTTTTATGCTCTGCTGTGAAGTTAGGTACAAATGCAATAAAGTGAACTGAAGTTCACTTCATGTCACTTAGTTGAAATCAGTCAAAAAGTAAACATGGCGGCGATCGACGTTGAGCCTCTAAAAGTGAGTGAAATTATGTGTAATTCTGTTCAAACCGAATAATTCAGTGTATATCGTAGTACATTTTGTCGAAGTTAATATGAGCAACCTACTAAAAAATTGTAAGAAGCTGTATATTCTCATTTTAATAAAGAAAACTGAAGCTGAGGGCGTTGCTCTTCCGACAAAAAATTGGAGATTGAATCCGTTGTTGTGTTTATCATCGTTACAGAATAGTAAATATAACATTCTTTAAGACCGGCGAATAAACAACAAACATTACGTTAACGTTCGTCAATTGCGTTTGATTCGCGAATGCGTCGGCTCGAATCACTTGGTTGTATAAATTCGGTCAGTGTGCTGAGTTAAGTAATGAATTCTAGATGGAGACGCTGATGCGCACCCTCAAGCTGTCGGGGCACGTCGGGTTCGACAGCCTGCCGGACCAGCTGGTGAACAAGAGCGTGCAGAACGGCTTCGTGTTCAACATCCTGTGCATAGGTGAGCACAATGACTAATTGTTGTTTTGAGTTAATCACCGTCACCCACCTACTTTATCACTGGTATGGTTGACGTGCGACCTCACTCATTTACTAGTGTTATTGTAGGTTCACTAATTAATGAGTTGTATAGGAAAATTAATGGTTTAATATGAGAATCATGTGGGAATTATGATTAAATGATGTGATTCACCATCTAGGTGAGACCGGGTTGGGTAAGTCAACCCTGATGGACTCGCTGTTCAACACCAACTTCGAGTCAGTGCCAAGTCCACACAACCTGCCCACTGTCAAGTTGAAGGCACACACTTATGAGCTACAGGAGAGTAGTGTGAGATTGAAGGTATGTTCCACTTTTATTGGAATCTTATATTTAACTGATAAAACTTTATTCCCAAGATTACATTAATTTCTTAAGCAATATTCATTGTAACATCTGGTATAGATTCTACTAACTTATGCCTGCGACTTTGCCTGCTTGAAGTTTGGTAACTGACCCACCGAATCTTACTACCTGGATAAAAAGTATACTATGAGTGTTGATCAAGTTTATAAAGTATCTGTGCCTAATTTAAACCAAATCCTTTTAGTAGATTTTGGGGAAACAGTAACAAACATCTATCCATCCTCACAAACTTTTACATTTGTAATGGTAGTAAGATTGTTGCAAACATTTTAAAAATGATCAATCAAACAACATGACAACTACAAACATGACCTCTCACAACAACTTTGAAATAATGATGAAACTTCTAATGGGATGCTATTCAATTAAAATGATCATAATTTGCAACAAAATTTTAATTTGGCAGCTAACAATCTGTGACACCGTTGGCTACGGTGACCAAGTGAACAAGGAGGACAGTTTCAAGGCTGTGGTGGACTACATAGATGCTCAGTTTGAAGCCTACCTGCAAGAGGAGCTTAAAATCAAGAGAGCATTGCCTACATACCATGACAGTCGGCTACATGTCTGTCTTTACTTCATTTGTCCCACAGGTAAGTCAATCTATACTATTACTGAACCGAAAGAATTTTTTTCAAATAGACCAGTTACCCACACTTTTGAATGGTCAAAAGAAGAAGATGCATCTACCTATAGTCCAGCCACAGCCACAATAACTGTAGTTGCCCATTCCAAAGCGTAGATTCATTCAAATTCAAATTCAAATTTGTTTATTCGTGACACATAGGTAAAAGTAATTACATGGTGTTATAACTATGGTTATGTCTCACTATGTGCTGCCTTGCAAGGCGTACAAATAATGTTTACACATTAAGAAATGCAGGCAGTAGTTTTAATGAATATAAAAACTACTGATAATATAACTAATTACCTAATATTTAATCTTTAATAAAATATTAATTAAACAAAACGAATCATAAACAATACAAAGTAAGCAAACAATAAAGTAAAAATCTTACGAACTAATGCTTATAATAATTAGGTAAGTAATAAAAGTATTAAAAATATAAAATAAGATAAAAACAGTTTTTATTTTTCTTCTAAGTATTCATTAATAGAATAATATGCTTTTTGGATTAAAAAATGATGGAGTGTTTTTTTGAATGTATTGGTATCTCCTGATGCTTTTATTGCCTTAGGTAGTTTATTAAATATTTTTGGTGCCATTCCTAGGAAACTTTTTGAGTAAAGGGCTGTTTGATGGGAAATTGATTTCAGTTCACCTTGGTGGCGTTTAGAGGATACGGTTTCGAATTGGTTAGGGTTATTTTTGATAAATATGGCAACCTCATAAATGTAAAGGGACGGGAGCGTTAATAATTTTAGATTAATAAAAAATGGTTTACAACTGTCAGTGTTTTGGATCATGAGAAGAATGGACAAGAAACTCCATACTACACTTCTACCAGTTACCAGTAGTCACTAGTAGTCTGGAAGTGTGTATACCAGCACATCCACCTCTATAAAAACGTTATATTCATTCTGCTTTATGAACTCCTAATATGAGTTTCAATTTATACAAAGTGGAGATTTAGTTACCTTCAACCCTCAAGGACGAGAGGCTACCTCTAGGTAGGGTAGACTTACCTCATTGAAGAATGCAGGTAACTAAATCGCCACCCTGGACAATATTTAGAACATCATTTTAGATATTGAACAAACTAATTTTTTGTATTTTATTGTTTACCCATACATTTCACTGTCAACTTTGAATTAATTTTAATATTATTAGAACATATTTCTTTATCTAACTAATAAGAGTCAAAGTTTATTGTATTTCTCTTTTCTGGTGAACTCTACAGTGACTTTATTTGCATTATGAGTTGCTGATAAAATGCCTGCATCCGCAAACATGTTACAAGGTAGTTTGCGTGTTATTTGGAGTTTACATGGAATAACTGACCACTTGGTGTAGTTTTAAAGAGAGATCATTTGTTTCACAAGTATTGATAAAGGCTATTTTTCATGCTGAAAAAAACCTTTTAAATACAGGAAGGATTGACAGAGACAGATTGAATTTTTTTCCACATTCAAAATTCGATTTGTTTGTGTACTTTAGTTTCATACTTAGATACTGTATACTTAATGTTTTCTATGTTAGTATATCAATAAAAAACTTTCACTACATATTGGTCTAGTGAAGCAGGCAGATGGCCCACTGGTTGACATTTTTACGAGCTGTCCTTGACACGCGCGCGCTCACAGAACTGTATGAACGTACGATGTATTCAGGGCGCGCGCGGCATACTACATATATGCTGCCCTCGAATTCTCCATACTCCCCATAGAGTCGGTAACGGCACTCTTGTTACAAATACGCGAGATTGGATTTATTATTGCAATTTTAATTAACTTCTCATAAGGACAATTGTTTTTTTTTTGGTCGTCTTCCTCAACTAGTGCTGAGGTTCAGGTTTACTTGTCATTTATTAACATAAGTACTAAAGGACTCCATGCCTAATCATCCCAATAGCGAGACTTAATTCTCAAAACGTAGTTCCATTAAAATTATAATAATGTCCACGCCACTAAAGCTGGCTCTGTATCAACCTGTTTGTGTTTACCAAATTGACTTCGTTTGCATGCCCCAAATACAATTGACAATGTAGCACAAGATAAAGGAAGCACTTGGAATTCCTCGCCACTGATTGTGTGGTACACAAACTGTTCGAATGTAAACAAGTGAAGTGTATCCGCGCAGGCGCACTCAGGCCCGCGCGTCGCTGCGACGCATGCGTGATACCGACGCGTTACTTTACGCCTAATTGACGTCCACTTGTCCAACTTGATGTTAACTAAACAGTACGCACATGTTGACAAGATAATTTACTTTGATTTACTATCGACGCACCCATGACTTTATTTGCTCTTGTCTATTGGTGTAAGAAGTAGTCTAGTCGTTTAGTCGCATTTCTCAAAAAATCTAATTGTCAATCATAATTATCATTACCGGAATGCATTGTAGAGAATTACCTTCATTTTATATGATGTTGTGTTTGTATTTAGACAATATTTTATTATACTTACGATTTCTTGTTGTTATAAATAGTTTATTATGTAAACAATTTCTTTGTACATAGTTGAACATCAAAATTTCATTTTGTATTGAGTTTATCAAACTTAGAAACATCCTAATTTATTTACTAATACCTACCTAATTTAATGTTTGTATTTATTAATGTTTGCATGCCATTTTTATGGCGAAATGTATCATTGCACTACACTTTTTTTTTACTATCTTTTTTTAGAGATGGACAGAATGCAGATTCTGCCGAATGTCGAGTTCGACCGAACATTCGGTAAAAACATGTGCCGAAGCCGATGTTCGGTTGAATTTCGCGCATCTTTAGACGGCGCGGGCGACAGGTTCAATCACGTTTTTTACATAGTTAGTGAGGGGTCCCTGGATGGTTTGATGGATCGAGGATGAAATTTTGTTTGAGTGGCAAAATTTTATCAAAATCGGTTCAGCGTTTAGGAGCAGTTCAGCGACATACACATGAACAGAAGACTTATACATAATTTAGTATTTCTTTCTGATTTCTTTAACTAGCAGTGAGTTCTATTGGCAAAATGCAGTATATCGACTACTAGTCTGTTCTACATTATTATAAGTAAAGGTTTGTGCAACCGAATGTTCGGTCCACGAACCGAACTTCGACCGAATAGCGAAATTCGGATCTACTTCTATCATATAATATTAGGTGTTAACTCTACGGAAGACAAACCCAATCAAGTTCAAACACCTCAGCACAAAACCATGTTGTATTATAGTTTTGGTAACACTAATTCAGACTGTAAGAATTAACTTTCCAATATGCCTTGTATTGTGCAGGGAAATGACTTACAAACGTCATACAAGGAGTGGTGATAACGGAAGCGTGTGCGTGTGTGGTCCGACGACACGCTACGGTGCGCCATTTCTCGGCATTGTCACCAACACACAGTTAGATTAGATTTCATTACTTATTTAGAGCCACATAGGGAAACCATAACGATGCTCTAGCGGTTGTAAATGATGTCACAAAGAGAGTTGTTAAATACTCAACCATGCACCAGCTTTAGTAGCTATCCAAATTAAAACCAGAGAAGTGAATGGCCCTCACCATGTTGACGTACAATCTTCGCAGATCAGGACAACTCTCGTACAAAATGTAATTGCAGCGACACGCGACACTGGTAATGCAGTACAAGTTTTGTCAGATGGAGCCAGATTATAATGCGAACATTCCTAAAAGTACAGCAATTGTCCCCACAGCGTTGTGGCGATCTATGGGGATGACATTTGTCCAGACGTCGCCGCTTCGGCGTTATACGGCTGATTGATGTTAATTAAAATTATTTGCAGCAAAAGGTCACTTGAACCTGTTTCCTTTATTTTCAGGTCACGGGCTGAAGTCCATTGACCTGGTGTGCATGAAGAAGTTGGACACAAAGGTGAACATCATCCCCATCATCGCGAAGGCCGATACCATCTCCAAGACTGAGCTGCAGAAGTTCAAGGTTAATATCTATTAAATTAATTTATAAGCCTATAAAGTTCAGCTGCTGGGCAAAGGCCTTCCATAAAATAATTCATAATTTTATTTTATTGTATTTAATTTTATTGGATCTTATTATGTCTTGAATTTATATCAATTGTATGTGTGGCAATGGGTGTTATTTACCTGAAATAAATGAATTTATTATAAACCCTGGTAGGACTTATGACGCGCTAAAGCAAAATGTTCCCTCGAACATTGCCAGTTCACTACTAAATTATTCTGCAAATTCTTCAAGACATGTGTCATCTGTGCCTGGGATTACAACAAATGTATGCTTACTATGCAGACAGTGTTTCTGATTATTCCGATTAGCGTCGCCGGATTCTGAATCTGTTCCTGTTTATTTTTACTCTTCTCCATTGATATGGTTTTGCTGGCTAGTTGGCTCTATTTTTAGCTCCTGTATATTTATGAAAGAGTAAATGAACTAAATACGCTTATATGCGTCTTTTCCGTGTTTACTTAGCAGAGCAATATTCATGCCAGAAGTACAAGGGCTACAGATTAATGAGGATCTCTCGTGTATATTTACATCTGAAACATTACTATGTAGTTCATGTCGGAACTGTCCAATGATTCATGCGAACGTACAATGTATTTTTGTTATATGACTCAGTACAATGCTCGTAAATTACTATTTCAATATTTAACTCATGTGTATTGGTCATAACTTTCTCTACTCTATTTAAATAGGTATGGGCAAAAATAATAATACGTTTGACAAGAAGAAGTGTTGTCAATAGATAGTATCGCAATATTGAGGTACTGCACTACAATATATGCAAGTATAATCGTAATCTACTTCTCTTGCTTCACTTTCGCTACATTGCCAGCTATTTGTATTCTCATTTGATATTTGTAAATGATAGTACATTATTTTTTGTTATCAGGTTGTGATGGCTAAGCAGATAAACTTTCCTAAAGCCCAACAGTAACAGTATTAAGGTCTCGTGTGATAAGACGCCAGTTAAATAAGATGCTCTACTAGGTCACCGAAACCGTGTTGCGCATGCTCTATGCTCAACAGACAGCCCACAAATTATTCCATACAAAAATGATAGTATGTCAGAAATCATTCTATAATAAGTTGGTATTCGTGAGTTGCGAAATATTTGGCATGTACTTTATCAGTCTCTCCAAGTAGAATTTTAAGCTATAACGAGACTCGCAATCCTTTGGAGTTCGTCAACTAATAATTGTTCCTTCTATTCCAGTCTAAAATAATGCAAGAGCTGCAAGCGAACTCTGTGGAGATCTACCAATTCCCGGTCGACGACGAGTCGGTCACGGAAGTGAACAGCGTCATGAACTCGCACATCCCCTTCGCCGTGGTGGGCTCCACTGACTTCGTCAAGATCGGCAACAAGACCGTCCGCGCGAGGCAGTACCCTTGGGGGACGGTGCAAGGTATGTACTAACGCATTCACCAGAATAACTCGTCATCATGTTATCAGCTTTATGACGTCAATAAACTCCTCTGTCGCACAACGTGTACGATGTCGATTAGATGGGTTTTTTCTTTCATCAAGATTGGTTAATGACCAGACTAACTAACTAGGATGTCCCATGTACTACGTTTTGTTCAACATTGCTACGTTGAGTCAGACGGGAATCTTATAGTAAAGCTTTGTGCCTTTTTACTTGTCAGTAAAATTATTGTTTTATATTGTTATACTTGCGAAGTTTCGTATTTATATTGTAAAACAGTACAATGCATAGTTTCCACGTTATGTTTGTATATTTAACATTTATCTTTTCCAATTCCAGTTGAAAACGAGTCGCACTGCGACTTCGTGAAGCTGCGCGAGATGCTGATCCGCACGAACATGGAGGACCTGCGCGAGAAGACGCACGCGCGCCACTACGAGCTGTACCGGCGCCGCCGCCTGCAGCAGATGGGCTTCACCGATGTGGACGCCGACAACAAGCCTGTATGTACCCGAGCGCATAGCCACACCATAATTTGCCTGTAATGTTTTCGCTGCTGGGGACACTGGCCTCTTCTCTACGACTGGGAATGGGCTGTAACTAGGGCATGCAGATCCAGAACTGGGTCTGCATTCCTGAGCTGTACTCCTCCATGCGGGCCCAGTGCAGGTTGGCGGATGTCACATAACTGGTGTATGAACACTCTTCCGTTATTGCGATTTTTTTTTGTTCTGGTCAATGCCTTTTTTTTTTGGGATGGGAAATCATCAAATGACTTCTCCCGCTCTGGGCTGAGCGGGAGGGAGTGTCAGACTTTTACTGACTAAAACCCACCCATGTTCCTTCATCGCCCTTTGTGTTCCGGGGCCGCGGTATCTCTTTCGAACAACCCGCAACACCCGGCAGGCATCGGCCCTTGCGGGCCCCTTCCCTATGCTGACATCTCTTTGAGGCGCGCGTGGAACACGAACGCGCCGTCGACACGGCCTGTCGTCCTAAGACGGAGGGACGGCGAGCTAGCCCTTAGCTCACCGTCCACAGGCCCGCGTCTACGGTGGCGACGCCCGGTGCGTCTCCCGCGGCGGCTGGGACGTGAGGAGGAACGCTCTCTCTCACGTTCCGCCTCCTCCTTTGCTAGCATGACTGCTTCGCAAAAGGAGGTGACGGCTTCCCATTCCGTCTCGCTCCGGACCATGGCTCGAACCAGGGCCGGACGCGAGAGGTCGCCGCCGCCGATCGCCGCTAGGAGGACACGGCGTTGCTCCGCCCAAGCGGGGCAGACCTCCACCGTATGCTCCACCGTGTCCTCCGGTCGATCCTCGTAGTGGAAACACCCGGGCGTCTCCTCCCGCCTGATTCGGTGCAGGAACCTCCCGAAACAACCGTGTCCGGTGAGGACCTGCGTCAGGCGGAAGGTGAGGACGCCGTGGCGCCTCTCAAGCCACTCCTCAAAGAGCACAGGTCAATGCCTGGGAACCTAGTTATGAGGTAGTGTTACCTAGTTTGATGTACAAAATGCTTGGTGGACGGCTTTCTTGAAGTGTCCGTTTACACCCTGTATTTTCGAATTTTTGGTTCAAGAACATGCCAATTTCCTCTGTGTTTCAATGTTATCATTCCAGCAGTCCTACTCATGTAATCTCAAAATGGTTTTATTACGTTGCAGGTATCGTTCCAACAAACGTTCGAGCAGAAGCGCAGCGCGCACCTGGCGGAGCTGCAGCAGAAGGAGGACGAGATGCGGCAGATGTTCGTGCAGAGGGTCAAGGAGAAGGAAGCCGAACTCAAGGAGGCCGAGAAAGAGGTACGTGTTTGAACTAACATGCAGCCGAAAGACATCCATGTGTTAATGCTGTATGGTTCGTTTCACCAATTTTCGTCAATCCCAAAAGATATTTGTAGCTCTGTTAGCCCCCAACATCGCAAAACTACAAAAGCCAATATAAGAACACGTTTTCTGACGAAATAACTCATTTTATCTAAGAGGAGAAAGAGAAAAATGGAGATATCAACATGATGAACATAAATGTTTCGCCAGAGCGAACATACAGTAATGCTTCATTTGTTCGAAATACAATAGACTGACAGTACTTCGAGTAAATATGTTGCTAAGTAATTAATGGTTGTTTGTTAAAATATACTTGACATGCGATACGAGCTAAATGATTATAGCTATTAGGACATTCTCAGTTCAGAAACTAAGCCACCATAATTTGATACTACTTAGATAATTCTGCAGAACTAAAAGTGTAAACTTTTATAATTTAATGTTATTTTTACCTTTAATGTTATGGCTATAAATAATGTATTAGCACAGTACTAATGATTCCTGACTGCCTATTATTATCTTTATCAATATGTCGCTGGTGATCCTTGCTTGGAAAATAGTAACTTAGATTACCATTCGCGGTAGCATTGACCTTCAATATCAAAACATTATTTCCAGTTACACGCAAAATTCGACAAACTGAAAAAAGACCACACGGACGAGAAGAAGCGTCTGGAGGAGCTGCGCAAGAAGATCGAGGACGACGCCATCGAGCTGAACCGGCGCAAGCAGCAGGCCGCGCAGCCGCACCACACGCTCACGCTCGGCAAGAGCAAGAAGAAGTAACGCCGCCGCCAGCGCCACTCCCGTCCTGCGGCTGCGGGAACGCGATATGCTACTTTGTACTTCTCCTTCTTGTACAGTTAGGGAACTCAGTTCAGTAGAAAATTTACTGTAAGCTTACATTTTGCGTACATTCTTTCAACTGTCAGTCTGTCTAACTATTAAGTTCCGTGACGGTACATTCACATTATTCATAATTACACAAATATTTAAAATAAGTCGATAATCAGTTGTTAATAAGACTATATCAGTAGTTTTAATGAACTGTCCATTCAAGTGTGAGTGAAGATTTTTACATTTTATCGCGTGAAATGTAGATTTTAATAACTCAGTACTCATAAGTTTCTACATTGACGTTATCAAAAATTATATTAAGACAAGATTTCGCTCGCAATGTAAGTTGCATATCGTGTCATCGTTACAACAATAATTTTAAAAGTTAAAATTTTACGGAAATCACTCGAAAGTCACTTTGACCTAGTTTTTATTTACGCGCACATGTTAATCTCCTCTTTTTATTTATATTGTTTATAAAATACTTTCTCCATATAAAGTTAATACTTTAATAATGATTAATTTATATAAGTCATGCGCAAATTGACATGCAATGTAGATATAAAGTAATAGCTGACGGCTTTGATTGGGATGTCCTTTTTAAATACCTACTGTATTTTACCATAAAGTAAAAACAAGATAATGTTTAATTGAAAATGCCTAAATCATGAAAGAATGTAATGAATTCTGTTGTTCTTAACACACAAGTTTTAAATCAAATCTCAATCGGCGCATGGAATCCTGATGACGTATTCATCACTAGTTCTATAATAAGTAAGGTATGTTTAAGTTTAATTGGCCAAATGATCTAATCAACTATGCGGAGTGACTTTACCAAAATGTATTAAATGAGAAACTAATAATACCTTTATTTACAAGTTGTAGATGTAGTCGTAAGGGATACTCGAATATGACGGAACTATCTTTTGCTGCCTTTTGTAGGAGCAGACAGTTCCTCCGTTTTTCAACTTGTGTGCTTGACATTTGATTAATTTTGTAATATTGTATTAATCAAAATCCAAAGTTTTGAGTCATGTATGAATGTGTGTTTTTTTTATTCCTGCTGAAACAACATATTCGAGTATTCAGATACGCGTATTGTTTCGTTTTTATATAATAATAAACATATGTTTATATAGTTTATTATGTACGGACGTAACATCGCGTGTAAAGAATTGCCTATTTACCCTAGAATAAGAAATAGCTAGAGACGTAATAAATTATATTTACTATTGCCTGTTAACGATTCGCACGCACTTGACGTTATTTAGATTAAACAATCTTGATCCGTACTTGTCATATAAAATGCAGAAACACTTACAGATAAGGGTAATATAAACATCGACTACAATGCTTCCTGAATGCTGTAAAAAAGTATACTTGAAATCATAGCTCTCTAGTTGTTATAGAAATTAATATTATAATAGCAGGCTCTAGATATGCGAATATATAAAATGGACTATTCTCGTGGCATTTATTCAGTCATTCCTACTTTAAATTAATTTTATACTTCATTTTGAATTATTTTGTATTACCTGATTGAGGTATTTAATAAATAAAGTTTAAAATCGTAATATATGTTTTTTATTTTATATTCACTTTAGATATAATACAAACAAAAGGCGAGGGGGACCTACTACCACTTCGTATAATAGTATTATTTTAATGTTCCTGTTCTCTGAGAAAGAGACAGAGCTATGCAGGGCATGTAACTACATCTCGGAATCGTGTGACTGACACTGGCTTGGCCAACATCAGGGATTTTAATTTTAATAACACAAATAATTTGTCGGTAATTAGTTGAAATTTGTCGCCCAATATCAGAATTTGTCGGTCACTGGTTCATCTAGCTCTTGGACTATACCTTAAAAAATTAACTCATTATATCTTCTAAACTAAGACCCGACTAAATCTGTGACTTGGCGACAAATTGCCGACTAAATCTGGGAGAAAACAGATCTTCGCTAGGTGCATTAGTTTTTGAGATATAAAATGTGGCCAAGCTGGGGAGAGTCTCTACAGATCGGCTACCAATACACCCTTATAACTTTTGAAGCAGAGACCAACTAAATCTGTGGCTTGGCGAAAAATTCCGACAAATTAACGACTAAATCTGGGAGAAAACAGATCTACGCTAGATGCCCTAGTTTTTGAGATATAAATGTGGCCAAGCTGGGGAGAGTCTCTACAGATCGGCCACCTATAAACCCTTATAACTTTTGAACCAGTGACCGACAAATTCTGATATTGGGCGACAAATTTCGACTAATTACCGACAAATTATTTGTGCTATCAAAATTAAAATCCCTGATGGTGGCCAAGCCAGTGTCAGTCACACCTCGGAATCCAAATCTGAAGTAAAATGTGGTGGTAGGCCCTCATGTCGTCATACACACCAGTAGCTACCCGTATGTACCTCCGGGGGCGGAGGTGAACAAGCTCGGCTGATGTGAGTGAGACGAGCGCACTCATCTAGTCGAATTCATAATGTAATGTTGCTATCTATACAATTTATCTATTGGCATTTGTTGCAACTCCGACATAATGAACAATACAATCATAGAACTTAAAAAATGACTAGAGTTCAGTGGACAAACTTATAATAATTAAATTAGTGGTATAATTAATAGAGTCGATGCTATGTGAAGCAGTCTTGCTCACCACTCATATCAACGTTCATTTAATTTTGAGCTTAACATTTCTTACATGGTTCTACACACACCCTTATGTTCTATGCACACTTACTGGTTACCATTATTATCAACCCATAACGTTTCCGCAACCATCATTACAACAATAAAAAACCAAACCAAAAATAGATTATAAGTATTTTGCTGGACACGGTTGCAAGGAACTTTTATCATCAACATATACAAGGTTAAATTAAATTAGCTGACGAAACTCCGTGGACGTGATGAGCACACAATTACATATGTATATCTAAACAGGATAAAACAAAAAAAGTTTTTTTCTACAAGGGTCAACGATATCGTACCTTAGATCGTTGACCCCAACAGAAAAAAAATATACAGCAACTTTATGTATGAGTTGAGAAAATCATTTATATTGTTTCATCGTTTCTAGTTCTACATGTCGATACCAATGAAATATGTCGAGTTTCGCTAGCTAATTTGACCAGGAATATTCCAGCAACTTTTCGCTAAAGTCATTACACAAGTGAGATAGTAAAGGGCCTGGGCAGCTCGTAGCACATGGGCTTGTACATCTTGTTGTAGTAGGTGTAGCGGCGCTTGTGCGGCGCGGCCGTGCGGGCAGGCGCGGGCGCCGCGCGGCGCCGGGGAGACGAGTCCTTCGGGGCTGCGGGCTACACAATAACAGTTGTACGGGTTCATCTTTATTATAAAGCAACAGGAAGGTCCATGGATGGGTACCTATTACATGCCAAAACCGCTCCGTGTCTCGGAAAGCACGTTATTCATTTGGTCCAGACTGTCATTCGTGGATCTTTGATAGTCGTGTAACAAGCGTTTTTATCTAGGATATCTTGTTACCGTGTAACTGAGTTGAGTGGGTCAGAAAGGCAATCACACCATGTAAAATACCGTATTGCAACCATTAGGCTGGAAGCCGACCTAGCCGGTCAACGAGACCGACATCGTCGACCTAATTTTGGCATTTTGATTAGAAAGAACTAAAAACTTTGTTGACTATTTCGACATAGTTATTTTAGCTGGGCGTCAAAACTTAGAACAAGTTTATTGTAAAAAAGCAACCAGCAGCAACTTATGAAGCGCTAAGATCAACATTACCGTGCACACTACGCGGTGGTGTAGTGCGTGGATGAAAGTGCACAAATAAAACAACTATCTTATTGAATATCAAAAAGTTTATTATCAACCATACATAATTAACGTTGGCACAGTATTGCAGATAGGTAGGTCGGCAGTAACATGTATATCACCTGTGTATATGTATATGCTAAGCTCTCATTATAATATTATCATTCAAAGTTCTCACCCAGTCTAATACTAATCTAGTGATGTCAATACGACTAATTAACATTGTAATAATTTATTGCAGTTATATTAATTTACTTATCGTCTTCTGTGGGGCACATTCTACGGAACGCGTTTGACCCACTGTAAAAGGTGGAAGCTTCCAATCTTTTTTACTTATTGCTTTAGTCTTTATGTAAATACCATACCATATTTTCTCTCGCTCATTATGGACCATCAACTAATTAGATCGTTATGCTGTGTCCCTTTCATTTACATTCGTACTAGATATTTTCAAATGCTTCTTGTTAGACTCCTTCATTTGATACAGCATAACATGGAAGAATATGGACTCCCCAAAACCTATCTAATGTCCTATATCTAAAGTCCACACGATGCGGTCTCTTAAGGATTGAACACCGACCTGTCACTAACCCAATCGAAGTAAGATTTGAAGCGATCTTCCGAATATCATGACTTTTCTTTAAATATTAATTCTAGACTAATAATGAAAAAGCGAATTTTAAATAGTATAATTGAACGATTAATAAGTCAGTATTCATTTCCACTATGGCTACTTAACACTATGCTCCTAGCTCTATGATTATGAACACAGTGTCTCATGTTTAGTGTCGGCGGACTCACATGGTGTCTATCTAGTGCTTGTAAATCTATCGTCAGTGCAAAAATATCTTCTATCGATTCGTATGAAAATATACCTTGTGTGGATTAAACAACATTATTTGTACCGTGGAGGTCGCGTGAGCGTGAGGCCACAATTGTATGTCGCTACCCTAACTATATCGACTACCGAGCATCACTGAATCCAAACAATTATGTATCAAGAATTTAAAATAAAATAAACAAAATTCAAAACCAAATTCTACAATAATCACTAACTTTATTGTCAAATGAAAGAAATGCGAAATTCAAAAATTATATCACACACATCAAATAATATAAAAGAAAATAAAACTAAAATATTTTTCAGAAATAATAAAGATTCAAAACAATTAATAATAATTATCAAGATAAATCAGATAGCATAATTATTGCAATTGGAAATTAATCTTAAACTAAATCGTATTCGTAGCGTATCATTATAATTATAATAACAAATTCAGTATGACTAGTTCTCCCGTACAGATGGAGTGCATGAATGTGCGAATTAAATTAGAGCGACTACTTAATACTAGGAGATGATAGAGATGAGATTGCTCAGTTAAGAGATCTAAATAATGCTTACGAGTTACCGAAACTAATAAAATTGAACTTTATAACGATGCCTTAGTTAGTGTCAAACTCTAAAACGAATGGAATGAACAATAGGCGCGTGCACTGATTATCTGGGGGGAACCTCCCGCGGAGGAGGACTTCTGTATTTGGCTTTGATGTGCAAGAAGGGCTTCTTGGAGGAGTTGTCGTCGGCGATGGTGGCCGCCAGCGACAGTCGGATGCTCTCCTCGATGGCGGCCTGCGTCATCGCTCCGTTCACAGAAATACTTTTATTCAGAGGTTTGAAGTCGACGGGAGCTGCCAGACTCATACTTCTGGTCTTTTTAGCGTAGCCATTGGTCCCGTTGAATGTCTTTTTGGGCTCATTGACGGGAGTGGAGGCGAGGCTCTGGCTGCGCGTCTTCCTGGCGGCGGTCGCGTCGGTGGGGGTGGTGGCTGCGCTAGTGCTCCTGTTCTTCTTCACCTGGTTGAGTCTATCAGTGCCACAGAAGCTCCTCTTGTCGTCCTTTTGCACGTGCGCCAGACTCATGCTGCGCGACTTCTTAGGTGTGTTAACCAAAGTGGTGGAGGTTAGTGATTTCCTATGCTCTACGGGAGGCGTTCTAACTGATCTACCGGTCGGCGTGCTGGGGGTGCTGAAGCTGGAGGGTGCGGACTGCTTCCTGCTGCGCGGGGTGGCCGGGGACTTGGGCGAGCGCCCGTCCACGGAGTCCGCTCGCAGGGGGAGAGTTAAAGCGGCCCGCAAGCTTCTGGCTGATGTCGGTTTAACAGGCGTGGAGGTGCGGCGTGCGTCGGGCAGTGGCGAGCTCTTGCCACTGCTGGCTTTACTGGAGGCGCGCGTGGAGCGGCCGCTGCGGAGCTCCACCGGGGAGGTCTTGCCGCTGATGGAGGAAGCTTTGCTATCGACAGGTGAAACAGTGCCGGCTACTGAGGGCTCCTTGGTGAGCGAGGCGCGGCTGCTGGCGGGTGAGGGGGGCGAGGCGGGGCGGGGCGGGGCCTCGGGCAGCGGCACGGGCAGCACGTCGCGCCGGCCCTGCGTCACCAGGCGCACCTGGCACGGCTCGTGGCGCGACAGGAAGTGCTCCAGCGTGTCCCAGCCGCCGCCCACGCGCACCATCATGTGCCGCCCTTTCAGCAACTGGAACAGAATATGCGAGTCATTGGTAAATCAAGGATTCAAATTATTATATGATAAGTAACTTTATTTCAATCACGACACAAACTCAAAAGCTATACGCGTTTAAGTTTGTGTCGTATTTTGTCATCACGTTCTGTTTTCTTCCTCTTCGTGATTTCCCGAGATTCAGAACTTCCAACCGTATAACTTATTTATTACAAGCAGTTGAGCGTCAGCTTACCCTGATGAAGACATTCCTGCCGGCGATGTTGTAGCGCCCCTCGCCGACCTTCTTGACCTTGAGCAGCTTGGAGCACTTGCCGGAGCTGCAGTTGCAGCCGCGCTCCATCAGCCTCGTCACCAACTGCACCTGAATATGACAAAGGATATTTTCATCAACTTGAGAACAATACCTCCACATATGAATATCATATACAGCTAGAGACGGTCAAAATTAACTTATATGTTACCCTTGTGTTTTTTACCCGATTGCGACGAAGCCCAAAAGGAGGGTTATTTGTTGATTAAGAAGACATATTATTTATTTATTTATTAAAATTTATGCACAAGTAAAAAACTGTACAAAGGCGGACTTAATGCCTTGGGCACATACATATTAGGTGCTGGTATTGAGCTACTTTTTTTTTCCGGATGGGAAATCATCAAATGACTTCTCCCGCTCTGGGCTGAGCGGGAGGGAGTGTCAGGGTATTGAGCTACTTCGGCTGCAACCTGTTAGACTGAAAGGTGACCACAATATACTCGTAGTTGGCAAAAGACTAGGCAGATTACGATGTCATGTCTTTCTAGAAGACAAAGTGTGGAGGTCTCGATGTGTAGATCTAGACCCAGAAATTGGCAAACCCACTGAGTTCACGAGTCTTTCTTTCTCTGAGACGATATTTGCGGTTTGACTACCTTAATAAAAAAATGTGCTAAACGTATGCTAAAGGTAATCTTCAATCCTGAGGATAGCTCAGGAGTTACGTACCCTCTTATCAAGTTCATTGGTAGGTTTAAGCGGTACATCAGAGTCGGTGCTGGCCACTGTTCCCTCTGACTTGGTGCTCTCCGCGTCTGCGTTGTCCACCGCAAGTTGTGCTGCAATTGTTAATTTGGAACTTTTTGACCATCCATTAAAGAGAGACAGTAGAGGCTGGTGTTTCAACTATACGTTAATTTCGGTATATTATGTTCAAATGGTATACTTACAGTCATTGGGGTCTGGTGTCTTGGGTGGTACTTCGGTTGCAGATCTGCTAGATAAACAAAGGATCTCATTATTGCCAGAACAATGCAATGAACTACAGAAAACATTTAATTTTGATAATTTCACTTTAAGAGTTAAGATTGATTAAAATTAGCTAATTTCATAGAAATGAGGACTTACTTTTCATCCCGTGGTGGCGGCGAGGAGTCCCTGAACTGCCACGCAGTTGCAGACATGGCGGAGTCAAGTCCTGAGTCCCGTTCCTCTAAGGCGATCTCCTTCTCTAGCTGCACTAACCCTGGAGGCTCCACATTGAACTTGGTAGCGAGACGAGCCACCTCCAGCAAGCACAGGATGACCTGCCGCGGCTGGTTGTGGAGCACTGTGGTACCAGAGATACATAAGTTTAGAGGAATCGTTTATGTACTACCATGGATGCTCCACGCTTGAACTTGGTGACGAGTCGAGTTACCCAGGCACAGGGTACAAAAGTTAAGAGCAATCTTTCTTGAACTTGGTGAAGAGGCAAGCTACCTCCAGCAAGCACGTTACGAGTCCGCCACCAAACAATATAAGAAAACATAGCTCATAGTTTATAACTACGATATATCTTACCAAGGTCATCGCTTTCGAAGAGCAAGTTTTCGTGCACGCCGAGCTCCCTGCAGAAGGTGATGAAGTTCTCTGTGTTGTCCCGAGAGAAGAAACTACGCCGCGCCGCGCGCTGCCAGCAGCGGCCACGGATCTGAGGCACAGGCTGTGTGAGAAGACACCTTCGTTAATACTTCTTGAGAACACATAGATTGAAGCGTAATACCGACATCAACGCATTCTGTAGCATTATTGAGTGAAAACCAGAGGCTAAGATTAGCCAGCCTTGTTTATCTGCTAACATTCTTAATATGGTGTTGGCATTTAGGTAACTGCTTAGGATTGATGAAAATCATCTCAAAGCCCTACTCCAAACGTGCCAGATGCACTGCCAAACCTGAACTAAGTCGACAGAATCCAAAATACTGATGATAAATTTAACTATGCAAGTATGCATACTCACCCCAACTATGAGTCCCTGGTCGAGCGCCTCGCGCGCCCGGTCGTGTATGACGGCGGCCAGCTGGCACAGCTCTGCGCCGTTGTCCAGCACGTCCAGGAAATTCTCCCCAGACAGATAAGTTATACCTGGGAACAATGACAACCGTACATTAGACACACTTAGCTTGCTCATGATGGACATTCTTGCATTAGGGACTTCGGCAGTTCTGACTGAGTACGATGGAAAGGGTGCAGCAAGTCGACTGAGTCTCTATTTACCTTAATAAAGGCATTGTAGATCACTTGTCGCCTTTTTTGGAAAAGCTTGGTGGTGTACTGTGATAGCTAAGTTGACCGAACAATAATTTTCAACGAGTTTAGTTCGTTAAGCATAAAAGATAAATGCAAAAATACATTTAGTAAAGTAACAACTTAATTCTTGCACAACTCTAATAAAACTTATCTACAATGTAAACGATTGACACACTTCGATCTTGCTCCTATCGAAGGTATCGTAAAACATGGTCGTTGTGTCACCGACCGGGCCTAAACTACGAGGGACCAGTAAAATGCATTGCCTGCAAAGTCGAAATAGCAGCGAACTGTGCATTAAAACATCCCATACCACTAAATGTAGTAGGCACATCAAAGCAGCATTTGCTTGTCTGTCAATATTCAGCAAAGGCATCAACAAGATACGTATTGTGCGATTGTTACCCAAACCGCTCATGTTAAATTCATTTCGAAGATACCATACTCCTCATAGATGAAAGACAGACTCTAAGCGCAAATAAGACGAACCCACAATACAAAAATACTCGTAAAAATAGAGAAGTCAAACGTAATATTAGAAAAGATATCAGGGTCTATAACACCAAACTGATCCAAATAGCTCTAGAAAACCACCGTTCACTAAAAATAGCTAAACAAGGCATCGCAAATGGCAAACAGTGGATAAATTGCCTCAAGGACTACAACGGCCAAAAACATCGAAATAGAGACAAGGTTTTACAAATCTGCACAAACTACTACAAATTGTTGTATTCACACTGCCAAACCCAAGTTCCCAGCATAAAATATTTTTGCCCAGATACCATCCCCCCCATTACTGGTTTTGAAGTACACTTAGTAAAATGAAATATAACAGGGTACCGGGTGAGGATGGTATAAGTACAGAGATTTTGAAAATAGGCGAATCTACTATTCTGCCTGTAATTACAAATCTTTTCAATTCTTTTTTAAAAACAGGTATATTGCCGGACGGCTTCTGTCACTCTAATTGATTAATCAGACGAACTTACCTTAAGTGAAGTCCGATTACAATTTCATGAAGGATGAACTGAAATATAATTGATAACAGAGTAGTTCCCAATTCGCTAGTATTTGGCATCGCAGTTTTAGAGAAAATAAAATTAAAACTTTTTCTCTATGGATTGGCAACACTGGATTGACACTCTTTAGAGATAGCGTTGCTCTGTTGGCCCATTCGACAAGGGACTGATCCTAAAAAGGATGGGCGGGGTGGGTAATTATATTTCAGTTCATCCTTCATGAAATTGTAATCGGACTTCACTTAAGGTAAGTTCGTCTGATTAATCAATTTCATTTCATGATGAACTGAAATATAATTGATAACAGAGTAGCTGTTTAGAGTAAAAGTCGACATGGGCCATTATTTTGAAAAGAAACATAATTATCAAAACAGCCATTTAGGAATCAATTTTTTATTAGAGACCTACTCACACTCTAGTATGCTAGTATATATACTGAGTATGTAATAACATCAAAAATCTTAAGATGTTCAACATGTCAGAATAAAACAAAATTATGCATTATGTGGCTTACAAAAACAGGACAGCATTAAAGACAAACAAAATGACAATTGGCTACTAGCATTTTCCTGCCAATAAAATTGCCGTGGAAATACCAGCAGCAACAACGACATCAGTACTATTACTATCAGTCTTGTCTCATAATCAGATACAATAAGTAACAATAAATGCTATAGTGAAACATCTTTCACTGACCTTTAGCCATATAACTACACTCCATCACTAATAACAGTGTACAAATAAAAAACTCTAATGAAATAAAAAAATAAAAATGAAGAGTTAAATATTCTTTGAACATTTATTAATCTTTAAACGAGGAAAAGAAATAACAATTATAGCCTCAAGTTGGCATTAAAGACGGCATTAATAAAGCAGTCATGTGGGACATTAACACTCACTGGTACATCATAAAACCTGGCAAACGTAAGAGAGCTATCTGACCAACCAGCAGTTTTCCTAATCACATCTAATGATACCCCTGCCTGTTTAGCAGAAGATGTGGCTGCATGACGTGTGCTGTGTGAGGTAAATATTTTGGTATCAATACCGCTTTCCTTCATAACTGATTTAATCCATCTACTAATTGTTTGTTTGGATGCTCTTTTATAGGGTTTCCTACTAGTTAATAGCAAATATTGTTCATCATTTCTAAGAGTTGATGTTTGCTCGATATATGTTTTTATAGCTCTAGCTGGGCAAAGAATGGGGTTCTGGTCAAAAAACGGTAGTTTAATTAATGTTTCAGATTTTGATGACAGTGATGTTTTTATAAGATCAGTAATATTAATATGTATTATGTTTTGGGACATGGATATATCTTGTATTTTAATTACGGATAGAGTCTGCACCCTTTGAGCAGTAGCAAGAGCCAATAAGGTGACAAGCTTCTTACTTAATTTTTCCAAATTTAAATTAACATTATCACCCCAACTAGACAGTAATCTAAGCACTAGTGAAGGATCCCAAGTATTAACATACTTGCGTAAAGCGGGTTTAATTCTGTATAGGCCCTTGAAGAAACGCTTGATGTGATCATCACTGCCAATTCTTTCATTTAACAGAAGGGAAAGTGCAGATCTAGCTGTATTTAACGAGCTGTAGCCAATATTTGTTTTATGTATTTCAGTGAGGTATTGTATTACATCTGGTATTGAAGCTGCATAGATGTCCACACTGTGGTTTCGGCAGAATAACCACCAACTCTTATAAGTAGTACTATATTGCTTTAGCGTACCTGGTGAAATGGATGATAACATAATATTTAGTGAGCCCTCTGGCAAACCTCTACGTCTGAATGCTTCCCGCAAAAGATGCTCGCTGCCAGGGTAAGCTGGTTGCTTAATGGGTGTTTGGTACTGAAAGGAGATTGTAATAAATTATGATTAGGGTAGAATATGATTGGTTTTGTAACCATCAACATTTTTGCCAAAGGATACCATGGCTGACAAGTCCACAGTGGGTATACTAAGATTCCTTTGGCCCCATCATTTTTAATTTTTTGCAGACATTTTGTAATTAATGAAAAAGGTGGGAATGCATAAAAAAAATAGGAGCTCCAGTCAAATGTGAAGGCATCTATTTCAAATGCATATGGGTCTCTATGCCAAGACACATATGTTTTACATTTTGCATTAACTCTGGTAGCAAATAAATCAATACTTGGCTTGCCAAACTCTTTTTCAATTCTATTGAAAGCATCTATTGATAATTCCCACTCTGTGTCAATGTTAGTATTCCTTGATTCTTCATCCGCCAAGTTATCTTTAGATTTTATGTAAGATGCCTGGGCATTAATACACCTAGCTTCACACCAATCCCATATCCTTCTACTAACATCATTCAGGTGTGGAAATTGAACACTACCCATCTTGTTAATGCAAGCAATGGCAGTAGTGTTGTCAATCCGAAGAAGAATATCACAATTACTTTTTGAATTTGCAAAGCATTTTAAACCAAAAAAGGCTGCCATTAGTTCCAACTGGTTTATATGATATTTTTGTTCTGATTGTGACCACAGGCCTCCAACACTCTCACCATTGCAATGAGCACCCCAACTTGTCAGGGAAGCATCTGTATGCACTTGTAAATCAAAATTTCTTGACTTAAACGTTTTGCTGTTATGCATTATGTTATCCCTCCACCATTGAAAGTCTGACTGTAATACCATAGGTAATGTCATGGATGCATCATAATTGTCATTTGATTTTAATAATGCTAAATACCTAACATATTCCATTTGTTTTGTATGTACTATGCCATACGGTATAGCTGGACATGCTGCTACTAACGTGCCTAACAATCTAGCAAATTCTCTTATCTTACATTTTTTTAATATTAGGAATTTATCAATCATACTCTTAATGAAGAATGTTACTAGGTATGCCAAATCGCTTGAAATTTTGTCTCAGTAAAGCCTGTATGTATACAAATACACTAGTTTTTATTGTAGTCAAAAATACCTAGTAGTTTTGATTTTATAGTCATTCAAAGTTTCGAAAAATATCGAGCCCAGCTAACAGTCACGTGACCGCTTGTGACGTCATGTCACAACGCGCCGCGCGGGCCGCGTCCCGCTTAGTATCAAGTCGCCAGCGGTTGCGCAGTATTTTGTTGTTTTCGTCCGCGTATTACGTTAATAGTCTTATAATAGTAAATATTATTCGATTAATAAAATGGATGAAGGATTCAAAAAAGGGCAATCGGATAATCTACCTAAAATAGATGGATTAATGTTACGCATTATTTATCAACAAATAGTGATTTCTTAGATGCCGCCGAAATGCGAGGAATAAAAATGCAAAGGTTCCTTGCTACTACTTATGCTTAATAGTTTATCTGTTCTAAATTGTTTTATTAAAACAAAATACCCAACTAATGTCGTAATGGAAGAATGCAACTCAAATAGTAGAAGTAACTACCTACCATTAAATTTTTACGTTAAAGACAACAAATATGTATTATAGTTTTGTAGCTATAGGTAGGTACGTATGTATATATAGGTAGGTACCGCTCTTCTTAGTAAATTTAAATGAATACATACATTGATTTATTGCAAAGTGCAAACTAGCTTCCGCCAGCAGCTTCGCCCCCGTTTCCCTCGGGAACTGTACATTTTCCCAGGATTAAAAGTAGCCTATGTGTTATTCCAGACTTCGTCCAGATCCGTTCAGTAGTTTTTGCGTGAAAGATAACAAACACACATACACTCACAAACTTTCGCATTTATAATATTAGTAGGAAGTAGGATAGGTACTTAGGGTGTAGATGTAGTGGGTTGAACGTTACAGATGTACTAAACCTTTTTTTATTTGTATTTTTTTAGTAACAAAATACGTAAGGCAATTTAATTTAATTTAATTTTTGTTGCAAATGTAGATGTTTGAACAGATGTACTAAACCTTTTTTATTTATTTGTATTTTTTTTACTAACAAAATACGTAAAGCCATTTATTTTTATTTGAAACTTATTTCAGATCGGCAAGAGACAGTTATGGCGATGATGCTATTGGTTATGTTCAAGTAAAAAGAGTAGGTTATTTATGTACGGTTAAATCTATGATTTCCTAGTATTTGGATTGGACATTTTTAAAAGTATTTAGGTATAATTTTGACGGCACGGGCGCGCGACCGCGAGCGGACTGAGTGAGCCAGACTGAGTGTGTTGTGCGATGACGTCACACCGTCACCGGCAGCCCGCGTCGTGCGGTTACAACTTGTTTTACTTCTAAATCGGAAACTAATTGACGTATCGAAGTAATTCTTTCACTAGTATTTTTTATTTTTGACAGAGAATACGGAGTGCTAATAATCAAAATTAGTTAACATTCTTCATTGTATTTCTTTTTTCTAAAGGTAGTTCAAGGCACATTGATGTAGAGTTAATTATGAATCCCAGAAATTTGCAATATTTACTAGGCACTAGATTACTTTTTTCAGAATTAATAATAAAGCCTAAGCACTTTAACATACTAATTGTTGTTTCCATGTTTTGTAAACACTCATTATATGTTTGGCCAATACATAAAAGATCATCAATGTAGATTGTGGATAGGAAGCCTAAATTTCTTAAATAACCAACCACAGGTTTCAACAATTTGGTAAACACACTAGGTGCAGTACATAACCCATATGGCAATGCTGTAAACTCATATAAGGTTCCATTGAATTCAAAACGAAGGTATTTTCTGTGTTCAGATGCTATAGGTACTAATAAATATGATTCCTTAAGGTCTATGCAACACATGTAATAATGACCATCAATTAACTTTACTGCAGTGCGAATATCCTCCATCTTAAAGTGACTAACTTTAATAAACTTGTTCAAAGGTTTTAAATTTAAAATGAATCTTTGTTTGCCATTAGGTTTTGGAACAAGGAAAATCTTTGAGATGAATTCTCCCTTTGAATGACAACATGGTGTTATAGCTCCTAATTGTAAAAGGTTAACAATAGCTTCCTGCATAAGTGGAATTTCACAATCAGGTAAATTATTTTTAGGGACTATACTTTGGTGAGGCTGAGACATGAAAGGAATATGATATCCTTTAATCCACTGCAATATAATAGGGTCATTTGTTAATGACACCCAACAAGCAAAGTAGTTTTTTAAATTGCCAGCATGTACCTTGTTTATTTCCTGCTGTTGTAGTGGGCACCCTGGGTTCTCTCGGAACGCTGTGGGTTGAAGGGTTTCCTGTAGTGAGATGGCTGTGGTCGAGTCCGTGGTCCACCTCGTGCCATCCCCTTGGTTGGTTGACGCTGATTCAAATATCGTGGTGGACCGTTCCTGTTTCCCGTATTTTTGCTATTTATGTTCTTAGCAGCGATTGCTGGCTTTGGTGCAGTCTTCTTAATAGAGTTTGAACTCTGTTGTATTATCTTATTTATCTTTATTCTTTCAGATAAATTGTCTCCATACAAAAACTCATTTCGGGTAGTGTTTTGAGTCATTTCTAAGAAATGCTTGTCCAGTTGGGGAGCCACTAGTGACCTTCTTGTTTTAGTTTGTTGATGATGGAGGTCGCACACCAATTTTGATGCTTCACTGAGTGATTTTATCATCATTATTTTGTCTGGTGGGTTGTTTATTATATGAGACATGACTTTGCCTATTATGGTAAGTGCTGTGCCCATCTGTTTTTGCTGGTAGGCAATACACTTGTCTCTAGTTATCCCCGCTTCAGAGATCACTGCCTTTACTTCTTCATTCAAGATTGGGGCATCTAGGAGTTGACAGTTTTCAGGCAAACTGTGACATTTTGTAATGTCATCTTTTTCAGTCTTAGACAGACCATGTGATAGTAGGTAATTCCACCGTTTGCAAATGTCATTGTTAATTGTTCCTTCATATTTTTTTATATCGTCATACTCTTGTCCCAGGGCCTGCACAAGTTCGGTATTCTGCTCCTCAGTAAGATGGTTATCTGACACCTCCGGTGACGCTAAGGATTCAACCTCTGGGATTTGTTCAGGGCCCGATGTTTGAGGATAAATTTCACTCTGTTCGATGATTTCTTCTGAAATATGAGAAGAACCTTAAGGTTTCTCCACAGCATTTTAATTGCACTAAACAGTATCTCGTACTGTAAATACATGCTGGTTTTAGACAGGATCGGCATCACGTGCCGGTAACAGAAAACTGTTTTACATCAAAGTTGATATCTCGTATCAAAGTTGATCTTCGTGTTCAAGTATCTCGTACTAACACGGTATATTATACTCGACCATTGTAGCCAGCCACATTTTTGGACTTAGTTGCACCTAAAACAAAAGCTTACCCTTACCTTCGTTATCCGGGGTAATAGCGCGCAAAGGGCTGCGGTCACGGTCGACACTTTGCCGCCGATTTGAACTGAGGCTGCGCCCGCGCTCACTATGATGACTCCGTCTTTTGCTTCGACGCCGACGCTCCAACTTTTTATTGTATTTCCGTATTTTTCGAAGTAGTTTTTCTTCCGAAACCATTTTTATAAGCGATGCCGGCAACGCGCGAAAAAGAAGTGTCAATCCAGTGTTGCCAATCCATAGAGAAATAGTTTTAATTTTATTTTCTCTAAAACTGCGATGCCAAATACTAGCGAATTGGGAACTACTCTGTTATCAATTATATTTCAGTTCATCATGAAATGAAATTATAATATTGGGTCCGATTGCGTTTCTCTCCGAACCTAAATAATGACAGACTAAAATTTTACTAAATATGTCCATGTCCTTAACCTAAAGCTATTACGTTTCTGTTAAAATAAGTTCACGTCACTAAATTTGAACTTAATTCTACGTCTAGGGAAATGGACATAATTACGTTCGTTTGCCGCCGCAAATGGCAACACCACACCGCTAGTCTGTCAAGTTGTCAAGTCTGTCGTGGTTATTTTTTAACCGACTTCAAAAAAAGGAGGAGGTTCTCAATTCGGTTGTATGTTTTTTTTTGTGTTTGTTACTTCATATCTCCGTCATTTATGAACCGATTTGAAAAATTCTTCTTTTATCTGAATGGATCTACTTCCCGATTGGTCCCACAGAAATTTCATCAAAATCGGTCCAGCAGTTTGGTTTTGAAATCAAAATAGCTCGAAAAAATATCATCCAAGTAAACGAAATTGCGAAAATGATACTTGACAAGGATTTGTGTGTGATACGATAACTAAAAAAAAGGGTAAAATAAAAACTTTTTTGCAAAAAAAACCGACTTCCAAAAAAAACACAAAAAAAAGTGGTAAATAACTTTACTTTCGGAAGTCGGTGACTATTGTTTGTTTCATTGAGTTTTTGTGTGAGTTTTCGCAAGAATTATTAAATTTTTAATAAATATGGATATAAAGAAGCCAAGAATGAAGAAAGAACAGCAACAATATTTATTAAACTTCTTGATGAGGAATCCGGAAATGGTTAACGGTATGTTTACAAAATATTTCATGTGTTATAATTGCATCAGCGACTTCTTGTAAGCATTTGCTTACAGATGGCTGACTTAAACCTAAATACTGCCCCTGCCCAACCGTTGTTTGGTAGCCGCCATGTCCAAAGAAATGGAGTGAAGCCCAAACTTTGATATGCACAGGAATTCCGTTGATTTCGTCGATCTCGATTTAAATTCTGGTGAAGACACTCCACTAAAAGATGCGCAGTTCTTTTAGACAGCCTGTATAATTTGGTGAAACCTCTGCAGGCACGTCGAAAGGGTTGGAATGGTCCCGAATATGGCGATGCGCTATCCTTCTCGCAGCCCTACAACGAAAAAAGTTAGGTTATGTTATGCTTATACCGTATACAAGAAAAGCAGTTTCTATAATATAAATTTCGTACTCATACCGTTGCCGTTCCTCATTGTGTCTTCTTTGAATGATAGCCCAGCCATAAGGAAACATTTTTCACTATTTTCTGAAGAAACTTAGCTTACGTACGGACTAAATAGGTGCGAACTTAAAGACACTTTCTAGACGTAGGTATAAGTTCATTTAAAGCCAACGAACTGTCAAATTGTCAGAAACGGAATAGCAAAAGTCTTGCGTAGACATAATTTAAGTCCGAATTGGACATAAATAGTGTTGTGGACATAATTAATTAACAAACGCAATAGCAATAATATAAGTACGAATTTTAGACTAATTTAAGTCTGTTATTCGGCATTATTTAAGTGCGCCGAAGAAACGCAATCGGACCCACTGTTACATAAAAAAACCGGTCAAGTGCGAGTTGGACTCGCGCACCGAGGGTTCCGTACAAACCTGTGGGTATATAACTTTTTTTTATATGATGAAACTAAAAATTTACGGTTTTCGTAATTTTTCCTATATCTGTACTATAAGACGTGACTTCGTACAAAATTTCAAGATTCTAAGTTCACGGGAAGTACCCTGTAGGTTTTGATTCCCGTGCGAGTTTCGAAAATTTGCGGAAATTTGCGGCCTAAGTGGCTGTATCTTTTGATTGCGTTGACTTAGAAGGTTGATTTTTCTACAGCTTCCAGGGACAGTAGAACTAAGTATCATATAGAAATTTCAGTTTGATACCTCCACGCGTTCCTGAGAAAAACGGTCTTGACAGACGGACGGACGGACGGACGGACGGACAACAAAGTGATCTTATAAGGGTTCCGTTTTTTCCTTTTGAGGTACGGAACCCTAAAAAGGAGATAAGTCAGACCTCAACAACTATCGGCCGATAAGTCTTGTATTCCATCTGTATAAGGCGTTCATTAAAGTCATAGACCAGAGAATATCACCTCAGTTGGACAAACATCAACCTCCTCAACAAGCTGGCTTCCGATCAGGCCTCTCCACTACTGACCATCTACAGGCACTAAATCAAATAATTGAAAAATACCAGGAGTTCAACATGCCGATATATCTTGCCTTCATAGACTATTCAAAAGCTTTTGATAGTTTGACACACACTGCAATATTTAACGTTCTGACCCACCAAGAGATCGACCCTACCTACATTAACCTGCTTCATAACTTATACATTAACAGCACTGCTTCAATTAGATTACAGACAGTCGGATCATCATTCTCCATAGAAAAAGGAGTGAAGCAAGGAGACCCGCTTTCACCAAAGCTTTTTAATAGCGCTCTTGAAGAAGTGTTTAAAAGGCTTACGGCTAGTTGGGAGAGAAGCGGCATTGAAATCGGTGGGGTGCGGTTAACAAACCTTCGCTTCGCTGACGACATTGTCTTATTCTCTGCCACGGCGGCAGAACTAGAGCTTATGTTAAACCAACTCAGTAATGCAAGCCTTGTGGTTGGACTGGCGATGAACATGTCGAAGACCAAACTGATGACAAAAACCACCAAATGCAAGATCCGAGTGAATGGTAAAGAATTGCAATATGTCCATGCATACATCTACTTGGGCCAGTTAGTCTCTTTCCAGTCCAGACAAGACAAGGAAGTCATAAGACGAACCGAAAATGCCTGGAAGAGCTACTGGTCCATGAAAGAGCTTATGAAAGGATATCTTTCTTTGTCACTCAAGCGAAAAATCATGGACATGTTATTCTTCCCATTTTGACCTATGGATCCCAAACTTGGTCTTTGACAAACATTCAAAAGTCCAAACTCAAGGTCTGCCAACGTGCAATGGAGCGCAGTATCCTAGGCGTCAAACTTACCGACCATGTACGCAATACCACGCTGCGCTCCAAAACACAAATTACTGACGTTGCTCAAAAAGCCGCTAAGCTGAAGTGGGACAGGGCTGGCCATGTTTGCCGCATGCCCGACGAGCTGTGGGCCAAAATAACCACGTTGTGAAGCCCTGACACAGCCAGAAGGCGACGCGGTAGACCTCGCAGGAGATGGCGGGACGAGCTGGACAGAACCAACGATCAGTGGTCCACCTTAGCCCTGGATCGAAGAATTTGGAAGTCATGGGGAGAGGCCTTTGCCCAGCAGTGGGATGATACAGGCTAACAGTAAGTAAGTAAGTATGTAAGTGATGGTTAAATTGATGAGGGTCGTCAACTAAGTAGTAAGACTCGAGGTGTAATGTAGCAAGTTTACGACTTTGAGAGTAGGTTGCACGATTAGAACCTAGATTTTACGATAAAGGAAAACTGTCTGTGCAACGCCTTCGCGGAACCGGATCACAACGATGACATAATGGGTATTAGGATGATCATAGCTCCTTGGATGCGTGCTTCCGAACTACAGTTTTTCTTTTTATTTGCGCGTCTGCTTTTATCCTTACAAAGCGTTCAATATAATTATCAGTAAACATTCAGGAAGTGGATCCCCCTTCGTAGTATCTTATACAAAACAGATAACAAAAACAAATGCATTAACGGCGATCCGTTACTGATTACTGACTGACGACTTTTTACTGTTCTGGCATTTTCATACTGTTTGCATTTCTGCAAGCCGCGGAGCGTGCCACGTGCATGCCTGTCCGCCATTACGCTCGTATACTGTGTGATTTACATCTATAAATACGAGAAACAAAGAATAATTCGGAATTATGAAGCGATGAGAATAAAACTTTGAATGATGTGCGCAATCCAAGAAATAGCTGTGTGGGAGCAAAAAGTAAGTATGATAGAAGGCAGGTAGGCTGAATTCCTTTATTTTATATTAATGATTCTTATAATTGCTCCAAAATTGCAGCGTCTCCCTCTTCTCACGCTGAACATTTCCAAGAATTGTCAGGGGGGCACTGACAATGCTCAATTATTTTCACCAGAAGCGAAGGTCACACTGGTATAATTCACGGCAAAATAGCCGTACCTACCATATTTACAAATACTTATATTGAGTGTGCAATTCTAGCAATAATTACGAACCGCCTAACCGGGACGGTGAACTTTCACGACGGACACAAAGCAGGGATCGAAACCGATCGCATTCTCATGACCCTATCGCTGCAGATCTTGCCGACCGCGCGTTTCTGTGCTACCCTGGTACCGCGGGGGCTTATTAATCTAGGACCTTTGGCTCTATGGCACTGCCAGCAAATTTATTTTATTATCGTACGATATTACCGACTTATTGCTTATGGAGGTGTATAAATAGTGGGTATTGCCGGACTATAAACTTAAATGTATCATTGGTAACTAAACAATATCTGTTGCAAGCTCGCCATATTTGGAAACATCATCGGTAACATTAACTGTAGTAAAATAATTCATGAAGTGGAATGACGAATAAGTTTCACCGAATAAGTTTGCTAATGGTGTCGGCTCTGAGAGTCCGGGCAATCACTGGGTCTTCGTGAATTATTGATTGATATGCGCATACAGCCCATACCTAAGCTGCTAATGCACACAGTGACGTATCTAAATATTCAGTAGGTAAGATACCAATAAACCAAATGATTTATGACTTCGTTAGCCGCACGCTTGCTTCTTGAAACTAATTAATTTATGAGGGAAAAGAACCACCGTGTCTAATTAAATGTAACACCTTCGAATCGTATGGTTATCCTGTCAATTAAAAATGATGGAAATAAAAGTAATAAAACATAGAAAAGTACCCTGAAAATAATTTAACATCGGGGAGAATAACTATGTGTTAAGATTACTGAATTATAAGCTCTTGAGTTACTAAATTAAGTAAAACACTAGAAGTAAGATGTAATGAGCTGTAAGTAGGTATCTGTACACTAAACTTGTGCTACTAAAAAAAACTTTTTTGCAAAAAAAAACCGACTTCCAAAAAAAAAAACACTAAAAAAGTGGAAAATAACTTTACTTTCGGAAGTCGGTGACTATTGTTTGTTTCATTGACTTTTTTGCCACCGACTTCCGAAAGTAAAGTTATTTTCCACTTTTTTAGTGTTTTTTTTTGGAAGTCGGTTTTTTTTTGCAAAAAAGTTTTTATTTTACCCTTTTTAGTTATCGTATCACACACAAATCCTTGTCAAGTATCAATTTCGCAATTTCTTTTACTTGGATGACATTTTTTCCAGCTATTTTGATTTCAAAACCAAACTGCTGTACCGATTTTGATGAAATTTCTATGGGACCAATCGGGAAGTAGATCCATTCAGATAAAAGAAGAATTTTTCAAATCGGTTCATAAATGACGGAGAAATGAGGTAACAAACAAAAAAAAAAAAAAAACAAAAAAAAAAACATACAACCGAATTGAGAACCTCCTCCTTTTTTTGAAGTCGGTTAATAACACCAGAGCATGTTAATAAATCCTGTGGATATGCGTCGTGGCTCACGGTTTCAATGGCAAATCACATTACAGGTGCAGCAAGTCACATTCGGGTCACGCCAGTGACTCATTTTGTACGATAGATATTAAAAGTATCTCAAGTATTTTACAACAGTCACACATAAAAATACAAACAGAAAGCGCATTGCATTGCACCAGATAGTTGGCAATGAAGTAATTACTATGTGTGATTGTGCGCCCTGTAATCTGACGGTGCACAGTGGGCTGAAAATCGACTTTCATAGACATATAATACTTTTTTCCCAAATGTCCACTTTTATGACTTGAAAATGTTTTGGGAGACTAAATCCATGCCTAAAAATATCAACATTATGGAATAGCATTGCAAACAACGCATAAAAAAATTTTTCTTTAAAAATTACAATGGAGCTGGCATGAAAAAGTCTTATACCTCCGCCATCGTTCAACTGGCCCTAATTCCCTTGCAGGTAATTAAACCTTGAATTATTTAAAATTTTTTGACATACTCCCCGAAGCGGCCACTGGTGCGACCTTTTTTTTAAAAATCGCTTTCAATTTAATATTTTCAAAAAATATTTTTAATCAAATGTTTAACTTAATTTAAGCTTAAAATCTACACGGACTACTTAAACGATGCACCCGACCACTACTTTGTATTAACACGCCACATGATCATAAAAAAATAAGGTCTAAAGACCTAATAATGTAACGATCCTAATTATGGTCATTATTTTATGAGATTAAGTAATATGGTTATTCATATCTATTCTATGAGTTAGCTAATGAGGGTAGTAAGTAAATTAGTTTAATGATTAGAGATAGCATTAATCCAAGCGACTTTAGGGGTGTAAAGGTTTCCTTGCCAGCCGGTTTTTTTAGTCTTGAATCTATTAACTGCTTCTGGATTTTTCAGTAAGTATTCAATTACAGAAGCAATATTGTCTCTTCCATCTTCCGTCAACTTGGTACATGCTGCATAAACAACCTCACTGCAATAACTGTTCAAATAATCACAACTCCGTCTCTTCTTTTGCTTCGTTCCCAACTCTTCAAAAGGTTTTCTAGGGAGTTTCCGTTTGGTGATACTCGTAGTACCAGCTGATGATGTTGATGGCTCTTCTTCCTCATGAGCTACAGATGTTGAAGCTTCCTGAACATTGTCTTTGATGCAGCTAGGCCAGACGACATTTTTCTCAAGCCAGTTTCCATATTCCTTTCGGAATAACTCCATTTTTCGGCTTGCAGAATGCTAACGTTTCTCTACTGCTCTCGTAAATTTCCGGCAAAATTCTTTAAACGTCACACGATCTTCCTCAGATAAACTACATCTCAATCGAGATAACACTGTCTCAAATAAAAACTGATAATCGTTTTTTTTGGCTGAACCTTTTAAAATAACGAACATATCAAGATTTGTTACGATGCTTTCCATGTTTACGGTGATGTTATTACTGTTTGTACTTTCAATGCGTAAGGCGAAATGAATTGATTTTATTTTGAGTTCTCCTATTTATTGCAACGACGTTATTTAGTGTAATCATTAAACTAATTTACTTACTACCCTCATTAGCTAACTCATAGAATAGATATGAATAACCATATTACTTAAACTCATAAAATAATGACCATAATTAGGATCGTTACATTATTAGGTCTTTAGACCTTATTTTTTTATGATCATGTGGCGTGTTAATACAAAGTAGTGGTCGGGTGCATCGTTTAAGTAGTCCGTGTAGATTTTAAGCTTAAATTAAGTTAAACATTTGATTAAAAATATTTTTTGAAAATATTAAATTGAAAGCGATTTTTAAAAAAAAGGTCGCACCAGTGGCCGCTTCGGGGAGTATGTCAAAAAATTCTAAATAATTCAAGGTTTAATTACCTGCAAGGGAATTAGGGCCAGTTGAACGATGGCGGAGGTATGAGACTTTTTCATGCCAGCTCCATAGTAATTTTTAAAGAAATTTTTTTTTTTGCTTTGTTTGCAATGCTATTCCATAATGTTGATATTTTTAGGCATGGATTTAGTCTACAAAAACATTTTCAAGTCATAAAAGTGGACATTTGGGAAAAAAGTATTATATGTCTATGAAAGTCGATTTTCAGCCCACTGTGCGGTGGAAGAATGCAAGCCGACGCAAGGAACCGGCTTTCGGATGGCCAGATACATGTGTTATGTTATGTATAACGTGAGCAAAAGATAAATAATATCGCTGTGATTGTGTGGGACCACCCAGGCACTAGGAGCACAGATTTGCATAGGATATTACTACGATCTCATAGCGCTGAGATAGTTCGCGGGTATTTTAGTTAGAAGATATGCAAATATTTGCACGGAGGTTCAGATTTTATTAGGATTTTGACTTGTTTGACTGTTTCGCTAATAAATGCAGATGTTATATAGCAGTCGCTACGAAAAATAGGAACATAAACCCAAGGGCAAAGTGACGACAAGTTTTTACATCAGAAGTGTGGACTGAAATACGGTAATTTTAGTGTAGTGTTGGATGCCTTTGGAATATAGAATGTGGAGACAAGGCATTGTGACAATCTTATTCTTACACGACAACACGTGACATTTAAATCTCAAACCTGCAGAAATTATTTCTCAAGTGGAATCTGCAGTAATTACTGTTAAAATATAATCGGTTGAATAAAATTGTTTGCCGATTTACAATTCAACAAAACTACTAGTTGCCCAACCATTTTTTGCATACTACGAATGTAAAAGTTGTTTTTTATTCAAGAATGCCAAATATTTGTGTAAGGGTCGTTCTTCGAGACACGTTTTTCAAGCGGCATCACCTAAAACGAATATAAATCGAAAAGTCAGCAAGCCACTTTTTTTTTCGAGTAATCCTTTAATTCTCTCTTATCTGGGTTATTGATTATTATTCAATTATCTATATATTTAATATCATAAAAAAAATAAAACAACCCCATTCTTTGATTTTCGTGGAGTGTCCCAACCCCCGATCTAGGCACTTAATTAATTATATATTTTAAACTAAACGGTACATGCTTACCAAAAAAAAAACACTAAGTCCTAAGAAGTTGACAATGCTAAGAAAAATTAGACCGTAGTTCTAAAAGATTTACAGTATCCAAAAAAAATAAAAATGTATCTGTCCCGGGGTAGTTACTGATTTGCGTGGATCATTGTAAATTCACTTGCACATCCCTAACTTTGCGGCCCGATGTTGCGTCATCCTAATTAACGTTACAACTAGTCGCGCTCCGACAGCCGGGCAGAGTGCTTGTGTGACGACGCGTCGAGTTTCCGAAAAATTAAGGTAATAACCTGGTTGCGTGGGTATGGTTTCCCAAAACTTTGATTTGCGTGGTACCATTTTCTCCGGTGTCTGTGAATTTATTTATTGCATAAAATATTGTAGCGAACAAATATAAGGTAACGTAATTTATATTCAAAACACAGTTTATTTGCTTAAAAGGTTTTAATATATTTTTAGAATAAAGGATTTATTTTGATTTCCGTGGTCGTGATTTGCGTGGTTTACGTGGTAGTTTTGACCCACACAAATTAATTATTGGCCATGCAAATGAAATAAGTTTGAGTTTTGTAATAGTATTGTATGATGATATTTTTTGTTACTTTATTAAATGTAAATTCGTTTAAAATGACACAGTTGACGGGTTTTTCATTTTATAAGTACCTAATAATAATAAAAATAGTGTCAGATTAGCTACCTATATTAATGTTTAATACAATTATAATGAATTATTTTTTAGACCAAAATGCCATTAACAAGAGAGGAAAAATTTGAAAGAAAGAAGTTGTCTGAAAGAAGAAGAAGAGAGAGGCTTAAAAATAATGAAGAGTTCTACTAAAATACCAGTGTCCACATGGTTTGCATAAGGGTTTTTATGATGTCAATTTGAGAAATAAAGAAGGAATAGACAGGCCAGTATTCATTGAGAAACGTCCACAGAAGAGGACGCTTAAAAGCGATTGTGTAAAAGTAGCAAAGAATAAACCAGTGATACTATCAAACATCTTATTGAAACCAAGACCAAGTGGGTTTATGCCAAATAAGAGTTGAAACGAAAGCGGCAAAAAAGAATTATGATGTGAGACGATCGACAACGGCTGATATTGAACTCTCAGAAAATGACAGCTTCAGGATTCCAGGCCTGGCCAAAGAATGCGAAGAACTGATGACCCCAAAAACTACGAGAGATTTGATCTCATGTCTTAACAATGTAGCCGGCGAAGACTCGGTTAGTTCCGATTATTCAATTTTTTAAGATTTTTTATCAATAAGTAAATGATTTTGATAATTAAAAGTACTGATTATGTTCCTAACAAAGTACTGATTTTATAATCAAAGATAAGATAGAAAACAGAAAGATTAGATTTAAGAGAAAGTGCTTTTTTTAATTTAACAAAGAATAAATAATGTTGACTGATTCTAATATAAATAAAAGCTTAAAAACGATTTCTGTGTTAGTTACTTACCTATTGTTTTGCCTGATAACATAATAACTGCTTTTAAATATAGAGTAACATTAAATAACGTATTTGAGTAAGTTAAATAAATAAAAAATCATTTTCGTGGGGTGTTTTGTGATTTGCGTGGCCTCCAATTTTTTAACCTCGATTATCTCTGTAAGTATATCGTTCTCTGAGGTGCCTCTTCTATACAAAATATTAATTTTACGTGTATTTTAAGATACAGATGTCGATTTAAAAAATATATTAATTTTGAAAATTGCCACGCAAATCACCAAAGAATGCCTTGCTCGAAGAAGCACCCGTAAATGACTGGTCGATTGTTATCGGTAAAATTAATTAACTGCGATTAAGTTTTATTTCAATAGTTCAATTCGGCGAGCGCGGCGCGGTGGTACCAGCGGCAGCCATAGAGTATAGTGGTTATATAGTCTTTGGCTGCAGGAGACTCATGTAACCGGCCCTCATGAATACTTGAGTTTTGTCCGTAATTAGCTCGATAATAATCGAAGCGGACAGCGTCTTGCAAAATAAATAAATTAGTGTTAAATAACAACATGGCCAGACGCAGCGAGGACGCACGTACTCGTGAGTTGTAGCCGCAGCATTAAATGCCATTTTGGTAAGATTGCCTTTAATGACAGGACACACACCGTGATGATGAGCAGCAGTTGTTAAATACGACATTCATCCATTTTCACGAATATTCATTCATTTAAACTTGAGACGAATACTAATGGTTGTTCCATAAAGTTCTAGCATATGACAGCAAATCGACTTTTTTTTTGGTTTTATTATCTTGGCCAAAGCGTAACCTTCTCTGATTAATAGATTATTAGGTATCAATTCCTTATTAATTTCTCTTGCTACCAAGCTCACTGGAAAACAAGCAAAAATGTAGGGAGAAAACTGAATATGAATGGGCAATTAGAATTTAAATGAAAAGCTGCGTCCCGCTCGTTAGCTGGCGCATGTCAGTTGGATGGCGCAGAGAGTGCTGCTTTATTACCGCGCAGATTTACGTTTTGTCCAACAAACCGCAAGGCTGGAAGGACAAAAATGTAAAGTTAAATTCGATGCAATTTTAACCAGTCATAAACATTCATTTTAATAACACAAACTCATTTATGTGGTTTTACAGAACAATAAAACATTCAATTAGGTTACGCTTACCTACTCATAAGAGTCGCGTGTGGTGAGAAAAAAAATATAATTAAATCCATCACCGTCTTCGCGATTTGGTGATTACACATCAAGTCGGCTTATTAAATCGAATCTGTAATGCTTTTAACCTTAATTATTAATTTTCGCATTCCAATAACGGTATCGTAAGGATGTCAATGCTGGTGAGCAAGCGCGCCGGCGATGTACCCTGCGCGCGCGCCGCTTAACGGGTCGCAACGGAACTCGATATTGCAATAATAATAACTCCATAATTTATAAGGTGTTACTTTGCATGCCGTAATAATTTAAGACATGAGATTAAGCGTGGCAATGAACTTCAGGGCTGAGAGTGATAACTTGTACATTGGAGCAGTAACAATTAAAGTGGAACGAACAATATGTTAATAATATGAAAAACCCTATCTATCCGAAAACATACAACACCTTACATTCTGACACAAAGTTTACAGATAATTTCCATACTCCACCATGATGGATGATATGTACTATGAAAAATGTATCTGTCGGTCAAGCATCAAAAGTATACAAGTCCTATTTAACTACAAAACATGACAACTCAACGAAATAAAACGCTTAATCCATTCGCTTTTACCAAACGCAAAATAATATTTAAATATTCATAACAACGCGTCTAGGCAGCGGCAGTTCATACTGTGGATGTGAGTAGACACACCCCGTAAACAGCCCAATATTACATTAGCATTTTATGCATGCCTAGTACTGCGTACTCTTTTATAGCCCGTTCACATTAGGACGATTCGTTGTTTTTGACGTATCGTCTTCAATCACGAATCGTGATTTTTTTGTGACGGGTTCGCTGATGCGCTCGCTCCCGAAAAATCACGAAACTAATGTGAACATCAATTTGTTTTTTTTTTTGCCGGATCGTGATAAAACACGGTTCCGTATGCAATGTGAACGTCCGTCCGTCATGACGTATTGTGTAAATCGTGTTTTATAACGGATAGTCAATGACAGAAGCCGTGTGAATGAGCCCTTACTGTAATTAGGTAAATTGCTACCTACCTCTGTATGTAAGTCAATTAAACTTGTATCCTAGAAATTTAATTAATTTTAGTAACGATAGCAATTAATAAACTTCGCACAACTGAATAATTTACTGAGTAAACTTGCACTGAAATTATCATCATAAGGAGTAGACTGCCAGTTATTTTATTCCATGGGATTTGCACATTAGCCAATGAAGGTTATTCAAATTTATCAATTAGCAACCACCCCACCCACCCCCCTCTGCAGACGCAAATCACGCATTTTATGAGATAGAGATTTGACAGAGGCTGTTGATTGAGTTGATCATGAATGTCACGATCACGACCCATTTATGTTTTAAAACTCTTATCAGAGACTGATCTGATTATGATGATCTATCCTTGAAAGATATGAGAACTGAGTTATAATATTATGTTAGAAAGATTCTGTGGAAGTGGGTATCCCACAGGGTCCAATCTTGTGCCACACAATGACACGAATTAATTACAGCAATTAAGCAACAAATAACAATGCCCACACACCCGATAGGTGATGGTCTATATGTTGAAGCATTCATATGTTACAACACAGTTGTGTGGTCATGTGTCGCCAGGCATTACATCGACCCGCGACATCACTCACCCGAGACGTACCTGATCATGCGTAGCACTAATTACTATTTACTAATCACTTGCCTTACTTATGTTACGGTATCGCTCATTTATGGTTGGATTTACTTTCGTGACAGTTTTTGTATAAACCATCCGTCATCGCTTGCACGGATTATTCATGACTTCAATGAAGCATAAAACAAACAATGTGCGAATTGATGCATTTAATCCGGTTCATGCTGATGTAAGTGCTATTACTGAAGTTTAAAGCTCATATTGCTTTGTAGGGAAATGTAATAGTGATGATCTTCTGACAGACAAGTAATTGAGAAGACGTGCATGAGAACGTAATGGCTGTCTCGTGCGTGGCATGTTGGTATAGGGCACAATGATCTGCTGTAATGCGACTGTTACGAACATTATTGTGAATTATATCGTTAGTCCGTAGGGTATGAGTTTGGTCAAATAGGTGATAATGAGGAGACATAAGAACTTGTCGGAAAATCGTACAGTTCCCCATTGAGGGGACCACCCGGTTTGCTTGCCATTTACAATGTATCGTAAAAAAACGAGGAGGTCAAACATTTTAGACAAGTGGCTTCCATTTGACGAACCACATCTAATGACGATCAATACAAAACGTCTTACAAATGAAGTTTTTATGACAACACGAAGTACTCTTGCCTAATAAGGAGTCGCGATGTTTTATAGCTATCATGTTGATAACAAACAAGGTCAATCTGCAGGATATGATACATCACAAACGAATACTTAAATGCATTAGCTAGCCGCGCCTTCCGATACAATGCACGAGATTTCAGCAGTTGGTTAATAGGAAAATGTCTACTTCTTTAGTCACAAACCAAATCAAGCAATGCAAATTAAAATGAAGTTTAAATTGTACGTCTCCCTTGAATCTAATTTGTATTTCTCATTTCAAGACCGCACAAAGGTTCTATCTGATATGAAATGATAGTCAGAAACATGATTGCGCCACCTAGGAGTGAGTGTCGTCGTAAATCGCGTTTGTCTTCGCACGTGTGTGTCTGCTCGTGACTCGCCTGCCATGTAGGCGGCGTGAAGTGTCCACCCATCGCGCAATAGACCTCCACATTATACGTGCGGCCCTAGTAGGACCGACACATTCACTAAGCCAAAATAAATCAATCGAAGACTTTGATCGATGAGCAGATTTAATATTAAGGATTAGTTAGCTATGCTTGCAAATGGGTTCTGCCAAAGAAAAGTGTCCGAAAAGAACCCCGATGAAATCGTAGCCTCTAATAAAGATTTGAACGAACAGATTGCAGTACAGAAATATAGTTATTTATGTTCCATCCAAGTTGCACTACAACGTGCAGTTATTGTAAAGAAACTTTATTCAATAAACTAGCTGCGTTCCGCGGTTTCACCCGCGTAAGTTTCGCTTCCGTGGGAATATCGGGATAAAAAGTAACAGGTATAATAATAAAACATTTATTTTCAAGTGACATGACATGACTTTATTGTTTCAAAATAAATGTAAATAATTATAGCACTGCTTTTACCCGTCGTAACTTTTAAACGAAAGGTCCGATTCAAATAATTTAAAGTGTAATTTACATGTACATAATCAACCTTAATTATCAAACCCTTTGAATGCATAAGGATTAATGTTATGATACCAATTGCACCACTATTCGATTCCACCCTTGTTTCGATTTAATAATTTGACCAAAAAGCGGTCATTGTGAATTAAGAGTCTATATAACCTCAGCTCAAATTCTAATTTGGCCCCCACTTCACCGCGCCACCTCACTCTTTTATCGCGATCGGCGCGATCGCACACAGCTCGCGGTGACGCGCGCGGGCACACGAAGTCGAAGCGATTTTGTTAGAGTAAACTACACTATTATCGGACGAGTACTAAGTACTTAATAAAATTATCAATCATAATTTAATATTAACTTGTCATTATATGAACATAAAATTGTACATCGCAAATTTAGTTTCAATGTACCTACTAACGTCAAAATGGAATCACTTACCATGTGTTAGTACAAGTATTTTACTATATTTGTCTTTAAAATCATGAAAAACAACAAATCGTAAAATATTTCTTGCTCTTACTATGTTATTTTTGTTTTCAAATATCACAGCGACTGTACTATTTTTGCAACAAATACATTGCCCCTTAACCACTACCTAAGTTTGCCGCTAAGTGACTGGACAAGCAATGTAAACATCACAAAACGATACTTTATTAAGTGGATGCATCGCAGCCGTGGCGTCATGCAGCAAGTTAGTGATGTGCTTGTGCAGATCGACTAACGTAGGCTATCGATCGATCGATAGGATTAGATCTCTTTGATAATATTACGTTTTACCAATTTGAGCAGTTCCCATTGAATAATGACATAAATTATTTCTTATCAAATCTGTCATGGAAAAATATATGAATTTAAGAGTACACTATTTGACAAAAAGTGCCACCCCAGTCAAAGCGGCAAGTGCTGCACAAATACTTCCACTTTACAGGTCAGTGAGTAAACACCATAGCAGGGTTCAACAATACCTACTGTTTCAATTTCAATACGCTATGACAGCTTAAACCAACGTAACCGGATTTTTGATTGTGTTAATTTACTTAATAATATTTTTTTTAGCTACATATTGTTTATTTTTATTATAATATTTTCTGGACATGCAGTTTATTATTTATTTTATTTTGAGGACCCCATTTTTTTTTGTACAATAATAAATGTAAGATTCGATAACTTTCCGATTTAGTCAATCACTAGCGTATATGTAAAATAAATTGCTTTTGCACAGCACAACGATAGCAACCGAGGTTTTTGTGTGGGTAAGTTGTACGGTGCATGGTACATACACGCTGTGATTGATGGGATAAGGTTTATAATTGATCGTGTAGTACGTTCTGCTTTAAGAAATGCGGATGTGTGCGCGACTGCGTAGTTATTGCTTTTGCTGACCTCTCATTGTACGGAATGCCTATACAATGTGAGATCAGCTTATACTGGAAATGTATAGTTTGATAATTATGTAGCCGTGGGTACGAATAACAGATCAGTTAGGTACATATTTTATAGGTAGGTAGAAGATACTGACGAATTTACCGGAACATCATCTTTATCACCATCGTTTTCAGTACTGTGTAATCGACGTCTTCTAGAAAGATATCGTACATTATAATTATTTAGCTAAACTACCAAGGTACGTCAGTAAGTTCATACATTTTATGTATGTGGTAGGTAGCACTACAGTCGGATAAGTAAGTTACAGTTTTGTTTCTTGTAGTTAGATAGGTAGGTACTTACCGAACATACCTATATTTTTTATTAGGTATTTCTAAGCGCTTGGCTGCTGCACTGCGGGTCGCGGGTTCGATTCCCGCACGGAAGAAATATTTTTATAGCCTAACGATAGTTGTGAAGATTTGTGTTTGTAATCGCACCGTCTCCGATTCAGGAGAAATCGTGGAGTGGGACAACATTATAAAAAACAATTACTAAGTACTTACTGTAGATACCTATATTTTGTTGTAATATACATATATTGTCAAAACAAAAACAAAACTATATAGGTAATTTTTATCTTTTTATTTTTTATAAAAGTTGCCCCACACTGGATTTCTCCTGAATCGTGGACGATGCATTTGTGATTGAAACTTACAAACACAAATCTTCACATGCAGAAACACCTGCGACTCGTAGCGCAGCAGCCAATCGCTTAGCCACTGCACCAAACGTGTCGTATGCTGTCTACCTATATGTTTGTATATAAATAGTAGATAGGTGAATAGATACTTATTTCATTAAGTTTATCATATTTATGTTTGCCTGCTTCTTTACGCCAACCGTTATTTCCCATTGCGCCACACTATAAACCTAAGTACATAAATTTTAATTTTACGTCGTCTTGTTGCGTAATGTGTGTTCTGAGCGCAAGCGGCACAGTTCTCCCGTTCGAAAGCCGAAGCGAGACTGAGCGCGGGTGGCGGGCGGCAGAGAACCAACTTCAAGACGCCGATAGTTTAGGTATTTTCTTTTTAAGCTGAAAATAACAGGAATTTAAAAAAAATAACAAACATAAGACCTGCTTTATAGGTAGTTCAGTTAGTATGCCAAGTTTCATGATCTAATTTTAAGTATTTTTTGAATACCAGCGGTTTATCGTTCGGTTTGGAGGTAACTTTGGAATTTTTTTCTATCGAGAAAATTTTATGGAATCGTGTTTTCGTCAAACATAGGACCTAGCATTAATCCTCAACTTTACCGTATATTTATTTCAAAATTAATGCTGCAGTATTTTCGGCATAACGGAGGATCATGCTAAGCCATCTGAGCTACTATAGACCCTTAACCATAATAGTTAGGCATATACCCGCGCGGACTTTTTTATAGGTAATAATAAGAACTTTAATCGTGTAGTACATGATTTTTATGTATCATCAATAGTTTTCTCAGCGCACGTCTAATAATAAATTTTATAGGCAAAATTTCGCTACTTTGGGTTACATTATTGCAATTTTCTTAGGAATCTTTAATTTTTCTGAAAATAAATTATAACCTATGCTACTTCCTGATAATGTAGCTTTCTATTGGTGAAAAAATGGTTAAAATCGGTCCAGTAGTTTCGGAGCCTATTCAGTACAAACAAAAAAATATTTCCTCTTTATAATATTAGTTTAGATTATATTTTATTACTCTTGCCTTGGTCGACCGACTAATTCTTTCAACGAAACATTTTAACATAACTAAGACATTATGGAAATTCACAAATATTTTATTCGCCTATTAGCTCTAAAATCTGCTAGTAAAAAAGTTAATAGATACTTCTTCATTAACAGCATGTTTATTTATGCTGATGGTCCACCTACACCGAGGCGTGAATTTGTCATGTAAGTAGTAAAGTAAAGCTGCTAATTATCAGCACATCTCATAACGTTGTCCGGTGACCGGTGACGGCCCACGCGGCGCGGGCGCAGGCTGGTCGGCGGCATCGGCACACAAACGCCGCGCACGCATATATGGCAGCGATGATACAATCACTTGTCGTACAAATTGTGCTTTATTATTACGATTCATTGGCCCTGCGTAATACTATAAATAAATTTCAAGAATTTGGTGTGGACTTAATCGCAGTTTGATTTGAATTTATTGATATTACCTTTTATTAATTTGTAAAACATTATTTTGAACTCCAAGAGTCAGCTCTTTTGATCTTTGATTAGACTAACAAATGGCAATAATAGATGTAGTCTAGTTTATGGCGTGCTTCTAAATATAGAACTAACAGCCTGTACAACGTACATACCCTCGATTCAGAACTTGTTTGTTCACTTGAATCGCGCAACCCCAGTACATGTAATGATGAGGTTCATGTTGATGGTAATATCCGCTGAACTGAGGCATATCCAGTGTAACTAGTAACTGCATAATGCCGGGTCTAAAGCCGTCATTCTGTTCGCAGAAACATCAATCAATCACAGCATTGAATAAGTTATCTTTCGCTAATTTTGATTTGAAACATTTCTTGTGGAAACTCACATGGCATTTGCAAGTTGGAGAAACTCGTAAAATCGCAATGTGTCACGGCGCTCGCTCCGGGTTACATAACTCATACAACGTTATCGTTCACTGCACACCAACACAAACCAATAGTATTTAAATCCACGCTGCTTCTTTTCGTCAAGTTTTCTAATTATTGTTTAATCGTTTCCTATTGTAATAATGACAACTATTGACAGGTTACAGTTCACCTAGTTACTAGTAAAACGATGATATCTGTATATAATGTTACGTGACTTACCTATTGTCTTATTGATCCAGTCGGCGAGGTCCTCCTGCAGCGGGAACAGCTGCCTCGCCTGCGAGTACAGTATCTTCTCCCGGTAGAAGTCCTCGTCCTCCGAGCAAGGCGTCTGCGCCGCCAGCGCACAGTCCGCGCGCTCGAAGCTGCTGCTCATCTTCCTATTCACTACTATGTCTCCGTGACCGATATGGCGTTCCTCTTCTTCTTTCCCCCCTTCGAACGAGCTCCGGATATACTCGAAAGCATTGGTCCTCTCAAAGGCATTAAATATTCTATCAAAGTTGCCGCTCAGCGGTCTGTCGAAACTCTTGGGCTCTACGGAGGTAGGCGAGGTGACCGGCCCCCACGACGTGCGGCTCCCGATGGCAGTCGGCCCGCACCGGTAATATGCCATTGTCAAGGCTTCTCTGCAACAAGGACAACACAACAGTGAACATCGATTTCATTTTAGATAAGACGCAACCAATGCATCTACTTTCAACAGAACAGAAAACAACGTTCGCGAGGAATGACAAGTAAACATGAACACTTTAACTTTTAGCGGCGGATATTAATCCTAACGAGGGTTGGATGAGCGCCATTCCGCCTCAGTTAAGGTCTTTTCAGCAAATATGAACTGGATAATAAAAGAAGTTTTAAGAGAACGTTTGGCAACCAATTTTGTGCACGAAACTAATTTGCATGTCTGACAAGGGCCGTGCTCGGTAAAAACTAACTAATGATGAGGCGAAGGTCGCTCGCGCTGACAGACAGTAATTAAGACACAAAGTGATCGCTGACACAGAGATATGAACACCGACAGCCGGTTATTTACCGACAGGTTCAGGTGAATTCTTTTAGTAATAACAATTATTTTGATTTGATTCGACGCGCCCACTTCATCCGAGCATTATGATATTTTTTACAAATTGATGAGAATAAACTTGGTTCCATAAAAAAATAGTGTACATATCTAGTCAGGGTGGGAAATATTCACAATGTGAACGAGTGAGTGAGTTAACTAATTGAAACTAAATTAATTTATGCAAAATTGCTCGCTATCTTCAGTTTTTAGTCAAACAATGTCTCTGTCGAATGTTTATCTTCGATGTTACGCTGAATCATATTATCACAACCACGTTCGACGGTAAACCTTCTTCATGAGAATTCTAGTCCTCACGACCGCAGCGATGGCGCCGAAGTTCGGCGGATCGTCGGCAACAAGACAAAAGGCAGAACTCGCGGGTAGATCACACGGTGCCATACTGCCATATATGTGCCGGTCGTGATGCGAGTACCACGACACGTGACGCGAATGGGATCCCTCTATACGACAATATTCGCCATTGTTTCAGTTTGGCCATGATTCCGCCGCTACTTATGAAGACGATCGAGCAAGTAATAACTTTTTGACAGCTATTTTAGCGATTTCTATTACTAAATCGTCCACCAAATGTTGCAATAACCGTTCGGAACATGTCGCCGGAATTCATAAAGCGTAAACAAAGGGAATGGGCATACAAGCTGTGACATAGATTCCAATGATCATACCTCATAGAACACAACATTTCGCAATAACTATAAATTATTCCTTCCGTTCGTGTTCGCATGGCGGATATTAGACTACGTTTCAATTACAATAAGTGTCACATGCAGGAGCATGCGATTGTTGTGAGAGGAAGCCTGCAAGCTGGATGTACACGAGCGGACATGAACACAACGTGTGTTGTTCACAAACTTAGAGGTTCGTGTCGCTCGCGTAGACTTGGGTTGATACCGTGTGTGTGTCGTGGTGCGCAGCTCCCATTGTGCGCGGTGGTCGTCGCGTGCGCGTGACCACGTACTGGGACTCCTGGGAGCGCGGATTGAACATGGACATGTACTCCGTGAGCTGTTGTCCAAAATACGAACAAAATGTAGCAGCATTGAATCGAGATAGAAGTGGCATTCAACATTAATGATAAGTGCCAAGTGGGTTGAAAGGAACCTTATCGTCGTCGTGGAATGCAACAATTCAATAGATGAGTGTTTATATTGATGAGCCAATTAAACAATAACCTAATTGGTAACGGCTCAAACACATAAGTTTGAGCCGTTTGGGGTTGAAACGCTCGGGCCATGGGGTCTGAAGGCCCACCTATTATTTCGGGATATCGCCAAGCGGTTGGTCGACTATTCACGTGACCAGAGGGCTAGAATTTTTTTGGAAAAAGAATCAGCATTGCCATCCAACGTGGCAATGCTACCAGCCTTCTGGGCACTTTTCCTGTTGACAGCGATGTGGACGAATTTTTTGACGCCCCGTAATTGTACATAGTTTTATTCTTATTTTAGATCTAATATTAGTATGTAAATAAGGTAAATATTTTGATGATTTAATAAAAGTTTTATGTAAAGCCAATTAAACTCGATGGAACAATTTTATACTACTGACACGCAAAAATAAAATAACATTACCAATAACAGTTAAAACTTATTCAAATGACGTTTTCCCATGAAATTATAAAATTTTCCCCCATGGCAGTTAATTTATGTGAATGGGAGCAATTGGGACGAGCCGGCACCGCGCGCGCCTGCCCAGCCCGCCAGCGCCGTGTGCCGTGTGCCGTCCCAACGGCGATGCGACACGGAAGCCACGGGGAAATCGATTCCAAAGAATTGGGACAATATTTTGCATGCCATTACTTTATTTCTATTTCAAATGGTACCCTTTTTCAAAAACTTAGAGTACAATTTTCTTTGTTTACTCTTTTGATGGAAGACAGCACGCGAGACCGGGTGCAGGTGACTTGCGGTTTTCTTCAGGAAAAAGTAATTCTATAACGAAAAGTTTGCTCGAAACACACACTTGCACACTAACAGTTTGTAAAAGTACAAGTTAACTTTTGAATTAGACCACTTTGTGGGCCGTTTTCGTCACAAGAAATGTAAATTACAGCTGAAAACTGAATGCATTATGAAAAGAGACTGAAAACTTCGTGTCATCAATACAGTCGCAAACATCATACATATAAAGGATTTTTGGTTTTACGACTTTGCCCTTTATTTCGAAGCACTTTAGCATAGGCCAGGGGGTTACCATGATCTGCTAGTGCACTAACAGATCATGGTAACCCACCTGCTATCACTAAGTTGTCAGTAGATGACGAAATGACTCGATCCTTGATACGCAGTCGTAGCAGAGAGCCAGGTGAGCCTAGTCAATCACCATAAAGTGGTCGGAGCTATATTGTGTTGCCCACGCGCACCCGGCCCACGACGCAAACCTATAGGGCTGGCAGACCTTGGACCTATGGAATATTTCGACTCAATTACTTCAGTACAACGGCCAATATTAAAATGACGTTGTTATCAACTGTGAAGATTAGTCTAAGATGTATCATGGAAGAAGAAGAGCAATAGAATTCTTATGATCTTTATGTAACTTCTCCAAAATACTCCAAATATGGTTCTTCGTGTCTGTCGGCCCGTATTTTTTACTTTCAGCTAAAGCCCAGAAACTATAATTATTTAATGTCCGATTCAGTACCTACACAATATTTCTTCAACTATGCAGCTGTCAGCCCTACATCGTATAGGTCAAGTTGAGCGGGCCGGTCGCGTCGCTCAAGAAAATCGTCCATTTACGCAAATTACACGCAGACGCGAAGGTCTCTCCCGATGGCTTTTTCATTACGACGCTCTTGAGCCCGTTTACATGGTTCGTTTGTGTGAAAAATGTACACACACTCACTTCAAAATGGGAGACAGCATGTAATTTATAATGACAAAGTTATGGCAATTTGTTGATATCTTATTTCTGACGCAAGTTCAGAGAAGTCGTAATGAAAGTTATTGTGTTGATCAGAGAAATTGAAGAGGTCGACATAAATTGCACATCATTAGTCTGACAAACAGCTCACTACTTAACAACCGATTCAACTTTGAAAGGAAGAATCAATCTGATTGAATAATACGAAGAAATTGTCCCTAAGTGACTAGGGCAACAGGAATATTGGAGACGTCTCTCGGTGAGTGGTTGGTCGTCGAGCGGCGGCGGTGCGTTGACTCCTGTGCGCTCCTTAATTGGATAATCACATTCACTCCCGTTCTGCCGAGTTACCAATGCAACTCGCACATTGTCCGCATTGCATACATTCTTGCACATCTAAGATTTCAGGACGATAGTGTCTCTCTATGTAAGTACATTCATTGTATAAGCAGGTTTTCCAATTGTCATTGATCTCTTGGCTTTGAACCGAGTCTTACGCGCTTTGGACGTGGAGTTGCGGACACCAGCCCGTGATACAATACAATAGGTAATTAAGACCTTTCTTTGTATTTAACATGAAGTTTTTCAGCAAACACATCCGATTTTATTCGTTCGAGTGACATTGCAGTCAAAACAAATCCTGAATAAAAGTGCAATATCGGTGGTGCATTAGTAGTACATCGCGGTTGCACCGACGGCGCGGCGGCGACGGTATCGTGTTACCGCTCCATTGTGAGGGGTGCCATATGGACTCGGGAACCGCACGGCACTCCCTGATGGAGTTGATAGTCTTCTGAGATTATGATTGCCTGGTACTTGCAGTTCATGTATGGACATAACGGCTTTATGGACAAAGGATTTTGAATTTGGTTTCTAGCTGATGGATAGTCCCTCACTGGCAAAAGGAATCAACATGCATGAATCATAATATCTAAGTTTATGTAAAACCATGAAATGACAAAACATCTAAAGGAGCCCGAAGTCTCAGACCTTGGTAGCTGGGTTGTATACCCCGTTTGGCAACGATTTGAAAATTTAAATCATGCGTGTACTAAGTTGGTAGACGGCGATCCGACATGCCTGAGGACCGGTCGTCTGCGATGGGCGCGAGTCACCGACCCGGGAAGGGACGGCTATCGACGCGACTCATGTCAAGAGATCGCAGACATTTCAATTGATCCTGTCGCACTTAGAAAGCAATGCCAAGGAAAACGGTGCTTGATCTTAATTGTACAGGCTTTTACTGTGCCTTGTCTGCCTGATCTGTTGAGTCAGCTTTTTATATCCCTGAGAACTGTTTTATTTGGCGGAACACGTTTTAGCTTACGAATATCGACTCAAAGGACCAGCGAGTAGTTTTGAATCAAGAAATGGTAAAATAAAATGATTTTCGCATTAGGAAGTCGTGTTAGATATTGGGGTCAGTCCTAAAAGGTCGGCTTTTACGGAAGGTAAAGTAAATGCACGATTGCTGAGCGATGTAGTAATGTAATTGGTTACCCCTTCAACTACATGTTCACAGATTACAGGCAGCAAGCCAGTGTTGTAATGTTATAGCTCCAGTTCGTTAAGTGAATTATTCGCCACACTAACGAAAAGGGAACATGAAAGGAATAACAAGACTATGAACACTATTTCAGTATTGGAAAAGTTATAATTCAATGATATTCTCTATCATTGTCATACGAATTGTTTAAGGTCCAATTTAGATGACTGGTTTTTACTTTCTTGTATCAACTTTATATTAAATTGCTCAGATATACAAGGACGCCATGAACTGGTGGCGTTTTTAATGAAAATCGTGCGGAAACCAATTCAATTTCACAATGTTCAGGTATCGGTGTCAGAGTTACCGCATCTTGCGGTATGCCGCGCGGTACGGCACTCGGTTTCTAGGCGCCTTTACCGCAAGACACATATACTCGCTTTCGACAGCCGGAGTCGGTTAACTCTGTGGTTTACTCACAGTTCTCAAGTTTGAACTGTTATGTGTTATGCTATGACGAAATGATTTCTAATACGTTTAATATAAAGTTCACATTTCCATTTTCTCACATTCCACACGAATATGAAGAATTTCGTTCCTACCTTGAGTTATTCCTGTGGACTACCTCGTTAGTTTAGTGCTAGAAATTACAATGGCTGAGCATGAGGGTTCGATTTCCAGGTTGGACACTATTGGACAGTGTTCTTGAGTTTTTCTATCAGGAATTGTACAGTAGCAGAGCGGAGTGTGGATGTGTGAGCCGACTCTGGTTTTTAACTAGCGATATGTGCTTGTACCTACATCAGGCACACCTCTTCCTAAAAAGGGATTCCAAGAGTGACGTTATATTCTTTACTCCCAATATATGTATCAATTTTCATGTGTCTGCATTCAATTTCACCACATCGCAGGATGTTCAGATCACGCACGCGTATCAGCGTGACTAGCCGACTCGGACATCATTTTCACCCAATCTCGCTCTCTCTCTCGATTGCTGAAATTCCGCACAATTGTAGGCATTGCGGCGAAGTGGGCGATCTATCACGTCCGTCCACTTGACGTTGACGTGGCTTGACGTGGCGGAACACCGCCGTCGAGTCAGGCGACGCCGACGTCAACACTATTTTGTAAGCCGGTTTTAATAGTGCTTGTGTTATGGATGGGAGTGGGTCACATCACACACTGGATAAGGCACAATTGCGCAGTTTTATAAGTAGCAACGAGTTGCGTTGAGGATTCGGCGTACGCTACTTTCACAACCTTTTGTTTTACGTCTTCTGATTTCGCACCAACGTCACCCTGTCAACGTCACAGTGATCTTCATCTTCGTAACCATAAGATTGTACTTGGGTGACAGTCACTGACAAGTCTGTCTCATCAATACTGACTATCGTTACAAGAATTTATTGTCTGTAGTAAGTACTGATACCTATCTAAGTACTTCGCATTGAGGTCTCGTTTTAAAACTACATCCATTGCTGTATTAATACAGCTTCTGCTAGCTTTGATGGGAACCAACACTTATTTCATGAAGGGTCTAGGTGACTCTGGCACGAATCACCAAGTTAGTTCACCAAGCATCCTACTTACAACAGGTAGGTAGATGCAGATTTACGTTATGCACCGGCTGCTCCTTTCAACTCGACGAATATAGAAGAAAAAGGGCAGTTTCTGGTTACCGTCGTGCGTCGCTCGACGCCGACGCACTTCCACGTAAAAATATAAATTACGTTCACAAACAAACCGTATGTAAATACACGTACTGTAGACTGTAACACGACGGCGTAGAGTTCTTTTTGTTTGTTTAGTTTTTATTAGTTTCAATGGGGCAGCGAAGAGGAGATTGTGGTTCAAGTTAAAAGCTACGAGAGATTTAGAACTTTTATTTTTACCTCTATATGCAAGCTACGCTATGATCCTATCTTATGATCCTATCTTCAGATATAACTCACAAGCCAATCGATCATTGGTTTAAATCAATAAATCAATTGATTGGCCACGTGTCTGCAAAAGATCGGCCATTGAATATTAGACATTAACATCTCATCGATTTAAACAATGCGATACAATGTATTGCAACACTGTAAATTTGCAACCAAATATCTTGCGAAATCTGTTGAGCAATCATTAATCAATTTGCGAAGATTAGCAAAACACAATTTTAGAAATAATTGAATAAATGAGCTTTTTTGGAATCTTTTGTTAGACAAAAAGCAGTCGGAACTAGAGCAAAGTATTCACATAAATATACTAGGTCAACTTAAATCTGCGAGCGGAACTCCGCAGCCCTAATTGTCTCAATAAATATTTCAAGTGAAAACACCAAATCACCATAGTTAGCCATAAATATTTTTATAAAACCCTTTTTCTTTTAACTTCATCGTGTTAAGATATCGTTACCCATAACGTCTGCAGTGTTTCGCTAGCTAATTAGCTCTTGTAAGTATTTTGCCGTCTCTTATAAGCATGTGTGCACACTGACTGGAGGGCGTCGTAGCGGAAGCCCCGCGTCCCTCACCCCGTACCCCGGCCCCGCGCCGCTGTGCTTTATGTGTTCATTGATGAATGGAGTGCACTCGATCAATGGCGCAACGCCGAAGTACCTCATTCACTGTCAATACTACTCCACGTGTGAACTCTAGAAGAGCCACTCCATACAATGGAATCAATCGAAGTTGAGCAAAGAATGAGTCAACTGTAGCGTGGCCGTGTGGTGGCGTGGGTGGCGAAGGAGCTCGCTTAGGGAGGAGGTAGGAGGTCATCTGTGCATGACAATAATGCATAATAACTAATCTACGCGCAATCAACAGTTCAGTTGTCTGTAACAGTAATTGTATCTTCAGTATAAGAATATACACATTGTGGTCCTTCTGAACAGTTCATACTGAGTTGGTATCACATCAGTGTGAACGCACCTTTCTGTTGGAGTATGAGCTTTAGCAATGCATCGTTAGCGATGTTAGCGATCGACGAGTGTTGATGATAGATCGCTCCATATTCAGAGATGATTTATTTATATTCAAACCAGAGAGCAGTTTCGAAACTCTAACTCAAACTCAAAGCATTTATTTCAATTTGACCATTACAGGCACTTTTGAATGTCGAAACACAAAAAATAAACTAAGCTACAGTCCCTGTCACAGGGCATAATAACTTGTGAAAGTACTGTAGTTGCCCATTCGAAAGCGTAGATCCTATGGAGAAGAATGGGCAAGAAACTCCATGGACACTCTTTTAAATCAATATGTTTTTACAAAATCTTGGTTACATCATTCATGTCGAGATTATACATACATGTGAGAACGATGTAGTAAGACGTGCGTGTAACAGCGTCCAGAGTAAAAAGATAAAATCAACAATTCAAAAATACAATAATCCATGGCAGCTGCGAGATGACCAGTCCCTACTGACAGCGCCCTTTCACGAACATGACGCATGGATCAGCCATCATTCAACTAAACCATTTTGAAGGGAACTAAACGACCCGACACACGCGCCACCATCAGCGAGACATTTTAGTGAGCATGACATTCTCTCAGCCACCAGGGAAAATGCGAGTCAATAAAAGATGTAAATGGTAGCTTTATCGTACATAGTACTCACACATGTGCTATGCAATTATATAACATTAAGAGATTGAATCTATACAATGCAAAGATATGTTTACAATCTTCTGCAGCTTCCACAATAACTTCCCATGGTAACCAATAAGTTTGCCCCTATGGTTGTGGAGCAGGACCAGCATTCTCAAATTGTAACAGCACAGTTTGGTAGTATTGTTGAAGAACGTTTTGTTGAAATGGCCTAATGTACTTGCTCAAGACAAAATATAATGTACTCGTTGAGTCAAATGAAAAATAAAACGACCTTGAGGACAAAAGTAAGGAAGCAAAATTTAAATAATGAAGATTGGTCTATTGTATCATAGCAAAGATCTATAGTTTTGTCTCAAACAAGGTGATTGTGTGTTATGATGAGATGAAACTAATATGTAACTAGATGAATCGTCATTTCTTTAATCACCGAACAAACATTACGAGCAGGATTTCAATCACACTCTACACACACGGGGTGCAGGAACCACATCACATGGTTAGAATTAGAAAGCTTGCAGTTGCGCGAGTTTACCAAACAATTCGTCTCTGCAGCCGTAGCATCATGTCAACATTGGACAGGACTCCAAACGCGCATACGCAGCTTCAGTCGCATGCGCATCCGTCTGGTCGCAGGAGAGTACATAGCAATGTTTACGACCCAAGCGTTTGTTATTCTGTTCCTGCAGGAGCGATCATTGCTAATCCTGGAGGCCATTGCTATTGTAATTACTTAAGGAATGTCCGTAGCAGATAATAAACTAAACAATAGAATTCTTGGGCCTTGTGGTCATCACATCTGTCTAGGCCGGGGCTGCCATTCGTCCCGGTACACCCCGGTGTGCCGGTGTGCATGTCCCGACATGTCCCGGTTTTGAACGCTGTGTCTCGGTCAATATTTCGTTCTGTTGGTTGGCCTATCAGAACAATCGTCAATTGACTTGCGTTTGCGCCAGATAACTGGCGATTAAAAATTTATTTTCGAAACTTTTTCTTTACGAGAAAATACTTTCATAAACCCAAAAGCCCTCGTAAAATATATCTTGCTCACATCCATGGTTTATCCTACTTCTATTACAAATGTCCCGGTTGGCGTATCAGCATGTATGGCATGTACATACCTATGGCAGCCCGAGTCTAGGCAGAATCAACATTATTTTCACTGTGGTGCGTAATACATAGTGCTGTGCTGCAGATTCTTCATCGAACCACTACCAAGTACTAGGCACCCATTATCTGAAGCAGAGCCTCACGAATTTCTAAAGTAGGAAGAGTATTTAGTAAAACTTTAGTGATGCCTTTTGGCTGGGTTTTGAAGTAAGCCAAACACGAGCGAGTTCCACGCTCACTCAAACGACGTGCCCCTCATGTAGTATGTGGTTGTATGGGACAGATCGGGTCGACAGTAATTCTAATTAGTGTGTAGGACACGTTTGGTGATATGTGTTACAACAAATTGTTGTCTACATTCAATAAGTGTTCTGTTGATTGTTTATACAATTGCCAAATTGAATTGTATATTCGATTTGTCTGAGCAGTGCAATGAGTGAAATACCTTTTAGTAAAATCTTACTACTAATCTGCTGCTTTTAAGCTTTACGTCAACTGTCCACTTGAATTAGTTTCAGTCATCTGTATAGGTACGAGTATGCATGAGTTCGACCGCAGCGCTAACGAGTAACAACTCTGTCCGGGGCTTATGTAAACAAGTTGATATTCATGTCAGTGCTCACACAATGTGCTTACCAAGTGCCAGTAACGAGGGAAATGGTCCGCAACCATAAATTAGCATACGGACCACTCTCGAAACGCCGAACTACACTAATTCGGTACAAATAAGTGATATATTGTTCCTTACAAACTTCAATAACTTTGATAGTGTAGATTTGTGTGATTAGTGTAGTTTTGGCAGTTATTTCGTGGTTGTTACGGACAATGAATAGGCAGTATTATATAGTTACTTACTTACTTCGTTATGCAAATATGAGCTCTTTTAAATGAGATGGTTTGAATACGGATATACATAATCTGACTTTTAATTTTACATAGAGTAAAAGTTCCCCTGGATTTATGATTTCGATTGCGTAACCGTCTTACTCGCATAATACTTAAAGAAAGAGGTATTTCAGAAGAGCAGTGAATTTCACATTTATATCATACCACCACGTCTTGAATTCCGAAATACGGACCATCCCGCCAAGCAAGACCGTCAACAGCTGATCTTCCGACGAGCCGCTACATTTTTTAACCGATTCATAAAATCGTGCCAGCTGCGTAAGTTTTTACTCGAGTGCACTCACAAAGAGGGTAACATTCGTTCACAGATCATCGAGCACTGTAGGTTTTATACATCACTGGCTGTTCGACTGATTTTGATGTTGAAAGTGAATGCGATACCTCCTGCCGCTCCTGGTCTTCTGTTAATTGTACCAGGTCCGATTTTCGAGAAGACATGAAAATATGAATAAGTTCCTTTCATTTTCTTTGATCAATGGTCATCCACTATCCCGAATTCATTTATAATATTCAAGTCTATCAATTGTGGGCGGCCCCAAGCAGTTACATGGGTAATTCTCAAAAAAAATCTTCAAATCAACTTTATAATCTCGCCCACATTTCCCTAAAACCCAAGTGTTGCCCTTCTCAATTCTATAAGTGTCAAAAGTGAATGTGACACCTCTGCCTGCTCTTGTATGCCTGGTACTTGCTACCTGCATGTTAAATCGATAACCTATTGGCCTCGCCGTTTAGTACTCGACGCGGCTATTGTCTTACAAGGTGATGCTATTAAAATGGAGATTCTGTGCTGCAAACCTACTCTTGATGGAAACTACAATGGCTTGTGGCGAGGCGAAGTAACATGCGTTTCATTCAGGTAGTGCGTGGTTTCTTAAGTTAAAATAAAAGTACAACTTGCAGAACCTCTTCAAAGAAGCTTAGCATTTTTAGTGCTGTAGTTACGATCAATCCTGCTCTAAATAAAGTTTATTTACGACCCGAATGGCGCAGCGGTAGTGAGGCTGCCTTACGTTCATAGGGTTCCGGGTTCGAATCCCGGTAGGAGCAAGTGTTTGTGTGATTAAGCATGGACATTTGTTACCGAGTCATGGATGTTTATATGTATAATAAGTATGTATTTACAAACAAAAAGTATCTATGTAGTATATCAACTATCTAGTGTCCACGACACAAGCCTCGTTGCTTAGTGTGGCACTAGATGGCGCTGTGTGTAATGTCTAGCGATATTTATTTATTTTATTTTTATTTTATTTCTGTAAGTAATGGCCGTGTAGCCCCCTGGAAGACTTTAGCAGAACATAAGAGAATAATAATATGAATCACATTAAAATTCTTAAAATGGTCACAGACACAGTTAATATGTTGAATTATCAGTTTATGAGCATTTTACGAATTGTAACGTAATTCATATTATGTTCTGCTAAAGTGGCCATTTTAGGCCCCCCGTGCGGCCGGTGTGATGTACGACGCGACTATCTTTAAAAACAATTGGACTATTAATTAAACACATGCGTTTTTGTTCATCAGGTACGCAGAACGTACAATGCACACCAACACATGCTTTTTTGTTATTGTCGCCATTTTTTGTTCGAGATATTGGTCGAGGAATAATTAAGCTGTTTTTCGACCTTGTTACTAGATGAATCGGGGCCACATACCAGATATCTAGACTTATTTGATAGTAATCCTCTTAAACATGCATGGACGTGACAGTCAATCTAATGCAACGCAATGCAATCACCAAATAATATTGATTGGTCGTGATTTATTGATTATGGCCGAAACTAAACGAAATAATACTCTACTGCCATAGGAACCTTAAACTCCAAAACCAGCGACTATCAAACGAAGAGGTGAGGTACTCCTTCGTCCCCTCCTTTTCCCGAAAATAACATGGGCACAAATGACATGGCCAGACTGCCACCAGCAAATTCTACCACATGATGACACCCTATTCCTACATTAGTAAATACGCAAACTAATCAACGATGTTGACCTGATTGTGGCACTGGCACTGCACAAATAATGCAAGCTCTAACTTAGACAGATGACTGTGTTATTGGCCCTAGATAACAGTGATCACCGCAGAGCTGGAGCGCTACATGGGCGCGGCGGGGCTGATTAGAACATATTGTCGAGTAATTGATGTGGGAGCACTCCGTCCTGCTAGCTTGATGGAAATATTATCAATCATAACATGAACACGGGACTCTTGGCACAACCGATTTAGAACGTAAAAATCTCCTTTACATTTGGACATAATTATGTACATGTATCGTTACATTCTTGTTAGTAGTTGATAGAACAATTTTCGAACCTTTTATGATAATTGAATAAGAGCAAGACCCGCTTATAAAGACATGACCACTTGTCCAGCAGTATTTATTGCATTGAAATTAGCTAATTGAATTTAATGCTTACAAACGGTACCGCTCTTGAACTATAAAATAGCGTCATAAATATTGGTCGCACAAGGCTGCGACCGGCGCGCGCGCAGCGATCCATATCCACTCAATCCGATACATTGGAGATGAATTGCATCTGTAGTACACTTAGCTTCCCCACGGCCACGTTCAAATTAAATATTCAATCTTGGATATATTGTCTAAATGAATCTGTTTAATTTCTTAATCACTAATCTAAATTTAAATGAAATCTCGCCTTGTAACATAAATGGTGATCTACTGATTGTAATGCAATTAGCGATGAATAAATTGACATCAATATTGATGTGTTTACTACTTGCACTCGCATAGATGCTGGTTAGGATTACGCTTAAGATGCAATTGGGTAATATCTATCTGCTGCATTTAATCAATTTATAGGCGTAACGTAGCATATTTAATCAATATTTTTATTTTTTTATTTTTATTGTCAAGGGACTTAGTCCACCTCTTCTATTGCCTAGATTTAACCTTCGTCACCAGCTATGGCTGATACATAGTATCAGTCTTCTAACTACAATGCTGACTGCTAGTCTAGCAAACTTAATGGTTTTGCTAATTATGAATCATACATCTAATTAAATCTTGTTTTTACAGGACTTAAAAAAGTGTTAAATAAAACAAACGCTAGCAAAACCTGAATTTCAGTAACAAAAGTAAACGAAATTAAAAAACTGTTTTACTTTAATGTACACAAATCACTCTTGTCTAACTACTCGTAGAAAGCCGCGACTGTTTTTCAACACTTTTTCACGGCTGTAATTATTAAGAAAGCACATGACGTGTGGCATTATCTCCGACATCGACTGTCCACTGTCCGTCCACAATACACATACACTCTCTACGAGTGAAGGTGTTTTCTAATAGCTGTGTGTCTGTGACGAGTTGACACACCGGACAAAATTGGAAACGAGACTGATTTCGCGCTAAACGTAGTAGTAAATAGGCACATGTTATAGCACCGGGGGTATTTATGTAGCATCCAGTAGGTGGGCCCGGTCCACCTGCATGTGCTCTGCACTGCTCTCGCCGCTTCTTGTCACAGCTTCACTTTTCTCGTCTAAGTATACATTATACTTTTCACTAATGTTGATTTGCTGCGTGGATGGTGTTTAGATTTCTTGTGGTTGGCCACTAAGTAGTGCAGCGACGTAACCCGTGGCAGCTAAACAACTTGCAGTGTCTCAGATCTAGCTAAGTATATATTTACATCGCATTCCCTAATCTGTTGGTGTAGAGTACAAATTAGAGTAAAGTCGTTGGTGGAAAGAAGGATCTAAATAACACCCTAGTGACCTTAAACAGGAGGAATCAGGAGGGGAGGAAGGTGAAAAGCAAAGGCATTATAAAACTGAAGTCAGAAACCTGCAAGAAGTCAGATAACGATACAATGATGCGATGCGGTACGATGCGACGATATTCATCAAAACTAGTGCAATGACAATAGTTTCAAGAGCACCTCTTCGAGAGAGGCGCGCGGTGCGATGCGTGTGCGCCGAGAAAGTGCAGCAGAAGTAATTAAATTGGGCGGATCGCAGCACACTTAGCACGGAAAGCGGAACTGATGGTTACGTCACATGCCACATCTGCTCACACTGGCAGGGTTGCAGAACACTGCTTAGGAAATGATAATGTCTTCATCATCTCACTAGACTAGGTCAGTAGGTAGACGCAAGTAGACTTTGGTTCAGTTAACAGGGTTGATTATCAAAACAATATTGGTGCTGTTGATCTTAGTTAGAGTAGTCAATGCTCTGGATAAAGCCACTAAACTCTTGAGTAGAATTCCAATTAATGACAATTTTGACTCCCAGGACAGTTACTACTACTTAGGTAGCTATCGGTTATAACCAGTGAGTCCCCACTTTTCGTTTCTGTTCCTTGAACTTTAGGTACAATTAGCTCTACCTATTCCGATCACTGGTTATAACTACAACCGATTTTTGAACCTTCTCAAAGCAACAAGTGAATGATGTAAGTAGAGCGTCAGTTATACATCACATAACACCGAGTGAGCAGCTCGTGGTCGTTACAATTAGGGAATAGTGAGCACAGAGCCAGTGGGTCGACTGGCGACGTCCACTTTACCTCGCAATCACTGGTTCACATGACAATTTTGAAAGGAAACACGCCATAACGCCACTACGCATTGGCATTTGAGTGGCTTTTGTTTCAATGCCGACTAGATAGAAGACCCTTCATGAATGTCAATGTGGCTCTTAGAATAAGGGGTGAATCGGGATCTCTATAAGACAACTAGGATTGTTTGATTGAAAAAAGAATGTGAGACACGAATAGTGATCTGACCTTTGGAACAAAATAAACAAGTAAAAACGCAGAATTCCGTCAATCCACACTAATAAGCCGGTCTCGACGCAATCAGGCCCTATGACACGATGACATAACAGTCGTCTGTCATCTCCCGGTGACGCAACTCCTGCCACCGGCGCCGGCGCCGCTCGCTGACACTTTGATCCCGCTGACAGCCGTGAAGCGGCTTTCAATCACAACGCGGGTAACGAACCAGAGGTGACCGATTCGATACTGTCAACACAATGGAGTCAGGAAGCGAGTCGTTGAGAAATTGGCAAGTAATGAAGTCTTGGGCAATTAAGGTTTGATTTTGGATGTGACACAGAATCACAGAACTAACGACCCTAAGACTAGCAACATTAAATTGGAGGCTTACGAAGACACTGACAAATAAAAAAAAAATTGCTGAAGACAATAAAGAACCCCTAGGAACCATTGAAACAGTAACAACCAAGTATATATATGAGCTTATGAATGAAATGATCACCCCAACAGCTATGTTTGGGTCGGAAATTAATGAAGCGGTACTAAGCCATCAAGTTACGTGTCAACACGTCGTAGGCGCCTTATCGCGGCGATTTCCAATCTAGAACAGAAGGGTAAGTACAAGGCCATCATAAGTCGTAGGACGTGCGCGCGTGCTGTAGTACTTTTGACAGTAAGTGAGAGCGATACTGACGTAACATGCGTTAAGATGAAGAGGAACAAAAGGTCTACTCAATAGTCTAAGTACTGCTCGTAATGCTTCACTCTGTAGTCCTGATGTTCTATTTCACCCCTACGATCGGCTATCTGTGTTGTTGTTGATAATCGTAAAATTAACACTATTGTCCTGTAAGCCGGTCTAACAGAGTGGAAATGTGTGTTGGAAACACAGAACCAAATGATCCAAACGAGGGCCTTCAAATGAAGAAAGAATTTACGTCGGTCTCTGCAAATTCAAAGGAGTAAATACAAATAGCAGGGATACAAAATTCAAATGAGTCCTCTGAACAAAATCGCTCTTCTGTACCTTTTTATTGTATGGTAAGTGGCAGTAATCCCGCAGACTTGGTCGGAGCGTCGCTTGAGCGCCCAAAATGGCGCGGCCGCCCATTGCAGCGGCGCGCGGCGGTAAGCGGATAAACTCAACATTAGCGTATTCAGGGCGCGTGTAGAAAGCTGCCCAATACAGTGCAACATTAGAATAGGACTCTCGACTCTAAAGACAAAGGATTAGAGTACTAGCAAGCTATTCGCGCTCAGTTCCGTAATAAGATCCAATTCCGCTCCCAATGGGCGCAGTACTCCGTACTGCCGTACGAAGTGCGCTAGGTTAGTTACGTAAGCGTCCTTTTTAAGGTTAATTGCAGTAAATGCAGTCGTTTGTCGCAAATTGTGGAAGTCGCCATAGTGTGCACTGTCCTCATTCCCACCGCGTTCCGTGTAGGTGCTGGACTACAGGCTACCAGACTGTATTTTTCTTCGACTGGCCGCAAAGGAATGGTTTATGACTTTATAACAGTAATGTATGGATGTAGGTGAGCGTGTATGGGTTCCGTTTGTACCATATTTGTGACACATTGTCATGAACAAAATAAATAAAAAATGGATATTCAGGTAAGGGATGAAAATAGAACAGACTGGGAGTGGGGAGGGAGGGGTATAGCAACGCGGGAGCATGATATCGAAATCAGAATTCGACACAGCTTTTTATTACGACTATATATTGACTCGAAGTAAACCAAAGGATGAATGTTAAAAAATTGATCGAGAGTTCGAGACCAGGGGGATTACCATGATCTGTTAGTGCAGGAATTTGAATGAAGAATGGGAAAGTGACAGCGCTAGACAAACGTCCAGCGCCGTCTCTTACTCACTCTCAGAATAATACTAAAACATTCCTGCACTAACAGATCATGGTAGGGTTACCAGATCATATGATTTCATTTTGATCGAACTGAATGAATTCTTGATTAATCACTTCCCCATCACTTCACCGAATATGACCCACTCACTAGATACTCCAGATCAACGCTACTATTGTTCTTTAAAGATAAATAGGTAGCAGCACGATTATCTAACATTATCTCAACGGTGGCGCGGAGGCGAGGTCGCATTCCGAGAAGGGCTCTGCGGCCCTCGGCTGACCGGAGCTAGCGAGATAGTGAGCGTGGCGGCACCCGCAGCACGCGCTGCTCATTAGGTAATTGATTACGATTAGACCTTACTTTGTGTAACGAGTACTTAAGTTTAATGTATGACCTCTGATCTAATAGTTCTATTGTTCCTTATACTAAGGGCTTATGACTGGCTTATTTTGAGGTTGAAGGGCGGTTAATGAAAAGCGGAGCGTCCTACTGACAAGGGCGCTAACACTATCATTAACACTAAAAACGGCATGTTCACCATGGCACGGACCGGTCGCTGGGAACGAACGTCTAGTTGAGAGGAATACCTATTCCCAAGCCTGAAAGATGACTCCGCTATGATGATGTCTATAGTAGTTTTAAAGTTAATTTGAGAAATGCATAAGTATCTATTAAATTCTGCTCTCCAACGTGCGATGTTCATTTAGTGGCAACCATCCTGGGTCGAGTCGCGCGAGTGAACGATCAACATTCACACTGCATTTTTGTAAACATTGTTATTATCAAGATAGTGTACGTAGTTACGGCAATTCCTTTGCTCAGCTGTATTTATCTCCTCTCTCGATTGCCCCATATTCTCCACTTGGCTATTTTCTCGTCAAGTGGAGCAATATAGCTCGGAACACTTTCCCAAAGTCAGCACTGTGGCTAATGCGTAATGGCTCGCTTGGGGAAAATCTTTCTTACTTAGATCAACAGCTCGCGTGAGGAAAATGGATTAACATTACTCATTCGTAGTCAATAGTGTATTCAAGAAGGTTTTAATACTTACCAATTACTTAAAATATCTGTCTCATCCTACATTCAACGGTGAACTGCAACAAAAAGAAAATACACGTTAGCATTATTTGTTTTTTTTTTTGTCTTGAAGATTACAAATCCTACTTCAAAAAAGGGATGGAAAACAGCGCAAGCCAGTGTTCTGTCTACCAGGGGACCACGATTTTTTAGGAGCCGTCTCGGATATTGATGATCTATTTGGAAACAGAGCAACCCGAGTTCCGGGGCGGGTGACCCTTGCCAGGCCGGGCGCGGCACCGCAACGTAAATCGAACTGGAGCCGCGGCTTTCTCCGGTCAATGGCTGCGCCTGCAGATATTCACTAACCGCTAATACCACTGCCGATATCGTTTACATTGATAATAATCACGACCAAACTCCGCAAACTGCATCGCAACAGATTTGCATAGTTGCACACAGAAAATACAGTATAATTTTATCCATCGATTGAACCATGTCTTCTGACAGTACGCTCGGTTAGGAAAACCTAATGAAAGTCAAGGTCTCTTGGCACCGACACTACAACAACTCGCATACTTGATTAGACACCTGTTAAGATAATTATTTAACAAAAGCTTCTGTATGCAGTTTATTCCAAAGTTGTGACGTCAAGCTGCACAATTTCAATATAATCATTCAAATCGCGGCGCTGTTGTGAATATTAATAAGTATTTGTAGCTGCCTATTTGGCCATTATTATATGCTCTTGTCAAATCGACTAAATAAAGCCTACATTGTTTATTGGGCATCATAAATCAAATTTAAGAGCAGGAACGTAGGAAGACATTTAGAAAACCTTGGGTATTTCCAATTCGCAAAAAATCTGAGTAGGTACGTTCTACAGACTCTTCCCGTCTACTACAACTCTGGTACATGATCATTATCCACATTTCGAGGGTACTTCCTCACACGCCGCGCCACACGCCGCGCCACACGCCGCGCCACACGCCGCGCCGCGCGCCTGTAGACTAGCCCAGCCCGAACGGGAAACACGCAGGATTATGGAAATGTTTATTGCATTCGGAAAACTCGATAACCGTTAGATAACGAATCGATTGCAAGCTGTTACGACTGTTGCTGAGTGTTTCCGATCTCATTTACTAAAGTATTCATTATTTATTCGTCTCATGACCGGTTTGTTTCCATTATTATATTTCTCAATATTCTTGTCTACAATAATATCTCACAACATTAACAAACTATTATACAATTTCTAACAGCAATTTTTATGTCAACTTGAGATATTTGTAAATGCAGATTAATTTAGTTATTAATTAGATGCCGCGGCAGGATATTTATCTGGTTACTTAATATATCATTGTGAAGTAAATTAAGCAATTTGTTAACTTAAGAGTTGGTGATACGCCTCTTAAGTTATTCTATAGTTATGTAAAGTGTGCACACTGAGCGGAAGCTTCCCCTAAAATCTTGTTTACTGCCTGTCCTTTTGGCAACAAGTAATGATGTAATTATTACTTAATTAATTAGTATTCACGTAAGCAGGTCAACATATTCTTAGCATTAGATGATGTTGCCAAATCCGTTTATTTTAATTTCGCATAAGTAATAATTATAGTACAGTCGACGTCAAAAGTGCATCAACGCGCTTTTTAATATTTAACAAAAACAATATTGTTAAGGTAAACAATGTTTCGACGTTGAGACATTAGTGCACATGGAACTTTTAGTAAACAATTGTATAAAAGTTTACTTTCCTTGCATATTTTACAATTTCAAAACTAAATAAAAACCGTTGACTCTAATATGCTTAACGCACTTTAAAAGAATTTCCAAAACACCGCAATTCCCATTATATCTAAGAGCCAATTTTTCAGTCAAAATCCTTTAGTTCAGCTTTCTAACATTTTAACTTTCTTCTCCACCTGTACGCACCTACTCGTAAACTTAATATAAAATTGTTGACATTTAAGTTATTAGCGACCACATAATACTATGTCAACTTAAAAATATTTAACAATAATTTGCATAGTGATTGGTCGGAAGCTGCGATAAATGTCGAGTGACCGGCGGCGCGCGCCCCGCGCCCGACAAATAACTAAACAAACATGCGGCGTATGTCCACTGTCGATACGATACGATTATATTTGTTTTATTCTAAAGTGCCACTCTGTATGCACGACCAGTGTTTGGCGATTCATTAATGTCAGGTTGATAATTAACTGCAGTTGGTTTACCGTAAATGAGTTTTGGAGTTCATGATAGAGCAATTTTCCAATTTGATTGAATTTCACTGACACCGTTTGACTTAAATAGAGGAAAGGCGTCCGATCAAAAAATAGTTTTTCTAAAGGCAAAGTCGGTGCGTAAAAGCGGACAATTATATCACATACATTCTCAGGTTGCGATTAAAATTGATGAAAACCCAAGCATCAAATACCACCAAGAACTTTTAAGTCAGAACCGTTTCCTCGAGTCCACATTTCTTTATCGCTACAAGCCCCGAAGACAACAGTTCAATCTTACTTTTGCTGCAATCAATACAAATGCCACAGTTATCTAAATTGATTGTAATGGACACTAGTACAGCCGCCGACGGTACAGTTCTGTGCGGTGCTCGCCTTGACCGTGACGGCGCGCGTCGAGAGTGAAACCGTTGTACAGTCGCGGCCGCTGCGGGCACGCACCCGGCACTCCGCACAACTGTACCTCACCGGTGCAGAGGTGCCGATAGACATGGTTGTGCTTTAGACGTTGAGATAGTACGTGGGTAGTCATGCGAAACTGAAGCGAATTCGCATGAGCTATAAGGTTTAAGAATTCCCGCAAGCATTCCCGTTTAGGATGTCAGATACCTGGGATTTTGAATCTACGACTGCACCAATGCAAAAACCTTTTATTCTAAGGGAAGTAGATAAAACGGTAGATAGAAGAAACGATGGATGGACTGCGTGAAGGATGATATAGAAATATAAGATGAAATAGAGAAGTATGGAAGAAAAACACATTCTGATTCAACCGCATATAAATTGAGAAAAGGGCAAGAGAATGATGATGATGATTATGAAGTAGATACCACCAGGATTTAAATTTAGTTACAACAAAATTGTGTACGAGTGTCTCAATTCAAAAGTTTCGTTATAAGACTGACACGGTCTAAACATGGTCCCATTAAATCTTGCAACTAAGATGAAAATAAAAGCAATGTTTAATTCGCATTACTTGTAATTTCGCAACATTATGCATTATGGCCCGTGCGCACCATATACCACAGTCACAGTTTTTAATGAATCTCCCGGTGTTAAGATCATGACCAGCAGATTTGCATGCGGCGCTAATTGCAGACAACTCCAATTAGCATACATCACGCAGGCGTTTGAGATAACATCGAGAGGTTCACAGAGAACAGTTGTCTTACAATATTGGTGTACAATAAAGTATATTCTATTCTATAATAATAAAAGTTTGGAAGAAAAATAAAAACGAGTATTTAACACAAGAACAAACGAGGTATGTAATACCTGGTGAGAAGAATGAAAAATTTCGAGATGGGACGAAATGTGGCTGAGCATGTATGCATATGAGGCAAATTTAATTTTAGCAGATTAGTAGATGGTTATAGAATATATGTAGTAAGTGGAAGTCTAAGAAAATGTCGGCATAGGAGACATAATGCTCTCTCCGATGCAGAAAATATTGGACCACCTGTTAGAAGACTAGGCAATGGATGCTAATGCTTCTAATAAGTGGTGGATTCTCTTCAGTAATGCAACAGGCGGGTTTCTACAACACGTATCATACATTAATCTTTGAATTTTCCTATTAAGACCAAGTGAAGGCGAAGTTTTGAAACGTCGGCTAACTGACCGATTCTTCAAACCAATCAATCAACGACTCGTAACTGATTTTGTCGCGCGATAAGAATCTAGACGACATCTTTTGTTAACATGAGTGTAGCATCATGTTACATTCCACTTTTTTTAGTGAAGCTGAATTTATTATGATCTAAAGTTACTGGGATCACATCTTAATCATACTCATTAGGTCCTATTATGATTAATTCTAGACCAAGTTACACTATGAGCAACGTCTTCCATTCGAGTAAGAGTCACATAATGCGTGCCACGCTTTGTATTCGCGGCCATTGGACGCGAAATGACCATACATTACCATACGAGGCATATTAATGACGCGCATTGAATACAATGTGTTTACTACTTACTACATTGTTGTCCTGTAGCAACGACCTCTTTTCACACAAGTGCGTACAAACAAATAAACATAGAAACAGTTTTGTCTGCGACTGTACTTCAGTCAGTATTAGATTTGTCAAATTGTTAGGTACATATGTGTTTGACGAATTGTTTTTCGGAGTTTTTGATTTGGCAAACCATTTCAAGTTTGATTGATTTATTATGATAATTGCATTGCAAACAAAATGAATTTTATTGAGGGTTAGCATTTTAAATTGTTTATAATGATTGCGAAAGATAAAACTTGAAAACTTCTCTTTCATTGGAAACAAGTTTTTCGAAACTATTTATTTTTTCAAAAAATTTCAATCAAATTCAATGTTTTCGTTACAGATACAAGCTTATTGTAATTGCATTTACTTGCAGTTTAGCATACAGAAAGTTAATCCCGCGCCGCGGCGGACTAGGATCGCTTTCCCGCTTAATCAAACTTCCTATATTATTGAGCATGGAATCATGAAGTATGTGCTAACTTACATAACGCCAATAATTTTGAATAGAAACCTCATCAATTGACCCTCAAGGTCCGCAGACTATAGAGCTGCATACTCTTGACGTGTGTGAATGAGTTTTCACTTTCCCCGCACGTGCTACGATGACTTGAATTTTATAAGCATACAATTATCATCAAACTATGTAGCTTGAACTTACTATACAGAAAGATAACAAGTACAGAAAGCCGTAATACAGTAGCAAATTAAGCCTGTATTCAAAATAAAACTGAGCTATGTAATGGGGTTGGAGTTTTCTTACTATCATAACAAAATATTACATTGTTTTTTTTTTGAATAAAATAAATAATAAGAAATGAACAACATTATATTTCACGTCTCAGGGTTATCCAGCTAACTAAATAATCCTTAGGGAAATCAATTATCTTATGGTAGATCCACACAGCTCGGCGGCTTGACCACCAGCAAAGCCGCCGGCAGACGCGGCCGGCATCGGCATGCGCGGCTGTGAATCGTACAAGTCATAATTATTATATTTCAGTATTGTTTTGCTTGCCGTGGTTGATGCGAATTGTAACTTTTTATCTTACGTAGATATCGGTTGCCAAGGGCGCATATCTGATGGTGGAGTTGTACGTCACACTAGTTTGTCTCAAATGATACATGATGAATTGGCACACTTACCACAACTACAAACATTAGAACGAAGAAATACGCCAGTGCCTTTTTATTTCATCGGTGTTGACGTATTCCCCATCAAAGAATACAGGAAAAACATAAGGAAAGTGGCTTTCAATGATAGCATTCGCCACGATTTCGTCTTCATTACATTCTTAGTTATAAATAAAAGATGTTCAATTTGTCATACTCTCACGTGGCCAGGATAAATAAAGAAACGCATCGTTCATCGCCGCAGATGATTGTATCTTTTTGTTTTGTGTGTTTTATTTTTTTTTACATTCATGCGCTCCTAGTAAACAAATGAACAAAAACATTATTAATTTGCGTCAGCTTGCGTATTAGGTACCAACATAAAAACTGTGAATATCACAGAATATATTCCAGTACTTTCACAGTTATTGCTTCTGATTAATCAATGTCAAAGTGATATTTTTAGTCGTTTTTCCGAGGTTGGTGTTGGTGCCACTGACACGTCTGCTAAAAGTATAGCTAACATTGCCTCGTTACCGTCACGTTACTGTTACTGCGGGCGCGCGTCGTCGCAAGCAATATGGATTCATCACATCATCACATGGCCCAAGTCTTAACATGCATCATTCTTTACATATCTTTCGCCGGTCAGATGTAACTCTGCTATATTTTGCACTGCTAGTACTGCAGTTCCATGCTGCGATCCAGTTGAGCGGCGGAGCTTGCTTGATAACGTCACTGCGTGAAGGCCACGCCCCCCGCTCTAATAAGGTTAATTAATATCTTAAACGCTTGTTACTTCAAGTGTAGCGCCATATTGGGACCGTTGCGAAAGTATTGGAAACCTGAATGGTCTAAATGGACAGCTGTTCTCCGCTATCAATACCGCTATCATGTCAATATTCAAGATATTGACGAAATAACTTTTGTAGTCTGAGAAATAAGTGAGACAAAACTTTCAACATTCGAAAAAATAATGAAATTATAATTCAGATTATTGTGTAATACACATTTAAAACGTCATTAGGTTCAATAAAATAAATAATCAAAAGACGATCCAGTTTTGATGCTGCACCATGTTAAAAGTGAAATTTTAGAGTTTGCAATTCATTTTTATGGATTCAAATAATTTCATTAAGAATAATGATCACAAAAAGCTGAAGTTCCTACCATAAAAAAGGTAATTTATTTACCTGCTACAACCATTGCGAATATCGACTAACATAGCGGTACATCATTTTACCACAGATTCACAAAATAAAAAAAGGCAAACAAAACATCGAATGTAGTTCATTTGACATTGGACACCACAGTTTTACGCACGTAGTACATATAATGGGTAAATTCATTAAGTTTATTTATGTAATTTACGTAATCGTAAGAAAGTGGAAATCGTAGCGAAAGTGAATGATACCGCTTGTCACACAGTTCGGAGGCTTTCAAGACATTGATAACATAATGTTCAGTAAAAAGGTACCTCATCCAAGATACGATCTCTATTTCGTTTTGGCGGAATCCGTGGAATCAAGGCATCATTTTATATTCCACAATTAAATTAAATAAAAACGGATCATCCTGTCCAAATATTTTATGACAATAATACTCCTTTGGGGAACAACTAGCCAGACTACTCGTAGAGGAAGACCAAAGAAAAAAAATAATAGACTGTGTGAAGGAGGATACGGCTAGAGAGGAGGCGACGAGCGCTAGTGGATTGGGGTAAGGGCAGGAGAGTGATTCCCCCTTTACGAAATTATAATTATACATTATTTGAACACACCATTGTTAATCAAAGTAACGTACATCAAAGACAGCCAGAGTTCAGTCAAAGTAAAATAAAGTGCATGCATTACCGGACTACCGGCACAACCCACAGCGATTGAGGAAATCCTAACATTTCACGTTTCAATACAACTGCTCGCAATTAAAGTTAACCTAAAAAAGTCAGGAAGCACCGAAATAACGCGTCAAATATGTAACGCGGCGAAAACCGCTGAAACGTTTACAGAACTGAATATGTATAGAATTACTTAAACATACAAGCATGTTATGTGTTCTATGAATTCTCGTTGATACGATGCATCGATACCAAGGCCTCATGAGAAGTCAGAAGGTTTTTTTTTTTCCTTTACCCATACATCCGTGCGTATTCCGTATCAACCTTTGTGGTCTATCTTCAATGGTACCCCAACATCTATATATGAAACGTATGTAAAGTTATGAAAATGATGAGGGATAGTCAGAGCCCTCGTCAGTTGTGAGGCTCCAACGGAAATATAATTTCCATATTTAGGAGTTTGCAGTAGAAAGGGGAGAATAAAAAGTAGTCTTGTATTTCATGTATTGGTAATAAATAGGCATGAAAATTGCGGCGTGGTATTTATGCTTGAACTCAAAATAAAGCTCAATTATTAACAGGGTACATCCTCTATAAACATTGTCCATGCATGTATTTTATTCCTTGTGTTACAAACGACACAGTTATTTTTACGTTGCAGTAACGTAACTTTATGATAGCCTAGTAGTAATCGCTAATCAGTTTACAGTTATGAAAAGGCGCGCCACGTGAATTATGTTAAGCCCCTGTTCTTGTAGGAAGCAATACATTGTTGGTAATTTTGTTAATTTTTTAACTACTGGAAATAGGTCACTCACACTTCGTATCGAGCTTTTGTTACAGAATTAGACTTGACTCTTATTAGAATTAGTTGAAGGCAAAGCATTTTCTAACACAATAGAAGCGACGATTAGGTAACAAGCTAAACTATTTATTTGGTTTCTTAGAAGCAAATCTGAAAACCATTGCCAGTAGCAAGGCCTTGGACTTCAATGAGCGTCAGATCTAATGCTGTCACAGGTGGAGGCGCTGAACTGAAAATGGTCTAAAAGGTGACATTATCAGCCATTAATCGGTTCCTTCATAACGATGTTATACATGCAGCTAGCTTACTGTAACTTAAGTTAGACGTGCATAACTTACTGCTTTACTAATTGTGCGCGATAATTGATATTAACGCCGGCTAATTACTGTTGCAGTTTTTCGTAATTAGTTATGCAAGGAATCGTACGGTTGACGCGCGTCAGTTAACTAAATTAGCTCTGTTGAATTAATGAGTCAATAATTACTTGATTACCTATTTTACATAATAAATAGGTAAGTAATCAATAACTCATTTATTGCTCCACAGTTTAATTGATTATTTGTCAATGTAAATCACTATTTCTCAATTTAAATTGATAATTAGTTAATGCCAATTGTAACTACGATGTAATACTGAAATAAATATACGAGTAGGTTTTTGTTTCTAACGCACATTTTATGTCTTAGTTTAATGAGTCTTCAGTTTAAGCGCTCTACTTAGTAAATTCCTTGAATAGGTTCAAAATGTCTGAAGAATGTACCAGACTTTATCCTAAGAATTGTCCAATTAAAATTTCGGGGTAACAATTATGTGGTGGTTACTCAACGTAATAAGAAACCAGTAACGCGTCATGATTGGCTGCTTTCTTCTCGTTACTCTACCCGAATTTCATGCTCTATGCTCGCAATTTCTACTTCTGCGCGTGCGCTGCCTAATTTTTTGTTTGATGTTTATAAACAAAAGTGGTGGACGGTGAAATTTTAGCAGAAATTGTCTCGTTATGTTGTACCTGGACGCGCGACGCGGCGACCCACCGCAAATAGAGCATGGAAATTATTCAGATTTAAAACTATTACGATGTTTCATTTGGACTGACTCATGGTAAAATTTCCCTTTTTAAATCGACGCTACGTAAAGTATGTAAGACTAAAGAAAACTTAAAATGCCACGAACCAACATACCTAAGTAATACAATTATGGAAAATCTGGTGGCACTAATGTGCATAAATAAAACATGATAATGCAAATATTCAAAAACAGGAAAAGGACACTACATTTTTTAAACTGTTAAAACAACCGAATAAATGAACAAAAGGCGATAGCTTTGACAGAGTACAGGGACCATCGCGCATCGTGAGAATACCCAGTCATTAAAACTATATCATAAAATTAGTCATACCAACAGTTTAGTAAGAACAATTTGACCACTGAAACGATCCTCAATAATCGGATGATGGTCTAGTATCGATATGAATCGAGTTAGGATCCGATACGCGTGGCCAATGTTACTGCCTGAGAAACAAAACAGTGAAACTGTATGGAAATGACATGTCGTTGAGGTCAGGTTTATAAAACATAAAAATGGTTTTTTTTTTTTTTGTTGTGGTATATACGTGTACACTCCTTAGATGTTTGATGTACACAAGGTCTGTGATACAACCCTTCAGGCAGCCGACAACCAAGCATTCTGTACATCAAACTAAGTAACCCAACGCAAAAATTATTGCTAGAAAACGACACTTCTGAAGGGGTGAAAAATCACGTTTTATGGTAAAACTCAATGTAACGCACTCAAAACATTATGCTGATGAATGCACTTAATAGTAAACGGGTCATGGAGGCACTTAAAGTAAAGTTATAACCTTGAAAACTAGTATTTACAAAAAAACTTGTGAAAAAGTTGGAACTTTGACCTCCAATATCTCCGTAACTAGAAGGTATGGTCCAGAACAAAAAAAGTATCGCAATTACGGGTAGAGCAATTAGTGTCTTTCAGCTTCGTTCAGGGGCTATTTACACCCTTTATTGGTATGCAATGCTATCGATTTACTCTCGCAACACTCAGAATTAGGTACGATTCATCTTGATGCAATAAAAAACAATAACCAAATAAAAACACAATGTTGTTATCAATTTGACATACCTCAATAACAAGGTATGTATTGTGTAAGTAAACCTCGTCCAGTCATTACGGGAAGTCAGAAGCCTGAAAGTCAGACAACCAGTCTTACCAAAGTGCCAGTCACTAGTGGAGGTCAGATAGGTAGTCGCTCCATGGAAAATAAGTACTGGTAATTCAGCTGCATCCGGTTAGACTGCAAACCGTCCACGTCGTAGTTGGGTCGGGAAGAGCCGCGCCGTGCCCTCGTAACAGAAGTCGAAGCCGACCTGTCGCTGCCGGCCGTCGCTCGATCGATGGTCAAGACCGCAGAGTCGTGGGATGCGGTGATCTCCTTCTGTGAAACTATCATTTCACAGAAGGAGGCTACGGAAAGGTTGAGGCAGGTCGAGACCACTCTCCCGACCCGCAGCAGACGCACCGGGCGTCGGCGGAGGGCGGACAACGCCCTCTTCCAGCCTCACTAAACGGGTCCAGAGGGACGGCGGCCTTCAGGACGTCCGCCGCCCCCCCATATAACTGGACCCAGGAACTGTTCCGGGGGGAGTTCTACACCTCAAGTTCTCCCCCCGTGAACTTAAGGAGGAGCGCGGACGCGGGACGGCACTAGCCGGGGATCGTGGAAGGCGCACGAGTTCCCATGATCCCCGGTGCAACTGTGGGAAGGGAACAACCTGGGTGGTTTTTAGTTAGTACGAGTCTGACAGACCCCTCCGCCCGACGCAGGGCGGAATACATCCGTGGGGATTTTCCACCCCGGAACAAAAAAAAAGGCAAGGCTAGACAGATGATGATGCGTTGTGTAAACCTTTCATTCTGATGTAGCATGCATCATGTCCACAGATATAATAAATTTATTATATCTGTGATCATGTCCGACCTCGTGCCAGCCCTATCCGCCACGTTTAGTCTCGTTACCTTCCTCGATGGTCTCGCTATCACACGATCGCTACGATTCGACTCATCATACTCGTGGAGCATTCTCGTCGCTTCTCCGTCAGATCACCGTGTTGGGTTGGGAAATGTAAATTAACCTTAATGTGCGCGTGTCGTGTGGGTGTTGCACATTTACAACAATAATATTAATGATAGATATTATTATTGCTTTATAAACGCCATTAATAGATACGATGTTTTGTAATCAATTGATATTGTATCCTTACTCGCTAGTGAGTCGGGTCACTCTCATTTTCACAAAAAATATCTTTCTCTATCTCACAAAATCGCATCTTTTGTAATTTTTGTAAATCAGAGATAAATCATTGGAGGTATACATATAAGTGTCTTCATTGTTTATTATCATTGTATTTATTTTATGACAAGGGTTATCTTCTCACACACATCACAATAAAAAACACACACACACACACATTTATCAAATGATTAATAATTAAAGGAACTTACACTGAAAAATATTCGTGTAACAATGTGTTCTGTGATATAAGTAGTAATATAATGAATGACAGCATTGTTCTTGTTCAATACATAACTGTGATTGGAAACCGTTTTTGATAAGATAAATACAATGCAGTGGGCACAATAGTTTAATTATTTCTTGAAGAACAACACTCGCTTTCAATCCGGTTCGACTACACTTACTAGTTACAAGCAACCTTATTTGTGGCTACCTATATGTACTTTTGCTTGCAATGATTTTTAGAGAGACCACGATTCGAATTATGTTGAGTTATAAATTTTTGCTTGTTTATATACATATTCATGCATAACGTTAGATAAAAAACTCGTTGATAACATGAAGCTAAAAATATTCAAATGCAACACAAATGCATGAATATTATTCAAATGCAACAAGTACCAGGCGATCAGAAAGAGCAGAAGCTATCTCTTCGCAACTGCATCCATGCAACTTTCTTGATTATATTAAACTAACCTAACCTACTAGTCTCTAGATTATCTACCTCATTATCTTCGACGATATTATACTCTCCTAATACAACATTAAATAATTACAGATTCGGAAGACAGTCAATAAATAAGTGCTAGTAAATTATGTTGTTCTTCTATTATTGAATAATTTATAGCGTGTCAATTAATAAGTTGTCATAGAAATAAATCACAGAGGTGTCAGAGTGAATGCTTTTTAATGTTAAGCGATGTCCATTATTGAGAAATAGCTGGGATACCTTTGATGGACTTTTTCATGTTGTAAATATGTACAAGTAATGTACGTATTTGAAGTCATGGTTAATGTTAAAGTCAACTGCTTCGAGTTAAAACAAGAATAACTATATTACTCTTCTCGTGCAAGACATTTGAAACTGCGTCGTTAGTACAATACTGTTCGTTGTTACTCAATGGCTGTAACAAGAGTGCTGCTTGTTTAATACATTTTGACAGTAAATCTATCAGTTTTATCGGCGGCCATTGTTTCCATATATTATTTACTGCCGCGACTTGAGCTGCGAGCACGCTCAGCGTCGACCTTCAAAGCTTGCCATTACAATAAAATCAACATTTCTCCCAGAGCGCCTTGGTTTAGCATAAGCTCCTTTATTTTATAAACAGTTGCTTATACAGCCAAGGTAAATCCTTAAACAAGGCAAGCATTAATAACATCACGCACGATCCACGTTCACTTCTTATGTTACTGAAGTCCTAGTGCGATGGTGTGAGTATTCCTCTTTTCTGCTGGCGCTCATTCCTGAAACCTCACTAAATTAAGATCCTACTTACTACTGGTCCACATAAATTGCCATCAAGATGACGAAATGGTCGTGCAATGTAAATATTGTGTCTGTTCTGTTTTAATAGACTGTTTATCTTATCAGGGCGAAATGGGCACATTATCTTAAGAGGCGTATTACAAAAAAAGTGAAATTGCATGGTTTCAACGTTGAAATTGAAATAACAATTACTTGTTAAAAATAGTTTGTTTCCTCTACTACAATAATAATAAAGCGAATTTTAGATAAAATTATTAATTTATTCAGTAATAATCATTCTTCCGATGCATGTTTAGACAAAAACTCACGGAGACGTGATTTGGGAGGTCTAATTTGTAATACGCCTCTTAACTGGCGTTAAGCGTGGCATGAGGTTTATTGTTATTAACTCGCATATCTACTGTTTATTGCCAACCTGATTTATGTAATGTTTTGAGTTTTGTAAACGATTTTGTCTCGACGAGATGACGGTAGCTATGATTCACCTTTTAAATAGACGACAGACTAACCAAGTCGAAATCAATGAGGAGATGAACAAGTAGGATGTAATAATGCTGATTTATGAAAGGAGGGCAACATTTTTAGTTCAAAGGATCGAAAAAAGACAGAGGCATCAGTGATCCTAAGTTGGAAACAAATAGCAGTATAAGAAATGAGTTTGACGTCGGCGACACAACGCGCAGCGACTTATGACGCAGCTGATGCACAGCTGTCGTCTGCTGCGCCGCTTGTGGGAACCAATACAGACGAACTTCCGCAAGGAGACACTTCATATATTAGCCATAAAAGTCCAGACATAAAACAAATAAAGTCTGCAAACCAGCGCAAACTACGCAACAGTTGTGGGATGCTGGCATAAAAGACGCAGCTAGACGTCAATGCAGAGTTTTTATCAGACAGCAAATATTTAAACAACGAGAAAGATTTAATAGATTCTGATACAGGAAATTAAATACACAACAATCCAAGTGGAGTCAATGGGAACTTGGGACGTAATACGACCCCTGTTCATACAGCACTGGTCAACAAAATGTCACTCCTGTTATCCCCAAAGGCAAATGCACAGGTGTAGTAGCTACGTACACGTACAGTACGCCGACATTTCGCCAGATACGTAGGTCCTGTTTAATTAGGGGCACTGGGCAAGCCACCTGAGAAAAGATGACAGGAAGCCAGTCGTTTGCTTTGTATAATAATTATGTTTGCTTATGTTGTGTATAGCGGCGCAACTCGCGAGTCGCTTGTTATCGGCGCGTGCGTCACTCTTCGCCACAACTGACTGGATATTAACTCTGATAACAGCGCTCTTATCAGCTGCACTCCTAATCTGCTTTCTTATACTATTTACTGGAATTTCTCTCAAGAGACTCCCGCGACAAATATTTTTGATTAAACTGTGACGAAATATTTCTCGGTTAACTGCGGGCACGGGGTTCTTACTATTGTAGCAGTGGCAAAGATTTTCCAAATCTTTGAAGTAGGTAGTTAGAAGTAGAAATAATGGCAAGCGGAAATCGGTAAAGACAAGCAATGATTTCGTTCAACGTTGGATTTGTTGCTACGACTAAACTTGTTAAGCCTATCAAAGAGGGGGAGGGGGCAATATTCAGCAGTAGGCCCCTCACTAGTTGACGGTACGAGTGTTACATATCGATAACAGCAAACTAGTTTGTCTCGTAATCCCACGCTACATTTTCCGGTTCGCAGCCGCTATTTGAGAACCTGTCATCCTTACCAGAACTATTGGTGAGAGTACCAGCGCAACATAGACTGCAAGCGACTTAGAAACAGACTCGGGAACATTGTAACGAATACTTAAGAAGTAGAACAATGTGTGAAAAAGGCGTTGTGGTTTTGAAATCCCGAAAAGGCCAAAGTGTAACAGTAGAGCGTAATGATAATAACTGTGATAAAACGAAAGATAATTCTGTTAACCTTAGTTTATTTACATATGACAAGTGACACTTGAAGTGAGAAGCCTGAGCGGTCAACCAATAAAATAAATTAAGTACATGAAAGAATTTTGGGACATTTTTGCAAAATTCCATGCGATACTGACATGATTGCTTTGCGTTTTAAATCTTGTAGTGCATCACACTATTATATACAGTTATTAATGTTGCTATTAAAGTATTATGATATAACAAACGAGTCAGCAAATTCGCTTTAGTCTATTACTTGCTTAGTTCATTATATTTGTAGTTGTACCTGTCATTATCCAATGTCTATTGAATTGAAACTGCTTCAGCAATGTTTGCTTATTGGTATTTCTTCTTTTTTGTTAAGCTCCTATTGGAATCTGATATCCCAGAACAGATATTCTTATGGTAAAACTTAAACTCGATTCTTGAAAGGCTCTTTTAATCAGCAATAGTTATATCAATGTAGACTATCTGTCTAACTGGTTTACTATTGTGTACTGTTTAGTCACTACTGCATAGATTCAGCACTAGACAACAATAAACATGATTTGATAAGAACCAAATTAATATTATGCAAAGTAGGACATGACTTCACATGACACATGTGCGCTTGTTATCAAACAAAATGCTCAGAACTTTCCTACGATTATATTGTTCTTAGTGGAATTATGTCCGATATCTATCTTGTTATTTATGCTGGGTAGGTACCTACTGAAGAAATTCAAGTGGCTAACACCCTGAACCCGGTCACAATCATTTTCCACCTGTACCCTACTATTGCTTCTCACGAATGAGAATTTTCTTCGTCTCCTTCGTGTATGCTGAGTTCCTTGAACTTTATGCACGGTTATTATAACAATAGTTATAATTTATAGTTTAAGTCCAAACAATAAAAAAATACACAATGTGTTAAAAATATTTTTACTCACCGTTCATAAATTACGATGTAAACTTACAGGATATACTCGTACCTAGTTGCTAGTCTACGATACAATTCGTTGTGCTAAAGAAATCTTGGAACACATCACTAACCACATTACAGCCGCGTTAATTTAAGGCGAGTTCACATGAACATTCTATTTGTGATCATCCCCCGAAAGGATATAAATATTGCGGAGGACACGCGGTACGGAGCCTGCGAAGGCGCGGCGCGCACTGTGCCGACAGCGACACAGCCGACGCGGTGCCGTACCGATACGAGCACATCTGGGAAAGTGGCCGCCGATATGCAGGAGCGAACCAGCGGAAGGTCAAGTTCAGTCGTTCAGATACAATTTTAAGGCCAGACATTCAGGTTACGACCCAGCCCGCATATCAATCGCCGCGCCCTTTATGCTGCCCTGGTCATTTACTTACAACTTTGGTTGCGAAGCATTTAAATTTTCTTCGTTAGCATTGACAACTACGTTGGCCTGCTTTACGCGTTCCAAAGTCTTCACGATATCGTGATGGTGCTAAAGTTATAAGGTGCACGCAAGTAAATAACTACCGTACATGTTATGGATCAAAGTTGGAGTTTCTAGTTTCTACCATTCCTACTAAAGCTTAGCAATACTTAAAATAGCCATATTACTAAGTTAGTAGAATTTTCTTGAAACAAAAATCGCGCGACATGGGTAGATTCGGCTTGGAATTTAGAATAGTAGCTGATCCCGTAGCTGATTACAAGCTACAAAATAATCTAACAAACCCTACAAAGTACCAACTAGCCAAAAAAACATTTAATAAACAAACATTAATTGAAACTACGGACTCTTTTTTAACTGCACCAAAAATTGGTTCCGTTTAACATTCGTTATCCACAGCATCTGCACCACGTGAATCAATCTCGCTATTTCTCCTCTCACTCGCACCTTTCCTTTTTGCAATAAAAACGAAAGGGACAAACGACATCCGCAGCGCGCAAGTCCTCACCCCTAGAGTTGGCAGAGGAATTATTGCCAGGTTTGGACAATCAATATGTAGTAATGCCGGGATGAATGGAATCATGGCGGACTTACCGCGCCATAAACATTTACAATTATGTGCATTCATATGGCGGCATGCCGCAGTGACTGTGAATATGGTGTTTTATTGTAGAATATTGTATGTGGTTTTATGCTATTCTTTTGCTGTCGTGTCTGTGCGCCATTATTCGTGTTTTTGACGTCAATAATCATTTTCAAATTGATTGCCTTGCTGTTGCATAATCTCTTTCTCTTTACAAGGTACAACTTATTGAAATTGCATCAAGGTTAATCCATTTTAATTTTCCATAAATTCCTTTCTGTACAATAGCTATAAATCTTTCAACACACCATCCCCTGTCGCTTGTCGCCCTGTCGCCCTAGTACCCCGACATCATCAAACTATACACCCTCGTTCTCACAAAACAAAATACCAATTTAATGAGACAAAGCGTCGGTTACACCCAAATATAATGTTATTAGAGACATTCCCTAGCAAGTATAAATAACTATAAGTTGATAACAAATGACCCGCGGGCCCCGGGCAGTCCGGGCAGTCCGGGCACGTTCGAGTGGTTTCCCACGAAACTCTGAAGAACGCTAGACAAAGTTGTCGTTCAAATTCAAGTGGTTGGTATTTGTTAGAGAGGCGATAAATCAAAGCTGTTAATTACATTATCTGATACTAACTAACTAGCACTCCGCTCTGTATGCTATCTATCTATTGAGTATCTAAGACATTATTATTTCCGTACTCCTGAAACTGTTTTATGGGCATTTTTTTATTATACTTGGATGTACCTAAGTATTATTTTGAAATAATGATCAATTTCTGAAGTAGAATATAAATGCTATTATATAAAGTATCAAGTCAGCAAAAACTCTCAACAGAGTTTAATACACATATTTAATTGATACGTAGTTTATGAAACAAACGTTTACTATTAAAGTGTGTGTTATTGCAAAGATACTGCTGTGAGAATGACAGAACAATGTAGTAAATTCTAATTGTCTCAGATTATCTTAATAACGAACGACGATAGAATTACAACTGTGAACGCAAACGACTCGACAGTGATATCATAACTAGACATAATTGTTATTTTCATAGAAATATTAAACTATCTATTATCATGAATATTTTTTAAGCAAAGTAGCCGTTGTTATTGGAGTAGGAAAGTCATATTTTCATAACATCCATCCCGAATCCACAACACTTACAGATATTTCATCAACAAGTGACACATTTCTACTTTAATAGTGATCAGTTGGTAACCACAATATTATAGTTGCTATCATACATTAGGCTAGAGGTAAAGACGACATTGTGGAAACAATTGAACTCACTGAAGACAATCACAAAACTACGTTGGTAGGTTATAGAAATAAATTGAATCGAGTAGCCACTGCACATGTTTTGTTTAGCACAATAGCCTCTCCTGACGCACGCGCTATGTAAATCTCATCTATCACTTGATTGTGAAGAAAACTACTAATGACTGGACAGAGAAACATATTGCTTACTGTTTTATTAAGAAAATAGATACATAATAAACATAGAAATAAATGCGTATATATTTGTTTACTATAATGAGTGTAATGTAATACATATTCGTCCAAATTGCATGTGTTATATCAAGTACAGAATATAATAGTTGCTACAGAACACTGTGTAGGAACACTGACAGCGAACATGGGTTTGATTTCCCAGGAGGCCTAGCGTCTGAATTGGAAGTCATTGCGTTTCATTCATTGATTCATTGTAAAAGCATTTAGAATGGATAGAATCCAGTTTACAAAGTACTTGCTTGTAAGAATATTGAGTCCAACTATGGATACAAACATGAACTATATAGAAAATCGTATATCAAAGGGCACTCAGACTGCTAACCACAAACAATATTCATCAAGGACTCTTGTACAATGAAGGCGTTAGATGGTAATAACAATTGCTGATCATGTGCGACCGTTTAATGAGTGGCCACAAGTGTCAGCACATGATATCACTGATATTTCTATAACTCCCATATTTACTGAGACAACACACATGTTCCTTGATAACCACGTTGTGGTGAATCACTCGCCAAGAGGAACAATACACTAACAACGACATCAAATTGTTGATCAAATATAACAAAACGATACTATTGACATTAAATTCTGGTAATTAGCATGATAATTGATGCTTTGTAAAACATGAAAATAGTTTTCGTGTCAACCAATGGTGACAATACAATTTTTATTGCACCAACTGAAAATATTTTGTTTTTCTTACTTAGCATATTTCTAAGACGTCAATACATCTTCGAACGACACACATTGTGATGAAAATATCCAGTAAGTATTTATTAATACTATCGAAAACAGTGTATTATCCCAAAAACGTTTATCTGTCGAGTAACCCCAAAACATCTCAAACCTGTCGCACTACGTCAGTCTTAGGTAAAAGCTTAGAGCAGCGACTAGCGACTCACGAGGCAGACAGGAGGGTTTGAGAGTAGCCGGAGAGATCCTCGACACAGGTGCGACACCTTGGCAAGCCGCCAGGCGCCGCGGCTACAGGAACTAATGCTTCGGAGAATACCTAGACGTACAACACGTACCTTAGCATTCGACAAGCCATTCCAAGCTTTCTGCATAATACTTTATGAATTTATAATAACTTTTAGTTCGTTTAGTGCAGCTGCGGCCATTAGTTCCTCCCTAAGTTAGAAGAAATTTCGTTGGGGATTATAATTTAATTAATTTCATCATGGTGTTTTGTGTTGTGAAAGGTTTACCCCAGGGTATAATATTAGGTCCTCTTATTTCGTACTGAGTCATTAGTTTACCTCACACTCATTGTTGTGTTTGGGCCCGACTCAAGTAAGGCTAATACTTGATATAATTTAGATAGGTAGTTAATTATATGTTTGCTACTACTTTTTTTAATTGGCGGTTTTGAAAGTGGTCAATACAATATTACTTGCAAACAACTCTCTACTCCACGCAATGCAGCGAAAATGCATTTTTAAAGTAGTATTAACTTCCCTACCTGTGTCAACCTCAGTTTTCAGTCAGTTATTAATAGCCTAAGCAAACATGAGTATTTTAGTTTGTACGTGGGCGGTGTCGAATGCAACGAGTTTCGACATATCGGTGACAAAACAAACGAATGTGATTAATATGGTGAAAGCTATCGCCGAATCGGTCTCTCTCTAAGCACACAAATATTTGTAAATACAGTCTAATGTGAGAACACACTTTCCTTCACAACAAGTGATTTAGTGGGTACATACAAATACTAGTCATCCGAGTATAAGTAAACTTTTAAATAGAGATAGAAAAAAAAAAACAAACAGGTTTACCATTCAAACAATAGTGGTAAACTTTAAAGTTGACAAATACAGAGCAAGTCACTAAATCCACGAAACTCACTTCACCGGAACCATTTACCACACTGTTAGTTTCCTGAGTTAAAACAACATATTTCATTTCCACGAAAAACTAAGCGGAACAGCGTCCATTTCCGCGAAATGTTATACCAGGCTTCCAGACTGCGGTAGAGGTGCATTGAAAAGCTAATAAAATGCAGGAGGCAGTAAACCCGGTGCACACTGTACTGTACACAGTTGCATAGAGTGGGTTCTGTCTAGACATGCGTGAATAGTAGCGTAAATGCGGCATTGCCAATGCGACAACCACCGCGCTGCCGCACTTTCCCAGAATTCAGCAAAGTGCAAGTTTACCCAAACATACACATTACGTTTCACTTCTCATTATTTAGCGTGTATCTATCTAGTTAGTTTTGATTATGTTATTTTTTTTTTATTATTTTTTATATTTAAGTTAGTTGCTTGCCATTTGACGGACTTTCCAAGAATTCTCTTCCTGTAAAAACACTGTTTTAGTAATCTTTTGATTAACTTCTGTACGGTTTAGACAATTCTAGAGACATAATATTTATCTAGTTTTGGAAAATAGAATGTCGTTAGGAAAATGCGCGCTACATTTCATTAATCCGCATTAGCCATAAAAGTAGAAACTTTTGTAGTCAAACTACTCGGAAACCATATGCATATCCGAGCGTCCATCTTTGATCTCACTGATGCATTTGACGTGTTGACTGATGTTTGCAGCTACGAGTGTAAGCTTCGGTTCAAAACGTACGCCTTATAAATCCGTTTACTGGCACGTAGTTCTATTTCTGTTGTTATGTTTATCAATTTTTCTAACGCCATATGCGATGCAGTTGCTTTCATGTTACGCACTTGAAATTAAGTACTGTCTTTTAAGTTTCGTGTACGCATGGAGAATAGAACCCTCTCGCCGACAAAGTGGGTCGTGAGGACGATAAACAGAAGCTTGTTTAGTGGAGGAGTTGCCAAGATAACCACTGGTATTAGAAGCGAGCGTGTTGAATATTAAGACCCATATTGCTTTAAACAAGGGATTAGATGTAGTGTTATCGAGTAAGATACGCCTCCGTACGCAATCGCTCAAGAGAATTTTGTAGAATTGTTTTTGATTGCTCGGTTTTATTCTTTTTGGCGTCAGTCGGAAATCCTGACTAGATGCTAAGCTGACAACTGCTGCTGCTGGCTGTTAGCTTGCAACGAAACGGAAAACGTTCCATTTGTGTACACAGCGGGTCTGCTGAGGTGTTTAGTTTCCTGAATTACAAGTTCGGAATAATGTTTGCAATAGAATAAGTAAGCAAGTACACCTTGACTCACGCTAGCACAGCTGAGGCTGCTCTGTTTTTCAGCCTTTATGAGTTCAGGTATACGCTTGTCATTATTGTAATTTGTAATTTATTCGCTGTACGCCATTGTGGAGATACTTAGCGATGTTTTTTCGTGTCAAGAGCGAACATAGCATTTGATCAAACACATTTGTGTATGTGAACTGTGTATGTGTTGTATAGAATGCCGATGACAAGTGGAGGATGTTACGAGAAACAATGGAATTGTTGGAAAATATGTTGAACGATTAGCGAGGATGTGGGTAATACTAATAAGTTAATAACATGGCGAGTACCTACTGTCCCGACACTGTTGATATAGTTTGAGCGACATGATTAACTAAACTTGTATAAGACGTAAGGGACGATTTTTTCATTGATCAATCAACAAAGGACATTGGACATATTGGTCCTTGGTATTATAAGGGACCACATTTTGTTAGGCTCCTAAGGCGGACTTTTTTATTGACTCCAGTAAGTTTGCTTCACCATATCTACGTAAGTACGTACTTAGGCATTTAATATATTCTCCAGACGTCTCGACAAAGCCACCGCGCCACAACAATGATTAACAAGCGTCGTCCTACGTAACCCTGGGGATTACGTAGGGCTGGGCTGAGCAATAGCGTCGTTATTGCTATGCAGCGTGGGCGGCGGGTGCGTGCTCGTCCTTACGCCGCCGCCCGTGCCTGTCGCAGACCGACTGGCCACATTCATGCACACGTCACATGAGAGCTTCGGGGTTTAGTGGACGCTTCCGCCAATTTATGTGCAAGGATGTCGGGCATTTTGAGCAAATTTATCTTTTTCATCATCCGCTACAATGACTGGCGCTATTTAATGACCTGCTTCTTTAAAATGAAGGAAAATTGTGTTGATGATGTAGTTGCACCAATCATTCCTTATCGGGAATTGAAATCAAATGTTAAAGTTCTGAGAATGAGCACGATACAGAGCCATCCATCACGTAAAGTGTAACACGCAGCTGGAGCTCGGCATGAGATCTACATTTGAATCGGAATATGGTAAGAAGTGACGTAGCTGGCCATTTACAATCAGAATAAATCAAACAGGCCGTGGCAAGCAGAAAAGTGTTATATTATGCACTCGCTAATTTAGAACACTCTTTAACCGACCGTTTGGTTGCACCGACAGATGGTTTATGATGCGTTCTGGGTACTCTTTCATGTCGTCGACAAAATAGGACGCTTTATAATAGCTATAGAGCCCTCCTCTCCTCCTTGTTCCGCTCACCGCGTGTTGCTTTAAGGATTAGTGGAGAGCCATCTAAACGGCGGAATTAAAAATATTATTTATGAAGTTCGTCGTCATCAAGAAATGGAATTAGTTGAGCCAATTTCATTCAAGTTTTCATTTTGATGAAGCAAGTCGATGGATTGGCGCATTTTAAAAATGTATCTTACGGATTTACTAGTTATATTACGACTCAGTCTGTATTGATCCTATTGAGTCAATGTGAATCATACTGCACAACCATCGGGATCGCTCTGATTTATTCGCACTTTCAGCAGACGTAGCCCACAGCTCCCAGCTAGGCGGGCCACACGCGAGGTTTTAAGTATCGCCCGGCTATAAATAAACGTAAGGGTTCGACCTGTACATACAGCATAACCACAGGAATACTGAGTTGCATGAGCCCGCGTGTGTCGTAAAAGTCAATCTTGAAGACAGGAGTGCAGGACGTAGGTACTTAAATAATTTGCGATGGAAAAACAACGTGCTACATAGGCTAATCCTTGACTGTTTTTGCTTGTCTGTTTTGGTCCTTGTTGTAAAATGTGAAAAACAATTGAACAAAGAAAAAAAAAACAAAATAAGAAGCTTGTCATAGCTTCCCCTATTTCAAAGGACCTCTCCATTAAGTGCAGTTTCAATTACCCGGAGCGCATAGACGTGGCGGTAACAATGCAATAAAATCGTTGAGTGGTGTATTAGATGACGAGGTAATTGCAGCAGGATGCGGGCCGAGCCCCCGAGGGTGCTCTGCGTCCGCCACCCTAGTCCTCCGCCGGCCACTTCATCGCTCAACACTTGAAACTTTTGTTTATATTCTGGATATTTTGAAACAGACAATGTAACTTGAGTGTCAGAGTGTATGGTTACCGTCTCCTAATGGTTTAGAAAGTAATTTATTTATCACACCATGCTTGTTAATGAATTTTCTAAGAACTTAATAAACTGTTTAAAATTAAGCTTCCTTATTTGTTGTTTAGATAATGTTGCCGTTCAGTTTCGGTTTAGTAAGTATAGGCTAAATAAATAAACACCCACCACTGCTGTAGACATTAGGATTTATATTTAGAATATTAATTTATAATCGCAAACGGGTGTCGTGTCGAATTTAATGTCCAAATTCTCCGTAATGAAGCATGTTAATTGTTGAATAATTTTGAGTAATGCTTGGATCGTGGGCGGAAGTGTTTGAGATGGTGTTTAAAGACCAGTAATACCATGCTAAAGGAAGTTTTAGGGTCAAGTCTCTTTGGTTCGTTTGTGTTGCTTATACGCTGTTAACAGAATTATATCACCTGACTGGTGGCACCACTGGAAATATCTAATTTACTCACATGGTCCTGAAATACCGAAGAGATTCCAGGCACTAATATACATTTTGCAAAGACCAAAATCATCAAAGCTAATTCATCTATGCACACATTTTTGGGCTTAGTCCTTTATTTAGCCCACGAAGAACAACCTCGTTAAAGACAACACTCGTAAAAAACATACAACTAAGCAGCATTAAAATTACCAAAATCGGACCAAGGTTTTTCAATGGAAAATACTGCATCGACCTTCCAAAAGGTTCAAAAACAACAATGCTTTTTTTCATTTGTGCAGCCCTTTTCATAGTATAAAAGACGAATGGCCGATATATATATGTAGATCGTTCAATGAATACAACCATGTTTATGTGCATTTCTGATGCATGTGACGAGTGAAATAGTCGTACGAGACTCAGTCGTTTCATAACTCTGCTGACACCACCACTTGACTACAACATAATGTTCAGGAGTAACGAGCATTTTGTGTTACTTTTTTATTACACGACATTAATAAATAGCTTTTGCTGAACTTACGTGGTATTTCTGTTCATTCCACTCTATCGATGAGGTGATAATATGCGAATAAATTAGCGGGTGACATAATGGGGATCAAACAGAGATCGCCATAATTGATAAGATGTTGCAAAAACTGGTTTTGCTTCATGTGCTCCTAATATAATAAGATTTCAATTTACAGACGATGGATACGTTACAGATTATAATGAGATTTTAGTCTGATTAGTATTCAAAATAGTTTGAAGTTTTGAGCTAGTATTTTGTACTACATATGTAAGTAGTTTTTACTTTTAAATACAAAACTGAGTTATGGTGGATACTTGAGTTACCCCAGTTCTAGTGACAAAAATAAATAAACCATCTTGTCGTTCTATTTGTGTTGTCGTGCGACTAATTCACGGCCCGCCTGCAATGGGGAGGAAGTCCATGCCGGCGCATAGGTAGTCGCCCCGACAAAAATATCAATATTTGAGCTCCTCTGGTCGCTGCGCTCCGTGTTCCTCGGCTATAGAAATGCTGGAAGGAGCATAGAGGACCTGAGGTATCGTTAATATTCAGAGCCTTCGTGTAACTTTCTTGTATTGTTTCCTACGGTTAAATAACCATGCTCTATTTGCGTACGGAAATAAAATAGTGAGAGCTTTACCGACTAGAACGACAAGGTGAAGATCTCAGGCGGAACGCATAGGACCAAATAAACCACGTTACGTTTACTTCATAAACAAAATATAAGACGCCGTAGTTTTTATTTCCGCTTACATACTGACACGGTATTTCCCGCACATAAACAAGAGATGAAAATGATAATGATAAGTGACACTCGGAACACTGATGTAATATGCATTTTGCGTCACAATGTAGCGAGATCAAAGGTCCCGGGGCGACTCTCAGTTGACACAAAGTCGACACCATTTGTCCAAGCATTTCAAAACACCGGTAGCGACTGTAGCAAAGCAGTACTAACATGTCACACTAAAAACATAAATTGTCAAAACAATGATAAAGGCTATTCCAGTTTGAGATGTGACGTGTACGCATAGCGGTGCGCGCGTATCCGCCCCGACCGGTCGGGTGCGACTACTTTTTGTCGCAAGTCGCAGTCGCCGAGCACTGCCCCGCGACCACGCGGTACCTACTACAAAGAAATTATGATATAACAAGTACACGTGGAATCGTGGCGTCTGAAAGGATTATCTGATACGTTAAAATTTCTGAATTGCACGCTTAGGACCACAGAACATATAAAGGAGGTTAGGACATTCTCGGAAGGACGGACGAAATAACACATCGTAGACTACGGGCAAATTATGGTAATAAGAAGCCCATATAATCGGTGAACTCGTCTTCAATTTGTTTATCTGCAATTGTTCCACTTGTGCAAGTTATCATCTGCGCTAGAATACTAAAATGTGTCAGCAATTAATGCTCGTGAATAGTGGATCTATCTATTCTTCCGCGTTGCGATAACTGACCACTACAGTACTCTATACTACACACTGCGGAGTGCTCTGCACTCTGCAATTAATGTCAAACCATGTATAGCACTGCATAACACCAGCGTTAATGATTGCGCAACGAGAAAGCCTAATTAATTAGTCATATGTTCGCTTAAAAACGTTAAAGCCGCGTCGGTGGCACACGGCGCATCGCAGAACAGCGAAAGTTAACAAATACGAACACATTAGTGATGGCACGTAATCAGCGAAAATAATACGGAGTTACAGCCGTTATTATACCAGTTTAATATTTTGGAAAACTTTCCTTCTTTCATAAGAAACGATGAAGTGGACTGAGTGAGATACTGCAACACAGTTCTAACTATCGCACGAGTCAGGGAATTCCATTGCATATGTGTACAATGTTTTATGTCAATAAATATTTTTAAATTTTTTTTATACTGTCATGCTCAAATACCTGGGAAACAGATTTTATTATTAAATCTATGGCTGGAGCCGCTGGTGACTGTCGGAACGAAAAAGAAACTGCAAAAGGCGACTCGTTAAGAGTTCAATGAAACTTTTCCCATAAACCACTCAAAACTAAAACTACAATCAAGGTAAAAGTGAGCGCCATCGTTTTATTATAGCTACTAACTTTTCTAATCCACTTGCCACATGAGGTGTGAACCATTTCATGTTTGAATTTATGAATATCATTACTGCAGCAACTGTTCTTATTGGATCATTTGCATTTGATTGCGCAGTTTGTTCTGAGGCTAGTCCGGTACGGAAAGTAAATAAATGATACACTAAACACACAACTACACAACTTACTGGCGCAACATTATCATCAGCATCACATAGAAACTATTGCAAATGTCACATCACCTAATATAGAAGCGGCTACGAAAACGTTGCAAATCAAAACTACTCTAGTTATTAATATCGCACTCCAAAATACTGATCAGTTAACGTTAGCCAAGTTGTGTTTACGGTTGGTGCACTTGAAAGTGAAGTGGTGGAGTACTATTGAAGTGCCAGTAATGCCGGTATAGTTGGCTATGTTGATTCAACGACACTGTTTGGGTTTCATTGTGATAAGGACAATGGCTGCGCTGTGGGTGTGCGCCGCGTGGGCGCTGAAGAAGACATTACGTGGTGTTACGAGAGTACTGGCAATCGCTCTGATGATTGATGAGCACAGTGGTGGAGCTGGTCGTTTAGATTCATCTCTGGTTCAAGTAATGTTGGTGATACCTACTTAATGAAAGTTAAACCAATGCGCCAGATATCTACTACTCTATATAACTAAACGGCACTTAAAATCTATAAAAAACATATTAACGGTCTTAAATTGTTCTAAAATCCGCCTAACGGACACCATTCGAGTGTGCGAATAGAGATGTTCAAACTTCAAATTAAACAAATATTTAAATGAGCAAATATTTTGGATCGTTAAACCGCCATCAATTATCTATTGTTAAAAGTTTGCAATCAACATGGCACGCGTTGACGCAACGATAATTACAATACAACGCGAATCTAATCGTAAAAAAGGTTTTTAGTATAAAAGTTGCACGTGGACTGCGATCCAAGTGTTCGCATAGTTAGCAAACAATTACAAATAACGACATTTAATTGATCGTTTTGTAATGTGGGCCACGTCATCATAAAACAACTCAAAATCATGGAGTTTAGTCCAGTCAAAAACAACAGAGCTAATTTAGCTGATACATTTATTATAATTAGAAGTAACGGTAGATGATATCAAGTGTTGTACAACTAGAAACTCTTGTATCACATTCACGGATGAACGAATTAGTGGTATGAATCGATTACGTTGTGCTAATCGATGCAACACAGCGTTACAGTAAGAATCCAATGATTCTGACTACGTTTCATCATGCATACGATGCAATGAGCGCAATGAGCAATGACTGACTGCTTGCACCGCGCGCCGCGCGCCGTCGCACAGTGGGCTGAAACGGGCCGGTAAAGGACTTACTTAGCATTTAAAAAAAAGTTTCTTTTTCTGAAATTTTAAATATTGTGTTGGATTTATCTATCGATTAGAAGTAATTATTTCTATGAGGGTCGTTCAGATAACTTAGTATTTTCGGAGTTATAAATATCCAAAGTAATTTTTGTATGAAGCAAAAGAAAAAAATGTGAAAATCTCGAAATTCTCAAATTTTCTCAAAAAATTGACTCTACGTATGCATAGTACGTATATTTGTCCTATTTTAGCGCCTATTCTCGGGTTGCGATTTTCTGCGATTTGGTCGCAATTTCAAATTTTGTTCTCTATTCCACACCACCATAGAGGTTAAGAACTTAAGAACTAGGCGCGTTTTTTAATGTAGTGGTCTCCCCTTTAGGCCTAATCCACTAAGGACTAATAAAATAAATAAATAAATAAGTAAAAATCACAATAACTACTGGCCACTGCACTGTTTTAATTTAATCACTGTCAAGGGTATCCACATTAACGAATGCAAAATTTTCGTATTCGTCATCATCAAATGTTTCCGCTTGTTCAATTACTAATAAACTTTGTGCTTCTACTGACAAAGTTTTATGTTTTCTGCGAAGTTTGTGACGTTTTGCTGAGATGAGTGGATCAGAGCTGGTCAATAAATTATTTAAAATGTCTTCATTTGTAGTTTTTCTACTGCATTTCCTGGAATGGTGTTGGCGGTACCTACGAAAGTCTTTATTTCTAGCTTCAGCAGCTTCTTCAGATAGCCGTCTAATTGGTATTAGACCAAAACTTTCAATAATAGCTGCACCATGCATAAGAACTTTATGAACACTTGAAGGCATATAATACCAGCTATATAATTCCAAATACAGTTGCATGGTCACTTGAGCATATTCGTGAAATTTCGCTGTGTCAATGTGGTAACCTGATGAAATTGCCTCTAAAATGATTGCAAATTGCCTTATTAATTCTTCACTAACACCAGTTATCTCAGCAGTCATGTTTGGATTTGCAAAAAATCTTCTAGCAGTATTTCCGTCATTCGTGGAGCCGTGCCCTTGTTTAACAACATCAATCAGAAGTCCCATTCTATTTTTAAAAGCGTCTTGTATGTCTTTCTTTCTTCTTCCCATGATGCACTTGTTGTCTCCCTTTACTGTCCATGTCTGTATCGTTAATCTGTAAGCTATATGCAGAATGCATTCCATCATTCGTATCCAGGTATGCAATGATGACAATCCGTATTTACAGAGATCTGGATCAGTCGGTTTTGATGCAATTAAGGGCAAATTATTCATCTCTGTTGGAGTGGCTTTACAAATGTCGCATCTCTGAGATGAAGTATCACATAAAATTGATGTTGCTTTTCCGTCTATCATAGTCATTAATAAAGCGTGTGAAATTTTTATTTCTCCAACTTCTGTTTTCACTAAATTTACAATCTCTTCCTCAATAGCACTTTTTTCCCGCAATATCGTTATTTTATTTTCTTTCAAAAATTCGAAAAAGATTGGACGACACCAGTAAGATGAATTTGGTGAATCGTTTTGCCAGATAACTTGTTCGCCGCACACTAATTTTATTGGCACTAAACTACCCATAAAAATGCTTGAATCGTCAAGTTGACTTTCTTGTTCATCGTCTGTTTGCATTTTTTGTTTGTAATTGGCTTGATTAGAAGCACCGTCAAATCCCCACTTACTGATTAGTGTAAATTCTTTACAACCACTATCTATGACGAGTGACGTAATTATTCTTGTTGTCGTTATATCCAATAGAGCTTGTAACTTTATTTTAGCTGAGGTTTCTGTCACTGTAATAGCATCTTTTGGTGGATAGCATTTCTGTTTCGCATGATAATAAGATGGAAATATATTACTGCCTTTTTCGTTAACACTTTTTCTTAAAGTAATGTATTGCCACTTGGTCAGCTTAAGTGATAAAAATAACCCTAAAGCCTCATCCGGAGAAAACACAGGTTTTGTTTCTTTAACAGATATGCACTTTTTAACTTTTTTTACATCTTGGGGATTCTTTAGTAAATGTTCTAGTATTTTAGCAACCTCCTCATTCCCATCCGCTTTCAACTGCTCAAAATATGCATATTTTATTTCGTCCGAAGATAAATGAAAGTTTTCTGCACGTCTTTTTTTCTGTTTAGGCGCTAATTCACAAAAAGGTTTTCTTGGGCTTTGTTCGGTGGATACACCGACAGAAACTTTTGATGGTGATACATACTGAGTTGATGTACTCGGTGCTGGTTGATCTTCATTACTGCCTATTAAACACTTAATAAAGTCTGGCCATATTATGTTTTCTTGTAACCATTCACTATTTTTAGTTTTGAATATATATACACACATCAAAAGTATCTAGGGATCAACATATATTTTTGCAATAACTTTTCTCCTGATTGATATTAATTAAAATTTTCTTTAAGGATTCATCAAATAAAGTGTTTTCGTTTGTCACAGTAACGATAAACCAAGTCACCTTTGCATTAATAAAGAAATTTGCCATTTTCCTAATAAAGGGATTTTTGACATTTGAACCACTAACATTAAAGTTCGAAAAAAAGACTGAAATAACAGTTTTCTTTAAAATTTTATTGGGTAACTTAAACAATTAATAATCCGTGTTTCTACCGCGAACACTAACAACACAAGAACATCGGTTTGGCATACTCAAAATGAGTTCATCCAAATCACGCTGTGGAATGGCCGCCCATGTTCGTTGCAACAACAAAAAAAGGTCTTCTTGCGACTGGATACCCTCCATATTCGGCAGAGCTCTTCTCTGTAGCATATCCCATGCATGCTCAATCGGGTTCAAGTCTGGCGACTGAGCAGGCCAGGGCAGGACATTGATGTTAGCTGCGGCGAGAGTCTGTCTTACAACTCTTGCGGTGTGCGGTCGTGCATTATCATGCATTAACTGAAATAAGGGACCGATTTGCACTTGTAGAGGAACGATGACGTCTGATACAATCGTCTCAGCATAAATTTGAGCGTTGAGGTTGCCTCTGATCCAAATCAACTCAGTTCTTCCGCCGATCCAAATACCCGCCCATACCATGATGGTTCCACCACTATAAGGATGGACTTCCTGGCAGGATTTTAATCGCTGTTGGCGTCCAGGGGTTCTCCAGTGTCGTATACGTCTTGTATCCGGTCTCATACCAAAACGAGACTCATCAGAAAAGCACACGAAACGCCATTGTTCTTCTGCCCAATTTCTGTGTTCAAGAGCCCATTGATATCGAATCCTACGATTGTGCATTGCTATAGGTGGTACCCGTAGCGGTCTTCGGGAATGAAGGTTCACTTCATGCAAGCGGTTTCTGACTGTTTGGTCGCTAATTAAGTTCCCTGAAGAGTGATGAAGCCTCACGGCTAACATCATGGCGGTTATTGTTGGAGCTCTTCGAGTTAAGATTTGAATGTATCGGTCTTGTCTCCGTGTGGTGCAGCGATACCGTCCTCCATGGCGCTCAGCCACGGTACCAGTGCTTCGGTAACGTGTCCAAAGTCGACTGATAACACTCTGACTTGTATTCAGAGCTAAAGCCACAGTACGTTGCCGGGAACCAGCTTCTATCATTCCCACGGCTCTGAGCATTTCTTCCCTGCTTAAATGACGTCGCCGCTCCATAATAACGTTGGTTTTAATCAGTAGTAGGGAAACAGTAGCACTAATAATGTCTTCAATGCGTTGTATGTTTTTATAGGGAAAATATTGACAGCTTATTTTCATCTTTTACTCGAATTTGATTGAGAGTTCCTGATTCAAATTATGAAATGCACCAAAAAGGATCCATATAAATTTATAAAATCATAAATTTATTACAAAGCCACATCTCAATCTCAAGAAATCCGCATAAAAATGCTTGATCCCTAGACACTTTTGATGTGTGTATTTTCTTTACGATAAGCGTTTTCCCATCTTTTATTTAAATTATAACAAAATTTTGCACAAAAAAACTTTAAGGTCTTTTCGTGATCATCACTTAATTCGACTAAAAATTTAGACCTTATCTCACTACACAAACTGTCATTATTTTTAATACTGCCACTGTTTTTTAAAATAACGAAAAGATCAAGGTTTGTCACTAAATTTTCAAACATTTTCACAAATACAAAATAACAAATAAGTAAGTAATGAATGTGTGGGGGTAGTGCGTCTATTATGGTGGGTAATAGAACACTGAAGTACGTTTGAATGCAACCGAACATTCCGTAGGTACCCTATCGTTGCACCAATCACGTTACGACACGTAACTTGTTGTTGCGCTCGCGCACTCTTATCCCTTGATTCCCGGAAATAAGTCTCAAAACAAATTACGTCATACCTACCTATGATGGTGGAAAATGTCGAACATTGTTTTTTTTTAAAGAACTAAGTAGGTATTGAGGTTATCAGGCCGTTTAGTATACATTATTTTCAATTTCAATTTAATTGGAATAAATTGCTTAACTAAAATAACATGACTCTTCATACAAATTTGATATGGCTCCGACAGTACTCGTTAAATTAAAAAAAGTCAAAGAATAAAAACGTTTTAAATTTATGCCTAGATACCAAAAAAATACATTTGATCTCTTAAGACCCAACCTTGTAATCCCAGCCCACTGTGCGCCGCGCCGCGGCCGTGTCAAACCACGCCACTCTGCAATAACGACCCCAAACAAGCATTGTCTCTGCTAATCTGACGAGGTTTGTGCCACTAGTGTCCAAACTGACGATATTTACAAAAGTATTGTTATAGCAGCGCAGCGGGCCGGCAGTACAACGATGAGTGAACTGTGTCGATGTGCTGATACCGCTTGCAACAACGCCTGTCGAACCTCCTGCCAGCGACATGACCTGCCGCTGAGATATCATCATCAAACCGTTATTACTTATTACCACAGTCTGAATAGTTACTGTACCATTAGTGTATACAATTGAATCATTGGTCATCGATGTGAGTAAATTTTGAGATTTATGGGTACCTCACGGCATGACACATGTCAAATTGTGGACTATCCAATTTCGAAGCCCGAATAGATCTAAGTCTGAGCTTAGCTTATCTAGTTACTGAGAAACATAATTTACTTTTAAAGTTTTCAAAGACTTAAATAAAAGTAATGGCGAAGTTTCTGATTTCTACGAAAACCAAACCTCAGTTTCTTGGAAAATCTACACAGAATGAAAGCAGTGCGTAGTTGATCCATGTCATGACATTGCAGGTCGCTGGAGTCGAGTAGTTATTGCCTTAGTGAACATATTATGTACATATAAAGGGCGTCGCGCCGCGCGCCGGCACTTTGTCCCCTGCGTAGTCAGACGGACCGAGCGCCACTCATTCACTACATTCTACTTAGGAAAGCTCTGTAATTCATCCTTCATCATTATTTGATTTAATTAAAATGAAAACTATGTCTGAAAGACTTGCTAGTGGAGTTCATTCATTCCTGGAAATGAATTAACATTCATTCCGCTCTTTTAAATTGCTCTGCTCGCAGCGTTTGCATTCATTAAATTCCTTTTTCGTGTCGCAGACAGTTGCATTGTGACTGTCTGTCTGTGTGTGTGTCTTCTGTCTAGCCAGATATTTATGATGTCAATGTCAGCCGTTCTTGTATAGAATATCCCGTGTACTCATCTAGGTAATAATTCTACAGGAGATCCCTCAAACGTTTACGAGCAACGATGGAACATCGGAGTCGGAACAAAAATAGTAAAGTTAAATATGAACGGCACAGCCATAAATAAACTGTAAAAAAAAGGTACAATTTCAACTGTGCACTGAAGAAAACACAATATTAATATATTCATAGCTTTGTACCCCATGTTTGGAAGGAACTTTAAGCTAGACGGCTGTATTTGGCAATAAAATATCTGCCGAATTCGTTCGCGGGTCAGACCGACACAGCCTTGCCAAAACTACGTTTAAATGTGATATTTGCTTACCAATTATATCTAGACCACAAATGGTAGGTAGTTTGCAGTTATTTATTACTACAAGTCGCCGACTATAAGTTGCCGACATTCTTGCATCGTATATCGTTTCATTTTTGGAGCTACATGCTGGTAGTCCAATAACATTAGCATAAAACAAGTAAGAGATGATTGAATCCTTATTTGTTTTATATTTTGACGCTTCTGTATATACATATGTATATCCAAAACTCCTCGTAATTCAAAGGAACAATGACGTTATTTCTGGCCCCGCTAACATGTACTGTAGTAGTAAGCTCATGATGGTCTCGATTAACGAATCGCCAAGTGTCACGACTCACGATCCACTTCTCGCGACAGTTATCCACTTTAAAAGAGTGTGGTCGTTGTCTAATCTGCGAGGCAGTTGAGACTTGAGATAACCGCCCGGTCGGACTTGTCCCTTCATTGTCCCTCCCACGCGGCGCTGGTCTCCTAGCCGCGACCACACCCAGGATACAGTTATAGGAGTTAAAGACCCCAATGTGGCCTGTTATTCCTATCAGTTACGGGGTCAAAAGTCTTTTTTTTTTTCAAAAAGACAGGAAACTATGATTATAAAACATGGTAAGTAATTAGAATATGTACCTTGAAAATTAAGCATCGATCGTGCAACAATGAACGATGAAAGTCAGACTTTCGCAACATAAAGCCCTTAAAGGATTCCCTTCATTTGAGTTGCTAATCATCCGACTTCCTCGCAAGTTTCACAAACAGTCAGGTTGACGGATGTGGCATGTCATCTTGTGTCACCTACTCACCCCACTGACCCAAATCTGCTAATATACTTGTGGGACACGTCTCGGCCGATGAACCCCACTTGTTCTAAGATAATGTCATCTCTCCCTCTCACTCTGCACACATACCTCTATCACCATCCTTTTCTCTTCTAAATATTTAAATAGACTACACTGTTACAGTTTCGCTGTTATCTTGCGGAAAAACATCCAAACAAATGAAGGTGTGAAACTGTGCAAACGGATGCAATGGAAAGTCCAATCCAAACACCGTAGTGCACGTCCTCATCGTCCGTTTTAAATATTCAGGCGTACGCTTTTATTGACATATCGATAGCTTGATGTTTCTATCAACTGGGTATCTCTATGTAAATATTAGCATTACAAACATTTGCGCAGATTGGCAAATTTCTAATCGCTTTTCTATACGTGTCAAGGCAGGTCCGTTCAATTGTCTGTCGTTGTGTTGACTGCATGTGTGTTTTAACGTCGCGTCGTTACACGATATTGTTTGTTGTTCTTGTTTTCTAGATCTATTTATTCATCAAAACAGTTCTTAATTTCGTCCAAGTGGTGTGTCAAATGCGTGGAACAGTCAGCGTTCGCTGGCGATGGTTTGGTCCGCGGCGTAACGACTTCCGCTCCTCGCCGGTAGGGACGTGTCTCAAATTTATTATAATGGGCCTTTTTAGCTACTTAAATATATTTAGTTACTTAAAAGTACAATTCGGTTGAAAGGCTGGGTGGAGATTTCGAGCAGTTCCAGCCTGATACAGAAGGACTTAGAGTGCTAAATCCTCGCAACCATAGCGAGGATGTTATCTATCTGGGATGCCTTGCTATCTTCATAAAAGAGTGTCCATGGAGTTTCTTGCCCATTCTTCTCCATAGAGATCTACGCTTTCGAATGGGCAACTACAGTACTTTCACAAGCTATTATGCCCTGTGACGGGGACTGTAGCTTAGTTTTAAAGTGCCTGTAATGGTCTAATAGAAATAAATCCTTTGAGTTTGAGTCATTTGTACCTTGGGAACCAAAATTATTGTTGCAGTTATTAAAAAAAACCGGCTTAGTGCGAGTTGGACTCGCTCACACAGGGTTCCGTAGCACCAAAGAATACATAATTATAATAACAATATTTTTAACGCTCATTCTTAATTACACACAACAGCAAAACTAAATTTGTTTTTCATAGTATTTTAATCAAAAACAAAGTTACTGCTGCAGTTTGACGAAAAGTCCCACATCTAAAAATCTAAATATCAAATCTTATTCAAACCAATTTTCGTTTAAAGATTTTTTTACAAGCTATAAACCTAAATTTTAACAGAGTTTTCCTCTTCTTACTTTAGAAATTAGAGGGGGGGGCAATTTTTACCGCTTTAGAAGCATTAATATCAACTATGTGGTGCCAACAATCTCGGAGTAAAATGAAACTTTAATTCTTTATGAATGAGTGAAAATCTAATTCTTTATCAGGAACAAATAAAATGCATTGCCAGAAGATTGCCTTTTGTCCTCACACAAAAACGGAATCTTATTTACTAAGTCAGTATGGCATCATTTAAGTTAGCAAAAAATAATAATACATTAAAATTCTTTATGTGTCACGTTTCAAGAAATTTCTTTAAAATCTCAACAGAAACGTGATGATGACACTCATTGTGATAATGAATGCGAATTGAAACAAAGAAGCAAGTTAACGAAATATTCGCATAATATTTTCGCACAGCTCATCCGCCATGACATTTAACAGTAAAGAGATAATGAATGTATTTTTATAAGATTTTTTTTACGTTAATGTTCTGGGAGTGATTGTGTCCCACGGCTGAAGGTCGTGAAGCCCAATGCCACATGACAATCCGCTCGTCATGAGAATCTGCTTCCGAAAACTATTAGTGTCCGGAAGTGTGGACGCTCGCGCTCATCGAATGGGATAATACGCCAATGATTAGGCGCGCGGCCTGCGTGGGCGCAGTATTATAATAGTTTTGATTTTAATACACAATGTCGGATGTTTATTTGCGTTTTGTGGGCGATAGCACGATGCTCGGTACCTATTGTAGTATCTGTTCAGAGACCTACCTAGTTATTTTAAAATTTTCGTCACATTTTGTTAAGTCAAGTGGATAATAGTAATTGGACCCACCACGTATGATCCAAAGGGCTACGAATCAGGATTTTAGTCACGAATCAACGATCACCAGGCATCTCCATAGCCACGGACGCATTTGAACTATCAGTTTCATAAAATAATCTAAAATAATTCTAACTAGACATGTTTTACAAATTCGATGCTATAGTAATTGGCCACTACGTGACAAGCATTCTCATGGTGGATTCTATACTATTCTAGAGAATTAAAAAACTACAGGAACCATGGAGTGGCGGGCGGGCAGGCGGGCAGGCGGGCAGGCGGGCAGGCGGGCAGGCGGGCAGGCGGGCAGGCGGGGCTGGGGTGGTACAACAGAGAACAGGTGGTAGCGACAACGTGGCCGGATGATGTCACATGGTGTGTTACTAACCGTTACTAATGTTATGTGATAACAACTAGTCCATTTATGTGTCCACAGCAGCTTGTTTATTATGTGTGGATGTTGTGGTATGGTTGACTAACTCCACATCTAGAAAAATGCCTACCAGGAACCCTACTTTACCTTAGTAAGTTTGGAGAACGATCAATATTTCTACCGGGTTTTAGGTTTTTGGCCTTCGAGCTGATGTAAGCTCTGGCCACAGAGTATAAGAGAACATGTTATGAGGCCTTTGGTAAGCAAGTTATTGAGTTAAGAACAGAAAATATGTTTCGAGGTTGATTCAGTAGACTGGAGCCAGGTGGTCTAATCCCACCCAGCACTAAGCGGGGAGAATTTTCGTCAATTTTTTGAACTGCAACATAATCAGCGTGGAAATGTGTGCATAAGGTGTTGCGTATTCATCAGTGCGCGAGCCGCTGCCACGTGCTGGTGGGCGATGGCCCATGCGCGATGTACGATGGTCGTCAATGTGTACACCTGGCCGTGAGAGCCTTCACCCATATGGAGGAAATATTAGCTCAATAGTACGAATTGTTGTCGTTAGTCGAAATACCAGAGCTAGGATGAGCATTGTATTGACTTGGATTTTTTTTCCTAGCCTGCTCTGTCCCACTCCTGCGCAAAGGCCAGGAAAAAAATTAATAATTACCTAATTTACATAAAGAAGTCGTCATGTGCTTACCGATAAGAAATGTAGTAAAACTAATGTATTAAAACGTACTTAACTGTGTCTATCTCTAAATTATTGTAACATTGTGTTTGTAGAAAAAATGTCATTACGTCTAATTATTATTTTTTCGCATACCACGCGCCGAGCCCGTCATTTACAGGATCCATAACTTACTTCAGCCCATTAAACGTAGTACCATTGTCCACTGAGCAGGTAATAAGTTTTTTGCATTGATTTTTTCTTTTTTGATTTTAATTAAGATGTTTTGAATATTTTTTGTAAACAAGTCCACAAATGCGAGTACATAAAAACAACTCTACATTTAACAGCGAGTGACCTCACCTCCGCCCGTCGTCCGTCGTAAGATATCGTAACTATCGATATAAATCAACGTATCATTATCCTGCACTAGTTCTTGTCAAGTTCGATCAAAGTGTTAATGCACAAAAGATAAAACATTAATTTCGTGGACCTAGAATGGAGCCCAAAGAATATAATTATGATCAAGATATTAATACAATACGTGCATAAGACAGCCCCAACAGGGGGCGAGTCTATTGCTACTAACCGGGACTAGTCTATACTCCTCCAGGCTACTTCTGAGGAATTGATACCTAATGGCTGATAAAAGGTACGTTTTAAAACATATCTCTCTCAACCTTTCAGAATATCAACGCATTAAAATGCAGCCAAACCCTAGTATTAAACAGACGGCATGAGTCTGTACATGTAATCAGTTTTCCTAGAAACGGATTTCTATTATCATGTACGTACTGAGAACAAACGTAAATCTGAAATTCAATTTGAGTTATTACGACTCGTGTTTACCGCTGAAGGCACTCAGAGCAAAACAATGACAATCATTTTAGATACAATACCAGTTTTTGCCATGTGGGACCAGGCTCACAGATATAATGAAGAGGTGTTATCCGCTTGTCCAGCGGAATCGGGAGCCAACAATGATGAATGGCATAAAAACGCCGAGGTCGACCGCCACCGGTTCTCGACATTTAATTAAAATAATTCCTCACACTACCTGTTGCCTTAGTACTTATCACTGGTTAATTTTTAGGAAATTAAAACCTTGCGTGCATAATTGGGCAAACTAATGACTGTATTACATGAGTTAAGTGTTTAATCAGCCGTTTTTTAATGAATAAAATGTTCCTAATTGCAGTGACAATGCAATTAATTGAAAGTGTAATGATTTGTTCCGCGATTTGTGCCCGCAAATAGTGCTTTTAATCCTAATAGTGAGCATTTATGGAAGATGTACTTGTACAATGAGAGCAAACACGTCAACGTGTGCAGTTGTAGGGCATGGAATGCTCAGCGTGATACATTGCCGTGTTGGAAACGCGAAAGAATCTGTAAGATAACTTTCATTCAACAGCTTGGCGGAGAAATGTTAAAGGAATACGAAAACATTTCCTATTCCTGTTCGATAATTTTGAAATTGAATACCACAGTATTGTTTTATTACTTGTGAAAGAGGTTTATTCTTGACTTTAACTGTAAATACTATTAGGTTCGTCCTTCGTCCCTCTAAATGTTAAATCCTAAAAGATCGTAAAAGTGAACAATAAAACAAAGCGTTACACCACTATCGTCGTTAATTACTCACTTTTATGACCGCATCCAACATCTCAATACTAAGGGACCGAGCACACTTGTCACCATAAATCCAAAAATAAAATACGCCTTGAGCCTGATTCACCTGCTCGTGTCGATCTTGCGAACTTGAGGGCTCAATTTGTACTGAAACTGAAGTAAGCGCCATGTGGTGACCAAAATAAGAGTTGTGGATTCTTCAAATCTAAGTCAGAGTAAATGTGGGCTCAGAAACCTAATGATAATGAGCGTAAATGGTTGACGTCATTTATTTACTCTCAGTACACTATAGTTACGTACATAATAGCACATAGTGACATAATAATACACCCATTACGTGTAATTATAGTTACAATAAAAACCTTGCTAGAAGCGATGACTCGCTAAACAGCGATGTCTTGTCTCAAGCAGCCATTATAGTTGAATTAGGTGTTACACATCGCACGCTCATTACTGTCTGTAATTAATAGTAATTATCACATCTGTTTGCTAATCATTGCTGTAATCGATCAATCAATATCAGTCATAATGTCAAAACAAGAAAATGTTGACGAGACTTGAGAAGTACCATGATCGTTGTATGATTTATTAAAAGGCGAGGCAAAAACTATCTCGTAAATTCTTGGGTGTTTATAGCGTTTACCCCTTTGAGGTAATTCTATTCATCAGCATTCCTAGTAATGGAGACGCAGCAAATTCCTCTTTTGTAATTAATTACTGAAACTAATCGCAATTTCATGTTTTGCACGTTTGAGAATGGCAAGTTTGCCGAAGTTTCAAATCGATACATCAAAGCTAGCGGCGCGGGCGGCAGCGGGCGGCTAGCACGCAGACTGTCGACTGCATAACAGCATGCCAATTTTAATGTCCCCATTCCTTGTACTCCTGCCGCCTGTAGCCATGGCCAACGACGCAGCGACGGCTTTTGGAGTTTGAAGGAAAAGGAAAACTCAAAACTAGTGGATACTTCTCTTGAAGGTCCTAATTTCAATAAGTTAAAACTAAGATTTTTGTGAACCAAGAATTTATAATGATTTCCGACGTGTCAAAAGTTCATCACCAGTTCCGTAATGGGCAGATTCCAGCTAAACCGCAAATTACGTGAAAATTGCCAATTTAAGAAAAGACCTTTGTCTTGTGTTAAATTGCAAACGAAATTATTTCTTACACCACCTCTTTTTTACATTGTGCAATTACTTGATTATGTTCTTTTATAGCTATGGCCTGCATATAAGTCGGGAAAAATTCCGTGGGACCGGTATAAACGGTGTCCTATGTCCTTTCTTTTTTTTTTTTCACGATGTGGATATCCTCAATGGGTGTCCTCAACCCTGGGGAGAGCGGAGGGGTCTGTCAGACTCGTACAGACTCAAACCACACCGGTGTTCCCTCGCACACTTGCATTTTGGGGCAGCGGGAACTAATACGACTTCCGCTGCCCCGGACTAGTGCCGGCCCGCTTGACCTGCGGGACTCGTCTCGGCGGGGAGTAAGGTGTACAAAATTCCCCCTGTTACGTCATAGAGAGGCGCGCGTGGATCACTACGCTCCACCGTCTCGGGTCCAGGGTGATGGCCCCTGGACCAGTTTAGGGGGGCTGGAAGAGGGCGTTATCCGCCCTCTGCCGACGCCCGGTGCGTCTCCTGCGGGATGAGCGGGAGCTCGTCATCTCCCTCTCCCTTTCCGCAGCTTCCTTCTGCGACATGACAGTTTCGCAGAAGGACATCACCGCATCCCAGGACGAACAACGGTTGGCAGCGACAGGTCTCCTCCCACCTCTGCTCCAGAGCCTTATGTCCTTCCTAACCCAAGTCTATCCAAACCAAACGTACTAATCTCAACAAAGGTTATTTTCGCATTTATTATATTACTAAGGGTAATCGTTACGTGTTTCTTAGTGCCAACTTAGCATTCCTGAAAAAATACTGGACGTTGTAAAATGGTTCGTTTGGCATAATTTGGCACGGTCATTTAATAGTAAATAGTAATTTAATTAGCTAGTTTCATACAATTTCTCTGTAAAACAAATGCCATCATTGATACTACGAAAAAAGTTTTGTATAGAAGTCGAAATCGGGCTTTACAGACAAAACTCGTTTTTTAATAGTTCGGGATATTAAAATTCCTGATATATTTCAGAAAAGGTTGTCTATTGTGAGGAATTGAGGATTGTTGCAGGATTCTAATTTTTGCTTTGCCGAAAGCATGTTTTCTTAGATGGAACTTTTAAATGTGTTTTGCCACCATTTACTCAACTGTAAACCATACATGTAGACATAAATAGCACCGGCGAAGTACCAAGCAAAAATTAGAAAACCTAGATGAGACTGAGACTAGAGCTAATTATGTACTTATAAGTTTGATATGATGGTTACTTTACCAGGTTTTTATTTTGTTAAAATAACTGGCACATTTATTAGATATTTAATTTAAAAATATACGATTTTGCCGAAATATCCCTTACTTTTTCACAGGGGACATCTGGCCCGTTCTACTAAACAACTGGTCCGGCCGAATCTACCCATGCACATTTTAAAAAGTTGCCAACTGGCCCGCAGGCCAGTTTTTGCGTGGGCGAGATATCCCTTAACCCGTGCCGCGATTCCGTATCGTCTCTGAGTATTGCGACGATATTTACTAGCTAGTGGAAGTGCAAGTACCTGTAGCCAGTAGCTTACCCGGCCGATCAGAGGGCAGCTACTCAAGTTAGCCAAACATTGCACCGCGCTGCGGCCGCGGCGCGTTCAGAGGCTACAATGTGGAACGTCAAGGTATCGCCATCGGAAGTTCATTAGCTTGTGCCAGTGTTACATGGCTGGCTAATACAGTAATTGAAACCATAATTAAAATTGTGAAATGTTGTGTCAGTTAGGTAAGTCTACACGTACGCACATTTTATTTTAGACAAGCTGCAGAATTAGCGGTTGTTATCCAAAACACAATTTGTGTTTTCTTTTTGTGAAAACTTACAAATAATTTTTAATGTTATATCTACCTTCAATCACACTCAGTCAGTGAAGTAGGTTGCGTGGCTGCGTAGGTACCTACCTACATATTTCATTCCGTTTGTTAATTTCTCTGGCTCTCATTTCAATTAGAATTGCGTGGTATTTACGCAGGCCTTGCGAAACGTTTTCCTTCGAATAAATACTTTAATAGCAGGGTTAGCATTTTTTTCGAATTTTTTACACTATGGATACTACAGCTAGGTACCTATTGATTTCATTCATTATTTTTATCAAATTAAATTATGAGAACGTCATTCTGACTCTGACTCAAACAAGGCAAGTGGAAACGGATCTTAAAATGCAAATTAATGTCCGATCTTCTGTTTAACCGACTTAAAAAAAGTAGGAGGTTCTCAATTCGGTTGTATTTTTTTTTTGTTTGTTAACTCTTATCTTTGTCATTTATTTATAAACCGATTTGAAGTAAAAGAAATTGCGAAATTTATAATTGACAAAGATTTGTGTGTGATACGATAACTAAAAAGAGTAAAATAAAAACGACGACGTTTTTGCAAATAAATAAACAACCGACTTCGGCGGCAAAAAAGTCAATAAAACAAACAATGTTCACCGACATCCGAAAGTTATTTTCTACTTTTTAGTGTTTTTTTTTATTTATTTTTTTAAGATTATGTTATGAACATTGTAATGAACTTTTTATTAATGAAAGCAATAAAGCGTGATAGTGAATCTTATCGCTTATCTGTCATTAACGTGGTATTATCCAGATAAAGTGGAGAGGCGCAGGTGATGTCACATAATGACAATGATCGATTACCTTAATAAATTAAATTACATTAATATCACTCTGATTTTAATGTTAATGGTAACTGATTAAGTTAAATTAAAACCGTGTGTATTTTAATTAATTCCAAATTAATAATAGAAATGAGGAAGTGGAATTAATGTAAGAAATTAACGAAATTATCGGCTTGGAACAAATATTTGCTTAATTTGTGTTATTAACAGACCCGTTCAATTATGAATATTTACCCACTTGGTACTTTTAATAATAATTTAAGTTGAGGCAAGTAGGTAATGAAATCAAGTACCCAAATAGGCAGGAAATTATGAAAATCAATGACAATAACTATTACAATATCCACCATCTTTGATCAATTAAAATAGCGTGTAAATTTCCTACATTATAGAAAACAGCATTATTTACAAAATGTCTGTCAACTTATCTTCGAAAATTACCCTCAAAAAGTCTAAACAAACTTACCGAGTTGGAAATATCACCGGACAGCAATCACTCAGTACACAACTGCAGTTCCACAACAAGCACGATAACTATCACCCACTAATTAGTTCATTAATTTAAAAAGCTTTTCTTTTAAAGTCCGCGTGAAATATTCCGATGTTTCGTTGCGATGTCGCGCATGCGCCTGCCGGACGAACGTGCGCACTCCACGGCTGCCGCGTGCGATATGCGACCAGCGGATTGGTCGCCGCCTCGCAGGGCGACCGACGTCCGCCGGACTTCGGCGATCGCGCTTCGGGGATCTCCGATACCTTTACGCTGTATGCGCCGCGCGTCGCCGCCGCCGCCGTCGTGTTGGTAGATTCGTTCTTGGGGAATTTTCAGGAGAAAAGAAAAATGTGTGCGTGATATAAATGTGTAGATACAATCATCATGAATGACATAATATGATAAATTCGTGGCTAAATAGTAACAGCCGCTCAGATCAATCTTCTTTCAGCCGCGCTTGCCTAGGTTGGTCTGTGGACGGATGACCGGTTATGGATTCCATATGTAATGAGGAGGGATGAAACGCATGTTACTAAATGAGTGATGGGTATTAATGTTAATGGATGGAGAGGGAAAGGAAGGCCAAAGAAAAGATGGATGGATTGTGTGACGAATGATATGAAAGAGAATTAAAGATGCAGTGACGTCTGACAGGGGACAATGGAAGAAGAAAACGTGTTGTGCCGCCGCGACGGCGACCCCAAGTAGAATGGGACAAGGGCAGGAAGATGATGACGATAGCACTGCTGTGCCTAAATGCACCTACACAAATTATTCTTATTAAATATCATAATTTCTGAAGATTGTTTTGCCTACACAATTATATTCTTGTCGAGCATGTCCTCAAGTCTAACAGCAAAGAATACAAACACCTCTACAATGTCCACAAAGTTATGTCAGTGTAATCAAAGCATATTGCTCAGCTTCTCTCTCGCGACTGTAACATTGAAGAGCTCACGCTTAGGCGTCACGTGGATCTTGATCCTGACACTGCATTGTCGGCGAGCTGCGCACAGCCCGGCGCGGCGCGGCGGCGCGGGCGGCCTGGGAGCACTGGGAGAGTGGGAGAGTGGGAGCGGAGAGATCGCTGTGGATTACCTGTACACGCTCATTAGTCGTGTCTTGTCATATGATAACATAAGGGGTGAAGTGAAACGTAACTCTATAGAACCCTACAGACTCATGCCGACAACCCCCGAGAACACCCGAGAAGCGTGAATGTGATTCGTTTCTAGCCACTCATTGAGAGAAGTCTCAGCGAGCCTTCTCGCCGAGATTTCTCGACGACGCAAAAAATTCAACAGTGCAATTATATTTACTAGGGTATTCTATTAGTTATACAGTCATAGCATACATTCATTTATTACACACGACTAGCCCCGTCTTCGCGCGGGTGCAATGTAGATACTAATGTTTTCTCTACTATAATATGCATGTATTATACATATAAACCTTCCTCTTGAATCACTCTATCTATTAAAAAAAACCGCATCAAAAACTACTTACTAGATCTCGTTCAAACCAATTTTCGGTGGAAGTTTGCAAGTTAATGTACATCATAATTTTTTTTTAGTTTTATCATTCTCTTATTTTAGAAGTTACAGGGGGGGCACACATTTTACCACTTTGGAAGTGTCTCTCGCGCAAACTATTCAGTTTAGAAAAAAAAAGGTCTTAGAAACCTCAATATGATTTTTGGAGACCTATCCATAGATACCCCACACGTATGGGTTCGATGAAAAAAAAAATGAGTTTCAGTTCTAAGTATGGGGAACCCCCAAAATTTATTGTTTTTTATTTCTATTTTTGTGTGAAAATCCTAATGCGGTTCACAGAATACGGTGACCAGTCTGTTTCAAAAATGTTTACTTGACAAGCAACGATTGGCAAAAACATTATTTGTCATTTCATCATTCTACAACAACAAGTTTACCAAATATTTCACTTAGCAAAATAATTATCCGATAAATTTTTATTTAAAAACGTATTATTTGACAAACAATTCATTATTTTTTAATTTTATTCCACAGGTAACGTTTGGAATAAAGTCATTACACAAATTGACTTCATATAACGTAATTTAAAAAAAAACTCGCATTAGCATAATTGCAACTGGCTTGCAAAAGATTTTAATAATTTAATTTGCGAATAATTTTCTTTATGCATCAATAGTTTTTTCTTCAATTCTTGCGATGCGTTCATCTTTCGAAATAATTATATTTCTTTCGTTTTTTTTCAGGAGGAGCACCTGATAATTTTTGTTCAATCTCATTGGTATTGCTTATAGTTTCTTTAATTAAAAAATATACGCCCGGGTGGTGTTTGTCAACGATTTGATTGATTTTATGGTGCCATGCTTCAGCTGAATTTGACGTCCTGGGTATTTTCATACTGTTAATTTCGTAACAACTCCAATATTGTGGTAAATACTTTGGCTGCGAGTTGGAAGTCCCAGACACGTAGTTTTAATCAAACCAATGGGCAATGGTTTTGCTATCGTGATCGGTGAGCTTTTCTAAATATTTATTAAAATATAGTGGAATTTCTGTATCTTTTAAATAACTCAGTGCCAATAGACATTTGATTTCTCTATTGAATTGTGCATTTTCCGCGTATTTTTTTGTCATTCCGCTGCCCTGGACTTTTCTAAAAAAAGAGAAAATAAATGAATTTTGTTTTCTATAAGCACAAACCCCCCAAACAAACACAGATGCTGAAAGAAACCCTAACCCTAGACGGTCGACGTCAGGGGCACCCCGGGGTTCGGTTAGGTAGGTTCCTTTCCGTTTTAGAACGGGAGCCACGGGGGCCAAGATGTTTGAGTTGGCGGGGACCAGCAGTGCCGAGAGGGCAGATGCTCTGGCTGAAAAGCTGAGAGACGTCCTCAACCGGCTGGACGACTCCGTGACCCCGGAGGAGGTGGTGGCGGCCGTAGCCCGAAGCGGTAGATGCCCGCCAGAAAACGTGAAGGTGGGCGGAATCCGCTTCAATGCTAGAGGGTTTGGCACCATCTGGGTGCGGTGTCCGGTCGCTGTGGCCAAGCAGGTCGCTGACGTGGGAGGTTTGCTGGTGGGCTGGGTGCCCGCGAGGGTTAAACTCTTGGCACCCAAGGCCATGCTGTGTTACCGGTGCCTGGAGAAAGGGCACGTCCGCGCACTGTGCACTATCGAAACAGACCGCAGCGATTTGTGTTATCCCTGCGGTCAACCTGGCCATAAGGCGGCCCAGTGCTCCGCGGATCTAAACTGCAGTCTGTGTGTGGCTGCAGGAAAGTCCGCGGGGCATAGAGTAGGTGGCAAGGCTGTCGGCGCGCCCAGAAAGCGCAGCAAGCGTTGGGCCAAGGCTGCGGGGGCTGCAACCCCCTCGCAACCTAGCACCTCTTTGGCCGACTCAATGCCTGTGAAGGGACGAAACGCCGAGGAAATGGAGTGCCAGTGATGGCACACTTCCGTTTCCTCCAGGCGAACATCAACCACTGCACCAGAGCTCAGAATGTCTTGCACCTGAGCATGGCGGAGTGGTCGATTCACACTTGTGTACAGAGGGGCCGAACCTGGACGACAGTCAGTTTGGGTTCCGGCAGGTCATGGTGGCGGAGTGGCGGGGAAGGCTTGAGATCCCTACCGCCAGCCTCGACACAATCGAGGCGATCCGGCCAGTACTCGAGGACTGGCTTGGGAGGAAGCACGGCTCCCTAACGTTTCGAGCGACGCAGATGCTCTCGGGGCACGGCTGCTTCGGGAAGTACCTGTGTCGCATAAGCAGGGAGCCAGACGCTCGGTGCCATCACTGCGACCACTGTCTGGAGGATACGGCGCGGCATACGCTGGCCGAATGTGCCGCGTGGGATGAGCCGCGCCGTGCCCTCGTTGCAGAGGTGGGAGGAGACCTGTCGCTGCCGACCGTTGTTCGCTCGATGGTTGGCAGCGCAGAGTCCTGGGATGCGGTGATGTCCTTCTGCGAAACGGTCATGTCGCAGAAGGAAGCTGCGGAAAGGGAGAGGGAGATGACGAGCTCCCGCCCATCCCGCAGCAGACGCACCGGGCCTCGGCAGAGGGCGGATAACGCCCTCTTCCGGCCCCCTTAAACTGGTCCAGGGCGACGGATTCGGAGATATTCGTCCCCCCCCATCACACTGGACCCGAGGCGGTGGCGCGTAGTATTCCACGCGCGCCTCTCTATGACGTAACGGGGGGAGTTTTGTACACCTCACTCCCTCCCGGGACGGGGCCCGCAGGTCAAGCGGGCCGGCACTAGTCCGGGGCAGTGGAAGTCGTATTAGTTCCCGCTGCCCCCCGACGCAAGTGTGCGAGGGAACACCGGTGTGGTTTTAGTCAGTACGAGTCTGACAGACCCCTCCGCTCTCCCCAGGGCGGAGGACATCCATTGAGGATTTCCACATCGTGAAAAAAAAAAGGTAGTTTCCTTTAAACCCTGCAGACAGAAATAGGAGCCCCGCACAGCGGGGCTCCGTCGACCTGCTGACGGAAACGCTAACCCTAGACGGTCGACATCACGGGGAGTTTATTATTGATATAAATATGAGTTTGTGTATTTAGTAGAAACGTGATTTATCCTAATGAATCTAAATGAGAAATGAAAAATGTATAAATGATTAAAAATCATCTGATGCATTTGTAAAAAGAATTGTTTGCCAAATAAATGTTTGTAAAACGAGTGTTTATAAAATAATACATGTGTGGAATAAGTTGTTTTCGTACTTATACGAAATATTGGTTGTAAAATGAAAATTTGTTAATAGAGTTTTGGTGAACCACAGAATATACTACTTACAAAGTTTCAACAGTTGTTCATATAGTTTCGGAAAAAAAGTGGCTGTGACATACGGACTGACAGACAGACAGACATGACGAATCCATAAGGGTGAATCCGATTTTTACCATTTGGCTACGGAACCCTAAAAACAAAATAACCTCCAGAACTAACATTACCGTTCCAACCGCTCCGCAACCGTTCTATTTCAATTTTGGTGTACAATAAAGTATATTCTATTCTATTCTATTCTATTGGTTATGTTTTTCTATAGGTTTGGATAGCCACAAAAACCATTTGTTATTGTATTTCATTGAACACATTTTTCGCCATTCATATCGTGGCGTCAAGCTTCACATTACTCGCATAATATCACCCTAGCAAGCTTTAATTAATAAATATTTCGTGATTTTATCAACGGATCTGCATTCAGGCTGTCGGCGCGGCGGCGGGGCGCGCGGGCTGATCGCGAGATTGCAGGGCGAAGCGCCGCACAAAGGGGCCGCCGCCCGGTACGTCGCGGAAAATTACCTACATTTCGCTGCAATCTTTATGAAGCTGCTCTGTGTGCCGCACAGCCCGCACAGCCCGCACAGCCCGCACAGCCCGCCCAGCCTCACGGAGCCGCCGACACTCGTTTTGTTGTATTTCGCGAGACGTTGTGTGTTTGTTAAATGTTTTTTTTTCTCTGTATGATCTACTAATCGTACATTTATTTTAATCATTATTTAAACAGAAATTCAGGAAAATGCCATTGCAAGGCACCCCGGTTCTGAATCAAGGCTCTTTTCTTTGTTTTCATTTTATTAATTCCGTCAAAGCGTCAATCCATGGGATTATAGTATAGTAATGTACCATAATTACAATAATCGATCTCTACATCACGTATGAACAAAATATTCTACACTAGCTGACCAGCGGCGGCGCAACTTCGTCTGCGTAACATTTTTGATTAATGCTCCGCTCCTATTGGTTGCAGCGTGATGTTTTATACCCTATAATTATATAGCCTTAAACGATAAATGGGCTATCCAACACTAAAATATTTTTTCAATTGGAACTAGTAGTTCCCGAGATTAGCGCGTTCAACCAAACAAACAAACTCTTTAGCTTTATAATATTAGTATAGATACATATGGAAATGGAGGTCTACTCCAGTACTACCCCTACCGTATCCCGCAGCCTTGCAAATTGAGTTTCATGTTCATTCAAAACTTTCATAATTATGCACAACGATAATGTGTATTAAATCCTCGGCGAGGCACATAATTAGCTCTGCACAGATTGAATTCCCCTTACAAATTCTCTTTCACAATGACCCACCCCCTTTTACTGAAATGAATGGAAATGGCTACATTACACATGCAAATGTAGGCTGATATAGGCACATGTCGATGTATAACGCGTTCAATAATTATAAAGGAAATTAACCCCACGCCGGCAACAGGTGTGGTGACTGGTGAGTGGCATACAGGGTGCGCCGCGGTGCGAATCAACCATACTATAAAATGGATGTGGAATGTTAAATAATACTTACTTGCCTTCTATGATTTATCTCAGTTCAGAATTCTAGACGGTGGCTCTTCTTCCTATACTGTTGTTCTACTTCTTGATTGTACGTCGAACTCTTTTCTAGAACTTAACTAATAGAAGTTCAAAAAGTACTCATTCTCAGTAAGTATATTTTCCGCAGTATACTTGAAAATCATGGGCCTTCTGCACCAAACTTCTTCATGGTAAAACACACCCCGTTAGCTGTTGAGGGTGAGGTGTTCACAGTGGTTCCTAATAATATTACTTATGTCCATTACAAGGCGGCTCGCTAGCTCGCTAGCTAATGCATTAGGGTGCGGGTTGCATAGTTTATTGCAAGCTTTTCGCTTTTTAATACTTTGTGACACATTACTAATTGATGAATGATGTTACAATTTTACTGAAAGTTTCGTCGTTACAATCATTCAATAGAACTTCAGTACTTACCTACTTTTGCAATTATTTCAGACTTAAAATGTAGACAAATATCCACAAGTTGGACAAGTAATAAATAAATACAAATTATACAAATCGCGTGTGGGTATCACAACTTTTATTAAGTACCTACTTAATAATGATCGTTATATATGACGAATTGCTCATTGATACTAGGATTTCATAGCATCATAGCAATATTTCCACTATTCATATTCATGCGTATCAGCGAGGCGATTAGCGAGATTATTCTGTAGTAAACAGGCACCCACGCCACCCCCGCGCGGTGCTGGCCTCCTGGTACTTGCAGCAGGAACAGCACCTAATGACATGATCATAACAATTACAACCAATAATGACCATAACATAGCACGTGCTCACACCTACACCGGATCTACCTAAGATAATGCGCAATATTGGATTACTGCGCAGTTCTGATCAGGCTAAAAGTTAGCATTTGAATCTTCTTTAGCGTGTAGTTAGTGCCTAACCTGGTGTCAGAGTTTTTATGCTGCCCATGGGCCTCTGACTTGGCTTTACATGCCGTCGAGAAATATCTCTCAGGCTTGCTGGTTTCCTTCCTCACGATGTTTCACTTCACCGAAGCAAGTGATAATTATACAATACGCACATGATTCCAAAAAAAAAATAATCAGAGGTGCGTGACTTGGGTTCGAACTGGAGACCTATGACTTGGCAGTCCAACAGTCATACCACTAGACTATCACTGCTATAGCATGTTGAATGTTCAATGGTAGTACCTGTAACCTTCCTCGCAGATCACACCATTCAATATACCGTGGGTGTGTCGATCTAGACGAGATTGTTTAAAGAAAATGGAATGTTCAATACCAGCTGATTAAATGAAATTGTTGATATATCTTCAATGTTATGAAAGTTGGTACTTCTAAACGATCTTGTGTTTTCAAAGCATCCACGTTGTGCAAGTGTGCACCGATCGCGATCATGTAATACAACTGTAAACGAATTCATAATAATGCTCTATGTTTCCATTAGAAATGCTAACAAAGACAAACCAAACCTTCGAACTTTTATTTTGTCATCTCTATTACTAGTTACTACTACAAAAAAAAAAAAAACAATTTTTCAATAAACGCTTCTTTTCAAAGAACTCTCAGGAGAAAAGTGGTATTTCAGCTAAAGCGGCAGCGAAGGAAGGCGGTCAAGTGAGTGAGGCTGGAGCCCGCAGGCACGAACTGCGTATTATTGAGAAACTGGAGCACGCCGCCGCCGCCGCCGCCGCCGCCGCCTCACCAGCTAAACGAGGATAAACGCAAACACGGCTGTTTGCCCAGCCTACATTCAGTACGGAGCTTTTGTAGAACTTTTGAAACTGTATGAAGGTGAGAATTTCAACTGGTGGAAACCATTCAAAAAATTTTCAAATGAGACAGACGTAGATAATTATCCGTAAAAACGAACCCAAATTAACCAGTTAACCGGTACCTAAAGGATATGTTGTTCAAGGGGAACCGATCACTTTTCCGATTTTTTTTGTAAGAATTTCATTTTACCGAAAACTTTATGCAATAATTAACATATTTTAGATCATCGAAGTATCATGTGTCAAAGGTTATTATTATTATTTTTATACACACATCAACACCGTCTAGGGATATTTTGTGTAAAGTTTTAAAACTCAAAAAATACTGGCCAGTTTTTAATTCTTTTGAAGAAAGCTTATTTTGTAAACCTTTTTGAACGATTCTAAATTTGAATTTGAAAAAATTAATTAAAAACAAAAGATTTACGCGGCATAATTTTAGCGAAGTCCGAAGGTTTCATTTGCCTACAGTAGTTTTTGGCTATTTTTTTGTGTCAAATTTAAGTTTTATAACAAGTTATCGGTTAATTTCGAATTAATGTTATTGTGTGCATCAAGCAGCGGCGCCATTTAATGAGAGAGGAATTGTTAAGGGCAGTAGGCATGCTCCAAGTTGGGGATACTCAACAGAGTATTGCTGAGGAGATTGGAACAAGACAAAACGTGATATCAAGGTTATGGTCACGTTATCGGGCTACTGGTGAAGTGGCTGAAAGACACCCAGGCGGGAAGCGCATAACCACTCAACGGCAAGACCGATTTTTGCAAGTTGCCGCGAGAAGACAACCAAATGTTACGGCCATCCAGTTGGTTCAGAGGCTTCAGTCAGAGCACCAGTTGCTTGTGAGTGACCAAACTGTGAGGAGAAAGCTGCATGAAGCTAACCTTCATGCTTGCACACCGCTTCGTACTCCAGCACTACGCCTAGGAAATCGTGGACGACGACTAGAGTGGGCTCGTGAACATTTGCTCTGGGAAGATAACCAGTGGTCTGTAGTACTGTTTACCGATTAGTCCCGGTTCGGTTTCCATCCCGATACACGTAGAGTACGTGTTTGGCGAGTTCCTGGTCGTGAGAGCCGTCTGCAACATCCTCAGGAAGTCCATTCATACCACGGCGGGACAATTATGGTTTGGGCGGGAATTCGTGTTGGTGGAAGAACAGACCTCGTTTGGATCAGAAACACCATGACGGCTGAAAAATACCGTAACGAGGTGCTAGTATCAATAATCTACCCCCATCGACAACAAATGGGCCAAGAACTCACGCTCATGCACGATAACGCCCGTCCGCACACAGCGAGAGTGGTGACGAGCTGGTTGCACGAGCACGACGTATCGGTCTTAGGCTGGCCTGCTCAATCGCCTGACCTAAACCCCATAGAACACGCGTGGGACATGCTCCAAAGACGGGCTTTGAGGAATTTCCCTGCAAACATTGCGACGGAAGGGCAACTTTTTGCATCTTAGCCGGACCTGGGACAATATACCGCAGCAAGACTTGGATAACTTAATCCAAAGCATGAAAAACCGTTGCAGGACCGTCATGGGTGGTTTTACTGACAACAGATTTTTACATAACTGTTAAAACAGATTAATAATTTTTCCTTATTTTTCACTTTTTCTTGAGAAACACATTCATTGTTAGTTTTACCATTATTTCACGTTTTTTCTTTATTGGAATAAGAATATGTTTACGCAAAAAAAATAGCTTTCTTTTATTCTGGAGTGTAGTCTGATAAATGGGCTTTATAAAAATATATACAAGTTGTATGTTATTTTTAGTAAATTTTGAGTAAATTGAGTAAATCCAAAATATCCCTAGACAGTGTTGATGTGTGTATTATTTCAAGTTATTTTATGTTCTTCTCTCGTAAGAGAGTACAAAAACCCTACCCACGGGCTGGAGCCAAGTTTGTAGGGGGGAGTTTAAATGGTGAATGTGGATGATATTGTAGAAGAAGTAAGGAATTTCCGGGTGATGCGACAGGTGTTGGAATTGTTGCTTTTTGGAGCAGCTGAAGTGTGTGGGGACTGGGGAGACATGTGTAAAGTGTTAAGGCTTTGTATAAGAGATTTTGGTACGATACCAGTGGAAGAGAGCACTATAGGGACGATGTGGACGGTTTGTGCTTCCCACTGGGTTTTTATTTCTATGGCGAGGTCTTGATATTTACTAAGCTTTTCAGATATTATAGTTTGAATGTTGTGTGAGTTCGGGATAGCTATATCTATTAAGTAAACTGTTTTATTGGCTTTGGCGTGAACGGTTATATCTGGTCTATTGAAATGTATAGTTTTGTCTGTTATTATCGTCCGATCCCAATAGATTTTCTGATTGTTATTGTCTAGTATTCATTCCGGTTTATATTATTTATAATATGGTTTCATCTCATTTTAAATGATTTTATATTTTAATGCTAATTGATGGTGTATAACAGCAGCAACTTGGTCATGTCGATGCTTATAGTCAGTCTGTGCAAGTGATTTACAAGCTCCTGTAATATGTTGTATGGTCTCAGAGGCGGTGTTGCAATGTCTGCATAAGTCAGTCGGCTGATGAGGGTCTTTAATTATGTATGTATTTCCTGTAATTACGAGTAGCTATTATTTGGTCTTGCTCTTGGCTCCCGTGAAGGGCTTTGGCTGACCACGCGGCAATTTTTTCTTGCGGGTTTATGAGTTGTTCATTAATTTGAGTGTTCTTATTGTGTAGGTTAAGAGGCGTAAGTTTCGTATCGTGTTCCGTTATATGTTTGTGTAGTGAAGAATTTTCGGATTTGTTATGAAAGTAAGCTCTGAGTGAAAGTATCTGTTTGTTGTGTAAGTTGTGTATGTCTATCAGACCTCTACCTCCTTCTTGGCGCGGTAGAGTCAGTCGATGTATGCTTGATTTTGGATGGTGTTTTCTATTTTTGGCAAGTGATGTATTAATACGAGTAGTGCATTGTAATTTTTTGATATCTGTGTTTGACCAGCGTATAATTCCAAAAGAGTATGTGAGGATGGGGACTGCAAATATATTGATTTCTTTAATAGTATTTTTGGAGTTAAGGTTGGTTTTCAAAATGAGGTTTAGACGGTGTGAGAATTTACTGACCAGTTCTTGTTTAGTCATCTCTTGATGTATCTGTCTAGATTGTTTAAAACCTAGATATTTATATGTACTCTGTTCATCCATTGGCTCTATTGTTTGACCTGATCCGAGTGTGTAATTATTATTTTGTACTTTTCCTTTTACAACTGACAAAATTTTGCTTATCAACTCCGAATGACAAACAAATATCATCAGAAAATTGTTGAGTTTTGTCAGCTAATACGAAAAGTGCATTTTTGTCAGCTGCATATAACTTGATATCTTCCATGTACATGAGGTGCGTAAGCGTATAATGTGTGTTATTGTTTGTTAGTGTGTATCCAGCGTCTGTTTTATCTAGAAGGTGTGAGAGTCCATTGACTGCCATACAAAACCACAGTGTACCAACTCATCCTAGCATAGTATAGCAGTGTAGCATCTCCTAGGAAAATTCCACGTTTTATGTGGATTGGCTCTGTAGCTACAGTTGAGGAGGAGGAATTAATTTTAAGAACGGTTTGCCAATTCTGCATGGAAGTTTCTAAGAAGTGTTTCAGTGTTGGGTGAATTTTATATAGACTCAAGACGTTTAATAACTAGCTGTGTGGAACTAAGTCGAAAGCCTTTTGGTAATCAATGAATATTGTGTGAATATCGGTCTTGCTTTTAACAGCACTGTTCATAGTAACTGCATCTATAATAAATTGCTCTTTGCATCCTTGGCTATTCTTACGTTGTTGTTCTGATAAAATTTTATTTTTGGTTAAATGTTCATATACAACCTCGCTTAAACAGGCTGTTAAAATTTTGTAAATAGTTTGCAGACAAGTAATCGGTCGATATTTTGCTGGGTTTACAGTATCGTTAATGTCCTTAGGTATCGTATAGGTTGCCCCGTGTGTTATGTATGATGGAAGTAAATGTGGTGATTGGATAAAATAATGTGTTTAAATGGTTATGTAAGAAAGGATGTATGCTCGAGAATGTCTTATACCAGTAGTTGTGGATGTTGTCAGTGCCAGGCGATTTCCAATTGTGTGTGCGTTTTATGACGTCTATAAATGTTGATATTGGTATGAATTCAAATTCCATTTCTGGAATTTCTGGTGCTACTTCGTTGATCCAGTCAGCTTGATGATTATGATTTACTGGGTTTTCCCATATTTAATTTATTTATTTAACTCGAACACAAATGATTCATATTGTTGTTAGTAACACTTATAAAACTATGTTAGCCCAGAATTCCCGTAGTGTTTCGGATGTAGGTGCCTCTAGGCTTTGGTTAGTAGTGTCTCTATTATTAGTAGCAAGGTTCCTATAAAATATTTTTTCATTATTTATAAATTTTGTGTTTTGCACTTTGCGGTTCGTGCATGTTAAATATCTTTTGAGTCTACTGGAAGCTGCGTTTAATTTTTGTTTTAGAGTGTCTAAAAAGAGTACTAATTGTGTGTTTGAGCCTTCGTATTGTGCGTGTACCTGATATTTTTTCTTTATTTCTTCTACTGCTGCTAATAGTTTTGGACTTCTGCTGCCATTAATAAAGTGTGTCAGCCTACCTATGTTTGCTCTTAGACTTTTAATTTTATTTTCTATCCTGATTTGCCACTTTGGTTTTTTCTTTAAATATATTCGGCTTTCATGTCGTGTGTCTGAAATTTTTGCTCCGTTACTTGTAGCTGCTGTCCATGCTGCACAGTAAATTGTAGTTTGCAATTTGATGAAGTCAGTGTCAATATTTACGTTATTTGGGAGAATGACAGAATTTATATAGGTAACTATGGCGGAGAACTTTTTAGAGGTCTTTTGCTTGGGAATGTATGGTCTACTAGTGGGGTGTGTATCAGAAAAAAGTTGTAGAGGTTGTTGAAATGTGGTTTCGAATTCTAGGTTCTTTTCAGGAGCAGCATCAAAGTTATTTTGCGTAATTTCAAATAGGCCTATATCTATGTGGCTTAAGAAGTTTTCGTCGACTGTATTTAGGAGTGTTTGAGAAACTATGTTAGTATCAGAGCTATTATTTAGGAGTATAACATTATTTGTTACGGGGGTGTTGGTGATCGTGTCAGAAATCTGAATATTTGTGTATTGAGTACTCAGTGAGTGAATGTTCTCATCAGGTTGTTGTAAGTCGTAATTTATGTGTTCTATATGTTGTGTGTTGGCGTTGTTATTTCTTAATTATTTAGCTACTTGGTTTTTTATGTCTTTTAATCTGTTAGTGTGTATGTATTTGTTATTTATGATTGCTCTTACATGATCTGATAATCTTTGCTCAATTAAATGTGCTTGTTCTGGATATATATATTAATAAATCCCTCATGTAACTGTTTTCTGTAGGCAGTTTTATTTGTTTCTAGCTGTGTAATAGTACTCGTATAATATATTCTGATAACTGCTTCATTATATTCATTCGTCCATTTCATACGCTGACCGGGTTGTGTGTTAATTGGTGTCTTTGACTGTATGGAGTGTTGCTGTATTTGAGAATGGACTAATTGTAATTCTATTCTTGTGGTTCTATTTGCCGATGATAGCACAGCGCTTATAAGATGTAATAATATTAGTGGTTATGAAGAGGACATCAACAATAGTCTTAGAAATATAATTGATTGGCTTGATAAAAATAATTTGGTAATAAATTTAGTAAAGACGAATGTAATGCATTTTCACCAACGTACAATTCCACCAAACGTTAACGTAAACTATAACGGACAGACGATTCAAAAAACGATGGTCGCGAAATTTCTAGGAATCCTTATAGACGATCAATTAACATGGAAACCACAAGCTGAAGAGGTCTGTAAAAAATTGAGTACTGCTGCGTATGTCCTATTTAATTTGAAAAAAAAAGTTGACATTAGGACGGCTTTAGTTGCATACCATGGCTTAGTCGCGTCGGTCTTGAGGTTTGGAATAATTTTCTGGGGTAATTGTAATTTAAGAGATACCATATTTAAAGCCCAAAAACGCTGTATAAGAGCCATGTGCGGTATAAAACCAAGAGATAGCTGTGAACCCTACTTCAAGTCGTTAAAAATTCTTACGTTTCCGTCATTGTATATTTTAGAAATGGCAATTTTTGTTAAAAGCAACATAAAGCTATTTGCTAAGGTCTCAGATACCAAGAAAGGTCCCGTTAGAAGTCAATACAAAAACCTTTTAACTGTCAGTAGCTATAAAACTGCACTACTTAGAAAAAGTGTTCTTTGCATGGGTCCAATTATATTTAATAAACTACCGGACAACATAAAAAATGACAACCTTCAACAATTTAAAAACAAACTCAAGGAATATTTGACTCAGAAATGTTACTATACAATAAGTGATTTTTTGAATGACCCAATACTGTGACTTTGTAGATACACTATTGACACTAACTATAATTGACATTAAGTAGCTATTATTGACATTTTAATTTGAAATTGTTATATTAATTATTTTATTAGTTTTCCTTAATAATGTATTTAAGTTTGAAATTTAAATTTGTAATTATTATATTAATTATTTTATTATCTAGCGTAACTGTATTTAAATTTATAACTTAATTTGTTAAATTTTGCATCCCAATACTCAGGCAGAATGTGCACGGGTCAATATATATATTTTTACCAACTTTTTGTAAAATACCTACATTCTATGCGAATAAATGATTTGATTTGATTTGATTTGATTTGATTCTACTCTGACTTCCTCATAAATCTGATCTATTGTTTCTTGTGGTAATAATTTCTTTTGAACAATGGCTCTTCGTTGTTCACCCATTCTTTATCGGCCTACTTGCATATCTAAAAACTTAGTGTGAAGTGACGGTAAGTATGCGTCTTTATCGGTTTCCATATGAGTGAGGTGAAGATATGTGCGTAGGATGAATTTATTCATATCAGTGCTCCATTTCCTACGGCTTGTTGCAGTTCTAGTGGCGGGTACAGTAAAATCGACAAAATTTGTCTCTTGTACAACATCCACTGACTGTATGCTGATTGATGAGGATGAAGGTGTCGGAGTGACGCGAAAAGTTTGTGATGATGATGGTATTGAAGGGAAAAGTGATGAAGAAGATGACGAAGAGAATTGTGAGGTTTCGTCATCTATCTGAGGCAGATTTTCCTGAAGTATTTTTTTTGTTTTTGATCTGGTATTCATGTTGTTCCCACGAGTAGCTAGGGACTTAAAAAGTCGACCACAGCAGAGCCCTGCGTTCACGTGCGTGAATAAAACTGGAGGTCCCCTATTATCCAGAGTTGGCACACTAGCGACTAGCCTCTCCCCTAGCCAAGCAACCCTCGGCGTGTGCGATCTTGACTTAATAATAATAATATAACGTGGCAACACCAACGTCAACAATACGTGTTTAATTCTGACCTTACAATTTTATCAATTTAAATACACAAAATCAAATCTCAAGCCATTCGGAATTTCATATAACATCCAAATTGAATAAGTTCATCCAGAAAACATCAAGAAAACCAGAAAATGCAATATAATATTTATTTTATAATGAAAATATGCAACCGAATTGGCTTTGACAGCTAATGTCAAGTCATGCAAAATCAAATAAATACACCTAAATGAATTAACAATGTTGACGAGGGCAGCAGCACGTCGCGCACGCCTACCGCCTCCGGACCCGTCGCTCAGCTCCGCCTCGCCGCCGCCGGAACCCAGCCTCACCGTGAGTGCTGTGACACCGGCCGTGGCAGTTGCGTCGAGCTCGAGCGACGAGTATTTCTCTCCGCCCACGACGCCACCACCTGCTCGTCGACGGGGAGGACGCCGGCCGCCGGACGGTTTAGGACCTCGAGGCCCACCGGCCTCTGATAGGGTGTGCTGGGTGGACAGCTCCTGGCGGAAGTGTGCAGCGCATGCGATGGACGCAGACCATCAATGAAAACGTCATGCGCTCATACTATGGGGCTACAGAGGGAGGAAACAACCTGACCGCGTACCGTGTTCGGATGCTCTCTCTGTTTCAGGTGCTTGAGCCAGCTGTCAACGTTTCGGCGCAACGACTGTCGGATCAGGTGCGAGTCATCCAGCGTAATCGTATGTTGGATGACACCGTACTTGATCGCCTGCGGACTGAAATGCAGAGTAGCCATGTCATTACCCCGTCGGTGCAGGCTGTGGTACCACCACAGTCTACCACAATACCGGATCGCGCTGAAGACTTGAGTGATGACATGGCTATTAATGTAAGTACCCAGTGCAGTGAGGAAATGAGGTGTGCTTTGGAGGGTGCGATTCGAGAATATCGGTTCATGTCGCCCGACCTTAGACCGCGCATACCGCGTTTACCCATGCATAACAAAAATAGGGCGCTGGTGGCTGTTCTGGATTCGCAGTTGTCAAACTATTTTGATAACTGCGAAGAACTCACTGATGCTCACTCAATCCTGTATTGTGCGGCTGTAGCGGCATGTCGTGTAGCTCATGTCAAATTTTTTGATGACAGAGCTACACGACCTAAGCCAGCCGTACCAGCATGGCAGTACAGGATTGAGCGACGTATTGATGGGGCCAGAGCACTCATCGGTAAACTAATCTCCTTCAGGGAGGGCAATACGCGCCCTAGAGTGATGCGCTTTGTGAGACGGGCGTTCTCGGGGACTGATATTAATCCTCGAGACTACATCTCCCGTGTCACAGAGCGCATCGACTTCCTGAAGCAGAAAGTGTATGCATGGGCGAACCGTATTCGTAGGTATAAGCGACGGGTGGAACGATACACTCAGAATCGCACATTCCAAAGAGATGAAAGGTGGGTTTATAGGGCTTGGGAGCGACCGGACCAAGGTGTGGCTGACACGCGCCTGCCGGATGATGACGTCATGACTTCGTTCTGGCGCAGCATCTGGTCGGTGCCTGTCAGCCATACCGAGGGCGAATGGACTCGGGAGGTTGAGCATGCGTGTGATCCAGTACCAGAAATGGGGGCAATCTCTATCAGCCCCCAAGACGTAGCTCGTGCAGTCCGTCCGTTACCAAACTGGAAATCCCCAGGGCCGGACGGGCTGCACAACTTTTGGATCAAATGGTTCCAAAGATCGCACGCTCGCCTGGCTTCCTTGTTCCAGTCAGCCTTAGAGTCAGGGTCGCTGCCCGAGTTCCTGACAACAGGTATAACCCACCTGCTCCATAAATCGGGTAATACTGCGGAACCCAAAAATTATAGACCGATTACCTGTCTTCCAACAGTCTATAAAGTTCTTACATCCATTTTGAGAGCTAAAATTAGCGAACACATTAATGAAAATTCTATCATGTCCGCTTCTCAAAATGGATGTAGGAACGGGTCCCGTGGTACTAAGGAGCTACTCCTCATTGATATGGCCATTAGCCAACAGGTTCGCCGTTCCCGAAAGGATCTGTCAACATGTTGGATAGACTATAAGAAGGCCTATGACTCGGTGCCACATACATGGCTCATGAGGGTGCTAGAGTTGTATAAAGTTGATGCAACTCTGCGCACCTTCCTGATGTCGTGTATGGGGCAATGGAGGACAGTCCTTCGCTATCCAGGATGTCGGCAAATCCAGAGGAATAGCGAGCCGATAAGGATTGAGCGGGGTATATTTCAGGGCGATAGTTTGAGTCCACTTTGGTTCTGCTTAGCCTTGAATCCTCTTAGCACGCTGCTGGAGGATTCAGGTCTAGGTTATCGGTTGAGGAGAGGTGGTCAGGTTATATCTCACCTCCTTTACATGGACGACCTGAAACTCTTTGCCCCCAACGATTTGCAACTGATGGAGCTACTGAAGGTAACTGAAACTTTCAGTAGCACCATCAGGATGGAATTTGGTGTGGACAAATGTGCGGTCATGCATGTAAAGCGAGGGGAGATTGTGGAATCTGTGAGAACCCAACTCTCGGATTCCATAAATCTTAGATCCCTTTCAGCAACCGAAACCTACAAGTATTTGGGTATGTCGGAAGCGCTGGGCATCAATGTAGCTGACATGAAGCAATCGTTGAGGGAGCGCTTCTTTGGCCGCCTGAGAAAAGTATTTAATAGTCTTTTATCAGGCGGGAACAAGGTGCGTGCCTTCAACGGTTGGGTCATGCCGGTTTTGATGTACTCTTTCGGCATACTCAAATGGACACAAACAGAACTAGACGCCCTGGATAGGAAGGTCCGTACATTGTTGACGGCATATCGAATGCATCACCCACGATCTTCGGTTATGAGACTGTATATCCCGCGCAGGTGCGGAGGTCGAGGCTTTTTAAACGCTAAGACTCTCCACAATCGTGAGATATGCAGTCTCAGGGATTTTTTCCTAGAAACCAACGTGGGGATGCATCGGGATGTGGTCGCGGTGGACAAGGGCCTCACCCCGCTCTCCTTGGCTAAAGAGAACTGGCGCAAACCTGTAGTACTTAACACTAACGACCGCAGGGAGGTATGGCAGAGTAAGGAGCTCCACGGACGCTTTTTCCGGGCCCTTCATGGGCCCGATGTAGACCTATCAGCGTCCGTAACCTGGCTACGTTCCGGCGACCTCTTCGGAGAAACCGAAGGTTTTGTCTGTGCAATTATGGATGAAGTTATGATGACGAATAACTACCGGAGATTTATTGTGAAGGACGGCACGGTTGACATATGTCGGGCATGCCACCGTCCGGGCGAATCAATTCGTCACATTATCTCCGGGAGTTCTCGTCTAGCTAACGGTGAGTACTTGCATAGACACAACCTTGTAGCCAGGATTATCCATCAGCAACTTGCTCTAAAATACAACCCTGTGGAATCGGAAGTGCCGTACTATAGGTATGTACCCGACCCAGTTCTCGAAAATGGCAATATCACACTGTACTGGGATCAATCCATCATCACTGACAGGACTATTGTGGCCAACAAGCCTGATATAGTGGTGGTGGATCGATCAGAGCGGCGCGCAATGATTGTTGACATAACGGTCCCGCATGACGGGAACCTCGTGAAAGCCGAGAAAGATAAACAAATCAAGTATCTTGACTTGGCTCGCGTGGTTGTCGACATGTGGGAAGTGGACACGGCGATCATTGTGCCGATAGTAGTTTCAGCCCATGGCTTAATTGCCAAGAGCCTCGACCAATACCTGAGGAGGCTCTCGTTAGGCGGCTGGATCAAGGGCTTGATTCAGAAAGCGGTACTCCTGGACACGGCTCGTATTGTTAGGAGGTTCCTCTCTCTGGAGCCCTGACCGCCGGTAGCTTGGACCCTGTTCCCGATACCGGTGGGCTACTATTTTTTTATATTTTTAAATGTTTTTTTTTATAGGAATATTTAAAAATGTAATTAGTAAGTAAGAGAAATAAATAAAGGATATAATAATAATAATATCGCTGGACATTACACACAGCGCCATCTAGTGCCACACTAAGCAACGAGGCTTGTGTCGTGGACACTAGATAGTTGATATACTACATAGATACTTTTTGTTTGTAAATACATACTTATTATACATATAAACATCCATGACTCGGTAACAAATGTCTATGCTTATCACACAAACACTTGCTCCTACCGGGATTCGAACCCGGAACCCTATGAACGTAAGGCAGCCTCACTACCGCTGCGCCATTCGGGTCGTCACGACTTGGATTGTATCTCTTTTAGTCTGGCCCCTCACCCTAGACCAATCTCGGCAAAGTAAACCCTACCGGCATAGACCTAGGGCTCATCAGAGCACGCAAGCCCCGCCACGACGTCAACGTAGAGATACAGCGGTGGGGTTATTATATTTATTATTTTTACCTAACTATATTTATATTTTACAAAATAACTTTATACTATTGGCCGAAGCCTCTTTTGAACTTTTTTCATTTGCCAATTGATTTATTTGCCATAATTTCACCACACCGAAACAACATTTTACGGAATATTATTTGGTCACAAATATATAGCCGGTTACTTGGTAGCATTTCACTTTAAATTAAAATAGTGTCATAAAAAGTCAATGTATTGTGCTACATAATTTAGTGACAGAACCGAATCGCTGCAAAACCGACTGCACTCAGTCTTGTCTGTCCTACCCCTAGAGTGTAATTTAAGCCCGCGTAGGCGCGGAGGGGTGGGGCGGCCCGTGAGCTGCAGCAGGCATTATAAAGGCCCGCCGCCGCGGCCGCCGCGGCTGAGGATTAGCTAGTGATCCATGCGCGCGCGTACACATCGCTCTCTCGCTCTGCCACAATTGTGAATAGTGCGGGTACTCAGTGATTTGAAAAATAACCGCCACCGCCCGAACCGTTTTAAAAACTTTCCGTTCAAAAAGTGTCTCTCGCTGTGACCGTGATGGGTACGTAGTACCTGTACGCTCACAGCGAGAGCCCAGCCCCGCCCGGTGCCTGCTCACCGTAGCGGTTGCGGAGGATCACCCCCCAGCGATCTCCATAAATCGAAGAAGATGCCCGCAACTCCACCGACGGAACAGGCGCTCGGGGACCGGACGACGTCGCTCCCGCGCGTTGGGAACCCGCCGCCCGGTTCTCCACCTGTTGCCACCGCCACCGAAGAGGAAGAAGGGAGGCGCCATCCTCCACCACCATCACCACCGATACCGCTGGCGCAAGCGTCGCCGCCAGCGCGCACCACGGCCCCCTCGCCGACGCCGCCGCTCTCCAGCCGCCACCCAGTGCCAGTCCGCCCGCCGGCGTTCCGCCCTGTGCCAACTCAGGCCCCGGGGCCCGCCGGTAGTGCTACCCGCGCACCCGCAATGCGTGCCGCCGCACCCACCGCGCGCTCCGCTGCGCAGGTGACGCGTGCGCCTGTGCCGTCCGCGTCCCGACCGACGCCCGCAACAGCCGCACAACCCAGACCTGCAGCCGCGCGCCCTGCGCCCGCAACAGCGAGTACCACGACTCGCCCTGCGCGTGTACGCTCCGCCGCCACTACGGCCCGAGCCGTGCGCACCGCATCGCCCGCTCCCCATCTCTTGCTGGCAGGCTCAGCCGCCGCAACGACCGATGGGAGCATGTTGTCGCCACCACCGCCCAGAAGCGCAGCCCGGGATTCCCCGGCCGCGATGTCTCCGTGCTCGTCGAGGGAGGGTAGTGACCTCTCGATGACGTCGGGAGGCTCCGCGGTCGGTCAACAGGGCGCCCCGGCTGACACACCCGCACGCCCCGACTCTCCGGATGACACAGAGGTTAGTGGACTAATGTGTACCGATGACGACGCGCTGGCCTTTGGCTACGAGTTGCGATTCGACGCCAGAGCCCAGCGCCGCCCACGAAGCTCGGACGACGAGGCCGCCGAAGAGGCAAAGCGCGTCTGCACCGACTCCCCGCTCCCGCAGCACGCTCCGCGCGGTCGAGCCGGAGTCGGATCACCAACCTTCGCCGAGGCAACACGCTGCCCGCTCACCAGACAAGACGCAAGCCCGAAGACGACGCCAGCCGCCGCAGCCCCTGCACAAGGCGCGAGCGCAGCCGCAGCTGCCAAGGCAACAACAACAACGAAGGAGAAGAGGCCACGCTACCCTCCGCTGGTAGTGGAAAGGTTACCAAACTGGGCCACTCACTTCAGGGCCGTGAGTGCCAAGCTGGGCCACCCACCCAATGCCCGCCCTTACCAAGGGGGAATTCGTTTCCTTCCCGAAAGTGAGGACGAGTATCGGGTGGTCCAGCGGTACCTCACCGACCTAGAGAGGTCGAGTGGCCTGAGTTGGTTCTCCTACTCGCTGCCGGCGGAGCGTAGCCTAAAGGTGGCCATCAGGGGGCTGCCGGCGGACACAGACCCGGCCGACATCGAGGAGGAGCTCAGGCTGATGGGATACCAGCCGGAGTACGTGCGCAACATCCAAGCACGTCAAGGACGACCCGGCTGCATATTCCATGCAGTCCTGAGGAGGCAGGAGGACATCCGCCAAATATACGACACCACCGTGTTCCTGTGCATGCGTGGTGTCCGTATAGAGGCATGGCGAGGCAAACGTGGGCCCGCACAGTGCCACCGGTGCCAGAAGTTTCGCCACAGCTCGCACCAGTGCCACCGCCCGCTCGCCTGCGTGAGATGCGGCGGAGAGCACGCCGCCCGCGACTGCCCACGCCCAAGGACTGAGCCGGCCACCTGCGCTAACTGCGCGGGTGACCATCCAGCGTGCAGCAGCGGCTGCCCAGTGTTCCGGAAGGAGGTCCGGAACAAGCGAGCGGGCACTGTCGCCATCACCCAAGGGCGCCGACCCGCCAACGAGAGGCCACCTCCACTACCAACCACGGACGACCACGAGGCCCCCAGCGCCACACTGATGGCGACAGCAAACGGGCCCGCCAACAAAGAAGCTCCTGCCTCGAGGCGGAGGAAGAGGGCACGCGGGGGAAGGCGAAAGGGGGCTAAACAGCCCCAGCCACCCGCGTCCCAACCTAGGCAAGTCCTTGCCCCCACGGCGCAGGCTCAGCAACCAGCCGCACCCACCACCACCAACCCGAAGCCTACCGACGCCGCTGCTGGCGCCGGCAACAAGAAGGGGAAGCGGGCGGGAAAACGCGCCCCACCCACAGACGCGACTACTACCGCCGTCGCACAAGTAGCGGCGGCGGCCGACGCACACGCGCAACCAGCCGACGCCGGCGATCAGCAGCGGCGCCGCGCACCACGCACTGGCGCTCCTAAGGAAGAGCGCCAGAAGGAATTCACAGCCTGCGCCATAAAACTCCTGATGGACCTGATCAAGGCCATCAGGCAGGGGCAAGACGCGGAGCTGGTGATCCTCGACGGACTGGCCGAGCTTCTCACCTTGTACCATGGCTAGTCCGTTGAGGGTCATGCACTGGAACGCCCGCGGCCTCAGAAATAAGGTTGCCCCACTCCGCCTCCTCCTCAGGGAACAACGGATCGACGTGGCGCTCATCAGTGAGACATTCCTGGGGCCTGCGGACAATCCCAGGTTCCCGGGATACCATCTCTACAGGAAGGACGAGAAGTCGCCGCTCGGCATCATCTACCGCGGTCTGGCGGTACTGGTGAGCCGAAGAGTCGTACACCAGCCACTCCCTCCGACGTCACCGGCTTCCTTCAACGCGCTGGGTATCCAGCTGCACGTCGCCGGCGAGGACATGAACTTCTACGCGTGCTACTGCGCGCCCAAGGCCCCGCTCAACTTCTCTGAGCTGCGGGCGCTGCTGCAGGGCTCGCCGAACGCGACACTCCTCGCAGGCGACCTGAACGCCAAGCACCCGGCATGGAATAGCCGGACCACGAATCCCGGAGGGAGGCGACTCTTCGCGGACGCAGAGGCCTGTGGATACACGGTGTCCGGCCCTGACACGCCGACTCACTACCCCGACGACCACGCGCACGCACCGGACGTGCTGGACATCGTGGTCCACAGAGGCCTGAGTCACCAGCTCACCCAGCAGGTGATAGACGACGAGATGCAATCGGATCATCAACCTGTACTCGTCGTCCTATCACAGATGCCGACGCGACTCTCTCCTCCAGCGCCACGTCGAAGGACGGATTGGCAGGCGTTCGCGGAAGCGATGGAGACCACCACTCCTACTTGGCCCACCGAAACCGCCGCAGACGTCGACCGGCTGGCAGAAGAGGTCACCGCTTGCATCCAGCGCGCCCTCGAAGGGGCGACAACAACACTTCCGCAATCGCAGGGGCTTGTGTACAAGCCTCTGCCCACCCACATCAAGCATCTGGTCGCCCAAAGGAAGCGCCTTCGCAAGCGGTGGCAGGACACGGGCTGCCCACGGGTGAAGTCCGACCTCAACCGTCTCGCGGAGAAGGTTAGGGCCAAGCTTCAGGAGCACAACGCCGCGAGCTGGGAGGAACGTATCGACGCCGCAGAGGGAGACTGGACGTCGATACACAAGCTGTGCAGACAGCTTGCGAACACCCCGGCTCCGGTGCGCCCACTACGCCACAGCGACGGGGCGCCGAGATACATCGCAGCAGACCGTGCGGAGATCTTTGCCGAGCACCTGGAGCGTCAATTCGAGCCTAACCCAACTGACGACACCGAGCACATCGCAGCAGTTGAGAGGCACCTTGGGGAGTACTTCGCGACGCCGATAGCTCCCGAAGAGGACCCGATTTTCTTCTCGCCTTGCGCGGTTAGACGCGCCATTCTCAAAACCAAGCCGAGGAAAGCCCCCGGAGCGGACGGTGTGACCAACACAGCGCTGCGCCACCTGCCATACCGTACGGTAGCGGCGCTGGCGCGCCTGTTCACGGGCATACTGCGCACAGGGGCCTTCCCAGCCTCGTGGAAGGAAGGGCGCGTCATTATGCTGCCCAAGGCGAACAAGGACGTCACGAAGCCGGAGAGCTATCGGCCTATCACTCTCCTGCCAACCATCTCCAAGGTGTTTGAGCAACTCCTGCTGCGACACCTCTCCCAGCACTACACTCCACGACCGGAACAGTTCGGGTTTCGCTCGGAGCACTCAACGACGCTCCAGCTGTCGAGGGTACTGCACCTGCTAGCGGCTACGCTGAACAAGAAGGAGCGTGCAGTTGCAGTATTCCTCGACATGGAAAAGGCGTTTGACCGCGTCTGGCATGCCGGTCTGCTGTACAAGCTGTCGCAGACAGACGCGCCTCGTCGCTTGATACAGGTGGTCTCCTCCTTCCTCTCTAACAGATTTTTCAGGGTGGCGGTCGACGGCGCGCTATCTAGCGCCCGCCCGATTGCCGCGGGCGTGCCGCAGGGCAGCTGCGTCTCGCCGCTCTGCTACTCCTGCTACACCGACGACATCCCCACCACACCCGACACCACGCTCGCGCTGTACGCCGACGACGCCGCGTACATCGCTACTTCGCTCAATGCGAACCACGCGGCCGTCAAGATGCAGCGCGCGCTTGACCTGCTGCCTGACTGGCTGTCGAAATGGAGGTTGTCGGTGAACGTGGGAAAGACGCAGGCGCTGGTCGCCGGCGGCACCATTCTCCCGCCACCCCTGAAGCTGCAGGGAGTCGACATCGCGTGGTCGCCCCAGGTAAAGTACCTCGGGGTCACCATCGACCGTCGGCTCTCCATGGTAAGTCACGTCCGCTCGGTTGTCGCCAGATGCAGGGCCGCCCGCAACCTGCTCCACCCAGTGCTCTCTTCCCGCCTCCCGCTGCGTGCCAAGCTGGGCGTGTACAAGACGTACATCCGCCCACTGCTCACGTACGCTGCCCCAGCCTGGCTCGCCCTCACGAGCGAGAACACTAGGAAGCTCCTCCGCGCGCAACAGAACTTGTCGCTGCGGAGGGTCGTCGCCGCCCCTCGCTACGTGAGGAACACCACCATCCAGCGGGACCTCAAGATAGAGAGCCTGGAGGACTTTTGCCGCCGCCTCGCGTCCACTATGTTCGCGCGTGCCGACGCTTCTGCTTGGCCCCACGTCAAGCACCTAGCGCCATGGCACGCGCGGCCACCTGACGCGAGGCGCCTACCACGCGACCTCATACCAGCGGACGTGGCTAGCCCCCCCCCCGGATTTGACGCACCCGAGTAAGTCGCACCCACCTACACGCGGCTTACTCAAACAATGAGACTCCACACTCACTACACACACTCGGTACATGTCGTGTTCTAGGTTAATATAGGCACGACACGCACCGCACCACACAGTCACGACTCCACAAGCGATAAACTCACGCGATGAACGAGCGGCGCGGGCCTGCTATTCTATCGCTAACATGAGCGGTGTTACACAAGTACATTGCCGCTCATACTCACATACATGGCCCTTTGCCTGGCGCGTAATCGGCTAGCTCTGAAAGCGTGGCAGGCGGGGGCCAACAGCCGCGGTAGGGAGCGCCGAGTCACCTCCGTCGCTGGTCGTCACCCGCTAGGCCTCCTCCGGGTAACCGGAGGTCTCACCTGGCGGTGACAGACCGCCGAGGTGGCGTGAAGATAGCGGCGCTATACATAGCGCCGTAGCGCCTCCTACCGGACACTTTTGCAACTACACATAGACAGGCTGCGTAAGTAACGCGCCTGTCGTCAGCTGGGCCTATACGGCCAACTCAACGAGGGTGCCCGTTGTCACGGGCACCGCAGATGACACCGCGGGCCCAAGGACGTTGTCCACACCCCGCCAGCCGCGCCCCCATGCGGGGGCGTAGCGACAACTACAGGTGTGCCGCGGCTGAGGCTGGCTGGCTTCAAGCCGAAGCTGCGGTGGTGAGCATTAAAACCATCTGCGACGATAAGCTCGCGTGGGGCCGCCAAAACCCCACAGCGCAGTCCGGAGTTGTGACAGAAACAATGATTGCTGCATGTTGCATGCCTGCTTGCATGCTGTATGCTTGAAGCACAACAAAAACAGTGGTATTATGAATGTTCGGAAACATAATACTTCGAACAAATGTTATTTTGGCTAAGTGTAACATCGGTAAAAAGTTTTTCGACCAAATAAAACATCGTAGTAACGAATAAAATCGAATTGATGGTCAACTGATACAGTGGCAGACTTGACTTCGATGAAGTAAAAAAGAAAATGAAACGATAATAAACTCTTTTGCAAAAAAAACGGGCACTTTAGATTTTTTCTCTACTTCAATGAAGAAGAACAAGAAATAGGTTTTATTAATTTGACGATGTATTGGCATGTTATTTGAAGTATCCTGGCATGATTCTTTACGTTCCAAATTTAAAATTAATAAAAGAAAAATAATGATTATTGTGGATTATTCTAAAATTGCTTTACTAATGGCGCGAATTACTGAAACGATTTTTAACTGATTACGATATTTTAAAACTTTTTGGATATTTTCTGCAAATTAAACAATTTAATCTTTCTTTTTACATTAAATACCACTTTTTGATATGAGTAATAAAGCGATAAGGGCCGGTAAAATTATAGCCCTACTTGAAGAAGGTTGTTCGCAAACTTACGTGTCTCAGCGGCTAAATGTGAGTCGTTCAACTATCCAGAGGACTTGGCACCGGTATCAAGAGACCGGTTCGGTCAAAAGAAGACCCGGTTCGGGAAGAAAACGATGCACAGAACCAAGAGATGACCGCTTTTTGGTGAGTCAGGCGTTGCGGAATCGTAAGGCGTCAAGTGTGGACCTGAAGAAGAGCCTTGAAGAAGTAGACGGTCAGGAGTTGTGGACGGTCAGGAGGAGGCTTTTGGCTGCCAATATCAGGAGTTACCGCCCAGCTCGGGGCCCTAAATTACTCCGTGAGCACCGTGTTGCTCGACTTCACTTTGCTCGGAACTGTGCTTCATAGACTCTGGAGGACTGGAATAAAGTATTGTTTTCTGATGAAGCTAGAATCTCTTTGTGTGGAGAGGACCTACGCCGGCGAGTGCTGCGAAGACCACGGGAACGCTATGCGGAAGTGTGTTTCGAAGAAATCACTCCTTATGGCGGAGGCTTCGTTATGTTTTGGGCAGCAATTAATTCGACGGAGCGTACGGAGTTAGTTTTCATAGAAAATAGAACATTAAATGCACACCGGTACATAATGGAAGTCCTAATTCCATATGCACAACCCACATTGACTGCACTTGGGGAAGATTCCATTTTTATGGACGACAACGCTCGCCCGCACCGTTCGTTCTGGCGACGTGGAAGCGTACATGGAAGAAGTTGGGATCCGTCGTTTAGATTAGCCAGCTCGAAGTCCTGACCTCAATCCAATTGAGCATGTCTGGGATGTTCTAAAGAGACGGGTAAGATCAGTGCAACCTGCTCCACAAAACATCAGGGAGCTAAAAAGAGTCATTGCAGAAGAGTGGGAACGTATTCCTCAAAACGTCATTAAAAACATCGTGGAAAGCATGCCCAGAAGGATTCAAGCTGTGATTTTGGCAAGAGGAGATCACACTCCTTATTAGGTTTTTACATTTGTAACTTTATTTAATTAAAAAAAGTTAAAAAAAATCTTGTCTTTATTGCCGACCACTTCTTATTGTTTGGGCGTGTACATCGGTTTTAAAGAATCCATCGTTTTTTTTCTTTTAATGGCCCGAATTTACTTCACGCGCATTAATTTACACGATTATAAGTATACAGACTACGTCAAAGAAATAAATTACATTTAATTAACTCAAATCGACCTTAGAACGTAAATTTCCTTAGGTGCCCGTTTTTTTTGCAAGAGTGTATTTGAAAAGTTTTAGGTGAAATGAAATTCGGTCAAATATTTTTCGAACTTATGATAGGTAACCAAGAGTTTTAAAATAAACATTTTGGATGGAATGGAAACCAATCATGCGATGCATAGGTAATCTTGCCTGCATTGCACCGAAATCAGAGTGGCAGTGACGAGTCCGCAGTGCGCGATCCGGAGCACGAGAGCCCGGGATTTGTACACCGCTATAAGTTTTTAATGGCTTTGGATTCCCGCCAACCAATTAGCAGATGATACAGCACTCGGATGTGGTAGTTACAAAATGTTTTTAGAATACAATCTAACTAAATTAAGATGAAATCCTTCCGCTCTCAGCCGGACTGTTTTTTCTTAACTCTTTAAGAGGGTTCCGAACTTTACGAGGACACGCGCCGACAGTTTGGGCTGACTATCTGTATTTATTTATTATTTTAAAGACTGTGAAACAAATTGTGCAAGCTATTGTTATCAACTTTACAATGAAATGTTATGAAGTTATTGACCAAATTCCAAGTAATTAGTCACGCGGAGCAATAACACAAAAGTCGAAAATATACGCAATGAAAAATATGTATCGTAATATATGTTGTAGGTACCTATATCGTTTTCTTTTTTCGTGTCCCTTGTTACGCACTTACGACTAATAATAATAATATATGGAATAGGGATTTAAACTTTAGGAATAGAAGTTTAGTCTAGTTTCTTATACGAAGCAAAACGATCCAATCTAAGGACTAAGTGCTAAAGAATACTGGTGCGGACTGGTGCGCTACTCATAATAATATCGATACCTTTGGGTAGAAAGGTCGTATAAACCATTTTGGCCAAATTGAGTTATATATACCATTTTTCTCAGAATTTTTTTCTCTATCGATCAGTATATACGAAATGCAGAAATTCGCACAAAAATGGTTAATACGACCCAGAAATTTTCCGTCATAGCGTCTTAAAAAAAGTAAATTTTCAATGTAAAAGCCGAATTTTTTTTTTTTTTTAGTTTCATTGTGATGTAATGACCATAATTTATATTAACTCAGGGCGTAAAATAGTCGTTTATTGTAAATGGTTTATACGCCCTAATGTGTTAAATGCATTACTTAAACATAGTTTAAATTAGACGTCGTAAATCCAAAGGCAGTTCACGACGTTGGTGTATAAACCATGTTCATTGCAAGAAGCACTTTCCTTATGGTGATAGTGTAGTATTATAATTCAATTTTAATTTATACGAAAGTATCACACAAGAGGTATTTTGCTATTTGTGGGGGGAGTGCGATGCAAACCGTGGGGCAAATGAAATCGCTACATACCTATATTCCTATTTAAAGTCTGTAGATGAAAGAGGCATTAAAAATATTTTATTTTATTGTAACTCTTGTCCGGGTCAGAATAAAAATAAGACTATCTTATCTGTTCTGAACTACTTCTTAATGAAATCAACGCATTTGGAATTGATTCAGCTAAAATATCTTTTACCAGGGCACACTTACATGCCTGTGGACTCTGTTCATGCAACTATCGAACGTGAAGTTAAAAAAATTACTGTCTGGAGTCCAACACAATGGCCATCATACATTGAGGCTGCGAGAAAAAATCCTAGGCCTTATAATGTCAATGTAATGGAGTATTCTGATTTTCTCAATTGGAATGAAATAACTGCTGAGACATTTACAACTGAAACTTCTAAAACCCTGAAAATGCGAAACATCCGAATTATTACGTTGAAGAAAAAGAATCCAAATGAAATATACATTAAATATTCTATGAGAGAAGAGACGTCAACTGATAAAGTCAAAAAGTAAGTAAAAAATCTGACAAAGAAAAAGGTAAAGGTAGAGGTAAAGGAAGATCGAAAAGCCGTGCGATATTACCCGAACAAGGTGTAAGCAATGATACACATGAAAAGGTGATGAGTATGTCCCCAACTGCACTTTATAAAAACAAATAGCAAATATCGGATGTAAAATATAGAGATTTAAAACGTCTATGTGATAATGGCATTATACCAAAAAGGTACCACCATGATTATTTTAACTTACCCCATGGAAATATGGCTGACTCTCTTACGCTAACCGACGAAGAAGACGAGGAAGAGCTAATTGAATAATACAATTATTATTATAAAAGAATAATAACTTTTCGTATTTACGTAATTTCGCATTTCGTTTGTTATTTCATTTTTTTCATTATTTTAGTAAAAAAGCAAGACTATGTTAAATGATTATACGTATAATTGAGAAACATTGACAAAAAATAAATTTAGGTGACAAAACCTAAATTTATTTTTTGTCAATGTTTCTCAATTGTTAATTCGTTTTAAATTAATTTATAATAATAATTACATTAATTTATAGTAACAATTCATAAATAATTTTAAACGAATTATGAATACAAATTTATATATCATAAATAAGTTACTTTTTAGTACATAAGTTAGTTACGTTTAGTGCTTGATCGTTTTTTTTTTATTTGGTTGCAATTCAAAAAATTACTTAGTAAGTAAGCATTAGTTCAAAGGCTTAATCCAATAATTTATTGAATTAAGTACATTTAAATATCTACAAAAATTAAAAAAAAAACGGTCAAGTCATAATTTTATAAATGATTAAATGCCTGATTACTTTAATTTAGAAGAAGTTTGAATAATTTTTGTTTTTTTATGACTAAGTAGATTTTTTTATTTCACTTTTCAGTTTAAGTTGTTATAATTATTTTTTCAATTTAAAAATGTTAAACCTGTAAGGTATGTTGTACCATTATTGAAATAATAGTAAATGTTGATTTCGTTAGAAGGTATTATAATACTTAATAAGTGTTGATTTCGTATTTCAGGTAGTTTTATTTTATTTGAATCAACCAATTATTGGGTATTAGAATAATAATAATTGAGTTCCTAGTAATTCTGAGAGTAACAGGATTGTTTATTAGTCAGAATTCAATTGATCTATGATTATAAATGGTTTTTAATACAAAAAAAAACTACACATGTGGGTTTTCACGACAGTAAATGTGACCATAAGCTTACCGAAAATGGATATACGACCTATACAGTTTTTTTAAAGTACATTTTCATGGGGTGTATTAACCTAGAATTGATTTTTACTCAGACGTAAATCCAAGCTAACTTTAAAACTAAAGAAGATAGATAGGTTTTGATGATTTAACCTGTTTCATTTGCAAATTGTAAGAACCTTTCTCATAGATCATTTTTTTATAACTTCAAAAACAAAAAAGTTATGAATTTTTATGTAAAAAAAAAATAGTTTTTCTGCTCTCCTGAAAAGTCGGGTTTTGGTTTATACGACCTTTCTACCCAAAGGTATCGATATGCAACCCGCGACTCATGAGCTCGTACAAGACGAATATTTATTTCCAGTTGAAAATCACTTGAACTCATTCACTCTGAAAACCTAAACTATTTCAGTAAACGATAGGGCGGGTAGGTAGCTACTTATTTCAGGTACAATAATCGCTGGTATTGGTTGTGTGTGGTGCGTCGCGACCTCCACGCCTTGCACAGCCTGTCTCGGGCTCACGTGACTGCTTCATGCTTGTCTGCCACACGTAAATAAAGATTGATGTAACAAACTAACAAGCTCGCTGAAACGCACGAGAAGTAGTCGGCTTCGTGTTCGTGCACGTAATGCTGTTCTTTTATTGCTTTTGTTCCCCCCTCTAGACGATCTCGTCTGCCTCGGCTCCCCTTCCGCATTCTTGAAAAAAATTCAGACAACGCCCTAGGGGGGTTAATGTGTTGCTATAGGTAAGTTGGGTATGTTTGACTGCGTATGAAGTAGGTAAGTTTGTACGAAACATGTAGATATACTCGTACATAAACATGAGGGTCGTCTCTTGGCTGGATGCAGAGCAGGTGGTAGCTTACCTTACCTATACAAATATTTAGTAGGTAATCTATGACGTGGCTAGGGCTAACATTATGGATAAAAATCATAAACCTTTTGGCTTTGCCGTAGTCGGGTAAGGAGTTATTAGGTTTAGGGCTCGTTGTACCGTGTACCCAGCGTGGAACGACAAGCCAGCAGCAAGAAAGTCCAATAAACATAGGGCGACACTGGCCGGATCATCTTAATTATGATCTTAGTCTCCTCATACAGCACGTTACAACACTTTTGGTTGACGGATAGGGTTTACAGATAACAGACATTCGGCCACCAGCCCACCAGCAGGTTCCATTGGTGTCGAGCCTATTGCACTAAACTTACTATCCGAATGTTGAAGCGTGTATAAAAGTGCTTAGTATATATATATGTATAAATCCCATCTTCTAATTATTCTTGAAATAGTACATTTTGATATAAGTGGGGAAAGTTTGTTATTGCGGCCGAGACGAAATACACACACGAGCCGCAGGCGAGGGTGTTTTGGAGCAGAGAACTGCAGTAACAAATGACCACGTTTATCAAACGACGTTTTTCAATACACTTTTAGTTTTTTGGTTTTAGTTTTTAGTCCAAATTTGTTCAAAGTCCAAATTGATTCAATGGAATAGAAAAAAAATATATAACTGTGGGGGCGAGCCGCCTCACCACCTGGCTGCGGAATTTTTAGTTCCGCACTATAGTGCGGGAATATAAGAAGAAAACCACGAGGGTGAAATACATACTCGTGGCGTGTTGAACCTAATCGTAGTACGATAAGAGCCAGTTTTCGAGAAAGTGTATTGAAAATTGTTTTATGATTTTCTTACAACCTAACCCTTTCCAGCCTGAAGATGAAAAATGTTAAACTTAATCGTAATCGAGCTTCGTAAGCATAGTTGCTAAAGTTTATGCATAGGCGCCCAGCATAAGGAATAAAAAAAGACCTTCTTCTTTTTTGTGTTCGCAAACGCTACTGCTAAACATGAGGCTCTGGGTTCAACTCGCAGGTCAGGAATGGTGCTATTGAGTTTTCCATCAGGAAGGAACTTCTCATTTGACTCCTGGAGTCTGGATTTGTGCCCGTTTGATGGCAATAGATAGGCTCGCCCCCTTTTAGATGGGACTACCATAAGGATAAGGACTAGCAGAGGCAAGATCTATGAATGGTGTACCCTAGGTACATTTCATGTCCTGCGAGGACACACTGGCGTGTTTGTTTTTTTTGTTAGGTGATAAAAATCGTTAAATAGGATAAACAAGAAAAATAACTGAACTTTTTAGAACTCACGGAACTCACCTGTAATACATTATATACTCGTATATGCACCTTTTCGTTCATTTTGCTATGTCTCACACAACATAGGTTTCGCAAGGTTCCGAATGTTTTCTGATGTTGAGGTTGCCAGTCAAAGTTAATAATGTCAGTTTCAAATGACAAACTTTTGACGCAACTGTCACATTGATCACCGTGCCAAGTAGAAATATTTTAGAGTATTTTTCCATGAATTTCCTTATAAGAGTTTCCATTAACCACTCATAGAAATTTTTCAACATGTTCGCTAAACCATATAAATTAAAATCTAACAACACTCTGAAGAATTCCGAAAAGTGAGACCAAGTTCTAGTGCACAATGTCACTGACCATATTTCAGTATGTTTTACTTAAAAATAATGTGTTTATTGCAGAAAACACCTAGCTCAACGTATACATGATGAGTTCCCGTCGACGTCAGAAGAAAAAGTGAAGGATATAGCGTCCGTGAAGTCGAGTTGTATCTGCATGAAGTTGGTGCTGCACTCCGGTGATATGGTGAACGTTTACTCGGTGGACGGTGTGCCCATGGTCATAGAGACGGGTCAGGGGCTCATCCCGACTGTCTGCGCGCTGTGGAAGGTGCCTGACCTGCTGCCTGTGCTAGCTATCCACACACCAGTGCTGCCCAAAGTATGCATTCTAAAGATCTATGTAACAAGCTTTTTAATAATGCTGCAATAATATTGTTGGTGGATCCAAGAATTTTATTGCAGCATGTAAGCTGGATTTGCATACACGTGAAGGTTCTATAAATACACATGAAGATGAACTTAAGGATTTTAAAAGTGAGTCGCTCACTATAAAAAATACTTAATTTCATCTTCAGGTGCAAGGAGGTGCGCCTGTATACCTTCCAGGCGTAGCAATACCGAGCGGCGGCATCGGGTTCCCGATGTTCCAGCGCGGCGCACTCATTGGTCTATGCACACAGGAGAATGCAGCTGTCTGCATCATCGGACGCACCACCATGTCCAGCGCTGACATGCTGCTCAGAGCTGCGTAAGTTGTGGTTGGTCACCTTAGCTCATGAATGAAAGCAACTAAACATTGCATTGAGTCAGAATTTGTAGTTTCTTAGCACCTCAAAACTTATCTACATACTTGCTAGCCAAGTTGTTTAAAGTATCTCAAGAAAAGAAGGAATAAAACAATTTTTTATTTTATTTTCATTTAAATAACATTACTTATCTCAAGTAAATATTCTACAAAATTCTAAATGTATTCTAATGTTTCCAGAGGAGTATGTTTAGACACAATCCAGGTGTTTGGTGACCAGCTGTGCAAAGACAACAAGTTTAGTAAGATAGAGCGGCCCAAGCTTGGGCCGGCAGGGTACAGCCAGGGAGACATCACCATAGACCTCACTTCACATGTCAGTCAGGTAAAATGTGGTACAACCTTCTTTGTAATCCCTGACTGCTAGGTCTGGAATTGTCTACTTTTAAGAAAAACTTGCTCCAGAACAGTCCAGGGTGAGCCATGACTTGCGCTAGCACTTATCTACTCCCATCACATAACACAGCAGCAGACCTATTCGCCAGAGGTAATGCAGAGGTATTCTATTATCCCTAAAAACCCATATTTACAATCATATTAAACTATTATTATTATACCTACTACCAACCTACTCAGTCTCTTATGTTTTCCATTATTTTAAGTGTCACATCTTGTGTACATAAATAAACACAAACACATAATTATAATGAACGAAACGACGACGACGTTTTTATGATTTTTATTGGTACATAATTATGTTACGATTACAGATGAGCATCCAACCTGTAAGGGAAGAGTGGCCCAGCCTGGGCAAGCGACCGCCACCCTCGCCCGCGCCACTGCCGCCACGGAACGAACCTAAAGTGATCGCCGAGGAGGTGCAGCAGGAGGAGAGACATGATGGTGTAGATGATAGTGTACTCACAGGTAACGCTTCACACACAAACAAGTGTCAAACAAGAGTATACGACAATGAGGGCTTTCGCTGAGTAATTTGACCCTGTATAGTTTTGCATTTAGTTATGAATAGGCGGTGTGCTGCACTGGAGCATCATAGGCTAAAAGTAAAATAAGAAATATCAACCGAGATTAATGCAAAGCGACTGCATGAAAATAGATTTTTTTTTCTAAGTCATAATTATTTATCTGAAACCTTTTTCAGAGGACTCTCAAATAGAAGAATACGACATCCCGACCGACATGGACGGTCTCCTGCGATGGTGCTTGCTCTCATACCTCAAACTAGACGCTAAGAACGCTGAACTGCCGCTCAAAACTAATCTTTTATACAGGTCAATATTTCTTTTTATCTTTCTTTTCAATTTAATTCAAATGTTACATTGAATTCTTCAATCAACTCAGTCGACGCAGTCTGCGGCCTCTCGCTGCGTCACAGTACGCTTACCCTATGCTCCGCCTTCCGCCTTTTTCTTTATCTTTTCGTTGACCAGCAGCAAAAATAAAAGCCTTTCAAAGGTAATGTTCATTTGGATAAATATTTTTTAATAATGTTTCAGAAATCATTTAATAGCCATGTGTCCACCGGAGCGGACATTAGATGTAAAGAAATCCTCCTACAAGAAACTTGGCAAATTTCTAGAAGCTATGCAACAGGTAAACATGAAACAAAACTATTGTATGCATGTTTGAACAAACAGTGCGACCTTATCAACGATAAGCTTTGCCGTGCTCAGCTATGCTAACTTTCTAGAGATATGCTTTTCTGCTGCGTTTTAAACAATCTGGTACAATAAGGAGTACGATTTAGTTATATAGAACAGTACATAGCGCAGTAGAGCTTCAGGCCCGGTTTGCAGCAAAGCGGAGACGAGCGGAGCAATGCGGACACGCATATTCGAACAAACACACGAGAGACGAGACTCACGATGTGGACGGCGAGCGCCGTCACGCCGCGGTCGGTCTATTCCCGTACGTCTCCTGTCTGCGCCGCAAATATTCTTTTTTGTTGGAAACCGGGCCTAATACTGGTTTACTTTTTCACGCTGTAATATTGTGCAATCTTACCAAGTATATCTGTTCAAGGAAGGCTTGCTAGAAGTGCGCGAGATCGAGAAGGGCGTGGACGCCGTGACCGCGGTGGGGCTGCAGCACCGTTGCGTGCGCGCGCACCGCGCCCCCGCCGCGCGCCGCCCGCCGCCCCCGCCGCCCCCCTCCCTCGCGCACTACGCGCCGCCCGAGCTCCGGGAGATGTACTGCATCACCGCTAATGTGGCCGACGTCTTCGCGCCGCTCAAGTGAGTATCGTCTGTGCGTCCTGGCTTCCTGGTAGCTGGAACCCCGGAGCGTATGCTAAAGTTCTAGGCTGTATGCGTGCACCATCGGCGATAAGTGTTGCCCCCTTCCTCGCATCTTGGCTACAGGTTGGTCATATCACCATCAATAATAAAGTCAGCCGAAAGCTAACTGAATCGTCTGTACCCAGGAAAGGCACAGCGCTGACATCTGGCGAGGTGCGCACGACGCTGACGGAGTACGTGAAGACGCGCGGCCTGCAGTCGGCGCAGGTGAAGGGCGCCGTCACCGTCGACGCGGCATTAGCTAAAATTACTGGAAAACCAGTACAGGTACATTAATTTATGGTATTCAGATTCTAAGGCAGAGATCTATAAAATATTCTGAATGCGTACGTTTCTTGACGCTGTTGCACTACTATAAGTAATGTTTACAGGTGTCGGGTTAAGCCTAAGGATCTTTCAAAACCGTCAAATTTGAATATTTTGGTCTAATTTGGTCTTACATACAGTTGTCATCCGAGATAAATATCAAAACTACCCACAACTTGTGAGGTAGATTCGACTGTTCAGACAATCTATACAAAGTGTTTATAATTTCAAAATAAGAGCTTTTTACTGAATGCATATGAAAGAATATATGAAACAAAAAAATACATATTTTAAATGTTTGTCTGTCTTTCCGCTTATCACAATAAGGGGTCGTCGTCTAATTTAAGTCAGTTTCGTGTAATCTCAATAAGGATAACAATTAATTACACACTGGATCACTTAAAACAATCGCTTTTCAGTTAGTATTACGTTACAAAGTTTCAACTACGTACGACCGATCAAATCGTCAAGTTGATTCCTGTCATACATTTGACATACGCCCCCACCCCAACTGCCTACGTCTCGCATTCCCACCTGCACCGTCGCGTCGCACGTCGCACGTCGCACGTCGCACGTCGCACGTCGCACACGTTGCTTTGACCATTTCGCGTGCGACACGCAGCCGAGCAGCCGTGTCACAGAGTCTCGTTGCTCGTGCGTAAGGTATATTGCGATGTAAATAAACCTCCGTTATAACTCCGCTAAAATTTCGCGGAGACGAAGGCAGAAGCGGAGGTACGATTCCTTGCGGACCTTCCGCAGTTACGGAGGCCGAGGCGAAGATCCGTTACAACCCTCCTCCCAAGTAGCTGATGGTATAAGGAGTAACTAAGGCTAAATCCGCTAATCCGTTTTCCAAAATTTAAGATTTTACAAAAACGATTAGCATTCGGTGCAGAAAAATTAAAACCCTTGAAATAGGTAACAAAATCCGATTCAAATAGGGAAGTAGTATTTTATAATAATTTCACGCGGACGAAGGTTACGGGAACAGCTAGTATACAAAATAAATAATTTCAAGACATAGACCGTTCATCTTTCCTTTCTTGTATCTTTGTCAAGAATTGAGCTGTGTTTACCAGCCTTAACTTCAGTTATTCACCTAGTTTCGTTGGTAACCCATTTTGAGTTCTCTACCATAAGTAGAAAATACTGTCACACAACACAAGTAAATCATTATGTAGTGACAGATAATTATGACCAATAATAAGTATTACCATGGAGTTCTAACCGTTTCTCCTCCATAGGAAACGACCAATTTGAACCAAGCACATAGCTGGGGAAAATCTACACGGACATTATGAACCCATGTAGCATTTTATGAAGAAAATATTTATAATTTTAATTACCAAACCCTAGGATGCGGTGAAGTGGGACATCCTAATGTCGGCCGTTCAAAGTAAGATGACGCCGAGCACGGAGATGCGGTTCGCGGACGGCAGCGTGCGCCTCAGCAAGACCAGGCTCGAGCCCGTGCGCATGCAAGTGGCGCAGCGCAGCGGGAACAAGAAGGTATGCCTCGGCCATTGCCACTCCACTGCGCCAGCCAAAGACTATATAACCACTTGACTGCGCATACAGTGTCCCGATGCTCGAAAACTATTAGTGTTTTGTCGCCTACGTATAGGCTACGGTACTGGTAACCATTTTAGTTGTGACCAAGTATTAGACCTGTGTGCACGCTAAATTATTCCAATTTTTTAAACTTTTTATGCGATTATAACGCATCAAAATGCCTTCATGCGCGGTGGAGTGGTGTGGGAAACATTCCAAAACATCTAGTTACAAAAAGGATGGCATAACTTTTCACCGGTAAGTAAACAGTAAGAAAATTATTTTTGATTTAATCAGATTATGAGCGACCACAGAGGTCTCGTTAAAATGGTGGTTGGGTGAAAGAGCACACGTTTTGATTTCCGCGTTGATGTCTTTTGGAAACGTCTCGTTCTTTCATTAGACAATTCTAATTCTTTTAACCCTTTCTTTCCCTTTGTATGTTTATCGTAAAAACATGTGCTGTTACCTTTATTATCCGAAATTGATATCGACAATAATAAAATTTAAATTTTATTTATATTTTCAAAGTCAAAGTCAAAATTATTTATTTGCGTTAAATGTGGTACAAAAGATGGTAAATATAAGATGTAGTGCAGTGACACATTTCGCCAAAAAAATAGCATGCAAATATTAATAAAAATTCGCATTCAATGGGTTTAAAAGGTAGGTAACCAAATAAATACAGACATTAAATTAGGTACCTGAGTAACCAAATAAATACAAACATAAAATTAGGTACCTGGGTAACCAAATAAAACACATTATATTACGTAGGTAAACTAATAAACACAAACATTAAATTAGGTAGGTAACCAAATAAACACAACATTAGATTAGGTAGGAACTAAATAAAGTAGGATATTTTAAGTTTAAAAAACACAACACAAAACAGAATTTTGCTGCTAAACACTACAAACAAATTTTAACATAATAAAGTATTTTTAACATACAACAAATTTTAGTATAGTAAAACATGATTAAATAACACAACATCATATATTGTAAGTAGGTTATTATCTACAATGCATGCCGGTAATGGTATGATTGACAATTAGATTGTTTGAGAAATTCCGCTATGGAATAAAAGCTCTGAGAAATAAGCCATTTTTTCATTTTTTATTAATAAAAATGTTATTCAATTCAAATACTTCAATAAAATACCTATTTACTCTTAACAGAATTAAAAAAAGGAGCAGGTTATACGTTCAGGACCCTAAAACTTGAATTCGAAAAACCTTTACCAAATTAATTCATTTTAAAAATCAATAATAACAGGATACATGGTCTTTGTAATCGATTGTTTTTGATTAATTATTTTATACGATTTTAATTGAGTATTTTCATAATGTTAAAATTCATTAAGTATATCGATATCGACTGTTTTCCCTTAATCAAGTAGATCAGCCCTAACCATAGGCATACCTATGCAAGTTGACCTTGAACTGACCAATTGCAGCCGCGCGTTCTTCCTCGTCCCCCGGCCCGCGGTATTGAGTCGTGTACTTAGCAGAAATCGGCCTATAAGCTCTCTAGTGGTTATATACTCTATGGCGCCAGCTCAGGCTTCGGGTACGCAGTCCCGAGCAGCGGCAGCAACCACTGTACAACATTACTCTACCTATAAAGTGAAAATGCAGTAAGCGACAACGCCCGACATAGATTTTGCAAAGTTCGAATCAGCACATTCAGCACCTAAAGCTGAAAATAAAACTGCTCGCTCAATTTCCCAAACGACATTTCCTATGTCGCGCGTCGCGGCGCTATCAGCGTTGTTTGATTAGTCATCAAAGATTTATTTGCAAAGATAGCTTACCACATTTGGAAACAAATCGTTGATGACTTCATGAGCTGAGGTAACAGAGATTGTTTAGCATGCATTGGGACAACCCAATGCATGCTAAACAATCTCTGAGATGAACATGTTCCAAAAATCAAAGGTGAACTATCATTATTCAGCCATAGCAAGTAGCAACACTTTGGTTTCGGATTTTTATGACGTCACATCCGTCATAAAAATCGTTATTTTAAGTCATTTAATAATGTTGAACAACTGAATAAAATACAACTCTTACTAAAATCGTTCGTTGTTTCATCACTTTGGGACATACATAGGTACTTGAAAAGTACTAAACACTAGATTCCCGTCACCAGGTAACGCTAGTATCGAACCTGGAGCAGTTCGGGTTCAGCCTGCCGGCGCTGAGCCACGTGTGCCAGACGGGCGTGGCGGCGTCGTGCGGCGTCACGCGCGCGCCCGGCGCCAAGGCCGACCAGCTGATGGTGCAGGGGGACCAGGTAACCACACATTACATCACGCCTGTTATCCCCAAAAGGTTAAGCAGACGTCAATTTTAGTAAACCCACATTTCGCTAATCTTGTTTGAGTCCCATGTAATAGGAGGCGAGCTTATTGCCATCAGCCGGGAACATACCCACTCTCTGGGCTGCTACTGATTTATTCCTGATGCAAAAAGCAAATAACACTGTCTGAAGATTTACGGATATATGAATGGTATTATATTGTATTTAAAAAATACTATGCCAAATGTAGAGGTACTTTGTCCTCAGGGTACACCTTTGCCTATCCTTTTGGGAAATACAGTCGTGATGTTTTGTATGTATGATTTTTGGAAATTAGTAATAAAGAGGATAATGCAATATCAACATACTTTGTCCTCTTTATCTTTTTTACCTGTGAACCTTTTGGTTCAAGCAATGCACAAAGACTTGTGAAAGGTCATAGACCCCAAGAGCTATGTTCTCCTTGAAGGGCATAGCTGTATAACTTATTGACTACTCATTGTTAGTGTTATGTTGAGTATCCCCTCCTAAGATTTTATCAAGCTTTGATTTACCTGTGACACACACTACATACATGGCTTGTGCTCATTTAAAAACTATTAACCTTTTTTTATGTAGTGTTTTCATTTTATTTTTCATCTTCTACAGACATACTTCATTGCCAAACTCCTCATAGAGAAGTATGGCTTGCCCAAGAAGTTCGTGGAGGGAGCTGACAAGGCACTCAACAAGAAGAAATGATGGAACTTCTCCGAGGGACTTGTGGTGGCTACAAGTAACGCTGATGAAATAGAGTGCAGTGATGACCAGTGTGATTGTGAAATAAAACACTACATGAGCTTCTTACGTTTATTTATACTTATTATTTCTTATATCTACCCTCATCTCATATCTAGAACACACCTCAAAGAGATGCATTCATTTTAAACTAATACAGTGAATATGGCAACAGAGTTACTTTTACACAACTTATAACTGCTTCACACATCTAAAAACTTATTATTTTAAAGTAATTCTAACATAATACTTATTACAATTTAAGACTATTCTGTTACAAACTGGAAGACAAGAGACTAAGTTCAGCACATCACTGAGTTGATCATTGACTGTTAATTTTTTAGGTTTTTTTTTGTCATATAAATGTAAATAATTATGTCTATCTATGTATTTTACAATAAACTCAATTTAGCATAAAGGATAAACATAACTGGCGAAATGTGGGTGTACTATAATTGGGTACACCTCTGCCTAACCCTTCAGGGATTAGAGGCGTGATGTTATGTTATATAATTTTTGTCTTTACTAAATTATGGCAGACATATACATATCCAATTCAATAATATTTACAATTACACAGAATAAGACAGTGTATTATCAACACATACACCAATATAAACTATACAATTGATATAATTTGAAATATAAAATGCTCATATAAAAATATTCTTTCATATAATTTCACTATTCTAAGGTTAGGGTGGGTTGATGTCCGTATTTCATTTCAATTTTTACAATTAAAATGTCAAATAGAAATATCTGATCCTTACAACATAAGAGTATTCTATGAGATACTACAGTTAAATGGAAGTTTAACACTTACTCTAAACTAATGTTACCTTATAAATAAAAACCACAACCAATACTATAAATCCATAGGTTTGATACCCTAACACAAATAACTAATAGAATTTAATAATTTTCCAAAAATAAATTTCATCAGAGATCAAATTTACAATCACAACTTTATACAAATGAACTTTCCTACATCTACAACTAGATCTTAGTGGCTGTCATAAACTTGAAGGGAGTTTTGAAGTTCAGCAGAGACTTGCGACTTTTAGACTTCTTAACATCAGCAGGAGCCACAGGGGTCTGTGGCAGCCCCTGTCTCATGGAGGAGCGAGTCCTCTCAGAGATGCTGCCCTCACTCACCTTGGTACTACTGGACTCCATGCTCCAGTGACTCCTGCAGGAGAACATGGACTGACGAGATGTGTTGGAGCCCCTGGAAGTGAGGCTCGTTCTGGAAGGGGTCTTGCTCATACTGCTGTGGTTTGTGATGTCACTGAATATATTCTTGCTAGTTTTAGCTTGCTTAGAGGGAGATGAGTGGCACCACTGCATGTGCATGGAGGCTCTCTTCTCAGAGGGAGACTTTTTCAAATCCAAATATTTGAACTTGTTGATGTCTTTAGCTAGACCCTCCTGCCTCGGCACTTGATACCCTTCTGCACCCACATTGTCTAGCTCATAGAATGTCAAGGTGACACTGTCATCACTCTCCGTGAAGGGGTTGCTTGCTGTGAAGTGTACCTTCTTGGTGGACACGTCGGGGAAGATGTTCCGGCGTGGCATGTTGTCGGCCGTGATTTTGGCGCCCGTGATGATGACGCTGCCGTCACCCGCATCCGCCGACAGCGAGCTGTCGAGGTCCTCGTACGCGTAGCTCTTCCTGCGGCCGCGGGCGCGCACAGAGCCGCTGCGTGGACGTCGCCGCCGAGACAACCACTCGCGCCTATCGTCCTTAGCTTGTGTCATTATTGGAGGCAGGGTAATGCCATTACTTTCACCTTCACATGCTATCTCAAGGGAGGCGTTGAGTGGTATAATCTTAGTACATGGGCTGTTCACTATTTCCTTGGCTATGAGGTCCCTCTCCCTCTTGTTAAGCGACTCCTCGCGGTGGCGCAGCGCCACGAGCCGCGACATCCACTGCTGACTCAGAGTCTCCTCTGACACTCGCTGGGGACAGTTGAACTTGTCTAATGTTTCAGTGTAGGGCTTCCTGCTTCGGGGCACAAAGCCAGGCAGCTCCAGAGCAAGTGCAGCCAGTGTGGGGGAGAGGGGGCTCTGTGGCGAGCTTGACTGTTCAATCTCTTGGCTTGCTTTCCTCTTCGGACTGATGTTGCAATAAATAGGACTGTTCCCAATGTTGAACAGAGTCCTGGGAAGAGGCTCAACAGTTCTGCACAGTTCAACAGCTTTCTCTGAGTCACACTTGTTCACTTCTGATGTTAAGTATGAGTGTTCAAACGAGATGAGTATGTCATTCAAACCTTTTGGCCCCATTTTAGATTCCAAGTTCATGAGGACTGTGGGATGGTACAGGATGACATCTGGGCGCATGTTGGCGTTCCTCTCATCCATCAAGAAGGTGACAATGTCTCGGAGGTCGTCACTGTAGTGAAATTCCTTGATCTTGTCGCCGGGGCGGTAACACAACGTGTGGATCACCTCTCCAATCTGTCGCATCACGTCCCAGGAGCCCGGCACCGCCGTCAGCTCGAAACAATTGATGCGCAAGTCGCCGCTGTCGTCCACAAAGATTGACCCTGAAGTTATGCATTTTTGTACAACTACAACATGCAAATCTTCGACAGCTTTGTAGGCCCGTGCCAGCTCGTGCAGCAGGTGCCAGATGAAGCTCTCCGCGATGAACTTGTCGGTGGCCTTGCACACTTCCAGTAATTCTTGCAGACTTCGCCACGAATTGTATTCAAGGACAAAGTACAATGTTTTTGACGGGGTGTGAAAAATGGTGTCATAGTATCGTAAAAAGCTCTTCGATGTCACTTTGCTTATTGTTTTCACTTCGTTAGCGACGTTTTGTATTTGTTCGTTACTAAACGCGGAGCAATTGTACGCCTTCCACGCAAATAATTTGTTGGTGACCTTGTGTCTCACTTTGTAGAACGTACCGCCGCAGAAAACGTCTATAACTTGATAATCCTTTAATTTTTCCGCCATTTTAATAGATATGTAATAAGATTTTATGTTATTTCACATTTTGGTATCGAAACAAAGCCACCATACGTTTGAATTTATTCGACGGTTACGAAATTAGTGATGTCCGAAGCCAGGTTTAAAAAAAAATCGATTATCAAAATGACCGTTAACAATTCGGTTGCAGATATTAGAATACATTTAATAGATGTTATTAAAAAAACAATTCGCAAAATTGTCCATACACAATAAATTGGTGATTGTTTTAATAAGCCTAAGGAATCCTTATCGTGATAACGTTGACATAATTCTGTGAATTGATAATTGTATCATAATCAGTACATATTTGATGAAGACTTGAATCAGTGGTTTAAAAATTATTAATTGCATGAATAGCAACTGGGTGTACAGCACAATCTAGAGTTTAATTTCGTAGAATACAGAAGAGAATTAAAAAGATAATAAACAAACAAAAATTTGTACAACTAGAAAAACATTTTGAAATTATTTTAACACATGTCTGTTGATGTGATTATTCCAAACTAGTAAAAAACATAAAAGCAAATCTCAGAAACTTTAATTTTCATCCATTTTCTTATTTTTCCAAATTAAAAAATGATGATATATGATGTGCGCATACGATATATTAAATAATTTATCGTATGCGCACATCACTAACGGTTTGTTCAGAAACATTTCCATTTTCTAGTTTTCGTTCAGAAATCTTATTGTCCGATACATAAAATAAATTCTCTTTTTATCACATTTTTATTTCATTGTTGTTACATAGCCACAGTCACAAAATATTATATTCAACAGTATTAATTCAGTCAACAATTATTTATTTATTCAATATTGTCTGACTAAGCAGGCCCGGAAACATGGAAAGGAGGTTCCCTAGTATCCAGAAAGTTCAAAATCACAAATCAAGTCATATTCAAATTAATTACATCGGTACCTATACGTATTACGGGCAGGCAGACAGAACGATACCTATACGTATATACAGTATATTTACAAGGTGTAACTGTAAATGGACCTTTCACGAAGCCGTCACCCAAGCATTCTGTACATCAAATTAAGTAAATCTACTCGAAAATTATTGCTTGGAAACCACATTTTTTTAAGGTCAAGAATCACGTTTTACGGTAGGACCTAATGTAACGCACTGAAAAGTAACAAGAATGGATAAAGTAACGAATGAGTAGGTATATTAAAGGTAGTTTGAAAGTGGCGCCTGTTACAGAAAAATTGAAAGGAAGTCGTCTGATTTGGTATGGATATGTAATGGGAAGGGATGAAAAGCATGTTACTAAAAGAGTGATGGATATAAACATAAATGTTGATGGATGGAGAGAGAGAGAGGAAGGCCAAAGAAAAGATGAATGGATTATGTGACGAATGATATGAAAGAGAAAGGAGTAAGTGATGCCGTGATGTCAGACGGAGGAGATTGGAAGAAAAAACGTGTTGCGCCGACCCCAAATAACATGGGACACGGGCAGGAAGATGATGATATAGTAGTACTTAATTCAGTTGATAGAATGTATAGACCACGGTGCTAGTTTTCTAGTAGGTACAGCGTGGTACAGCTTTTGCCAAACGAAAGAGTAAAGGCAAGCCCATATTAAGAGCGTTTACGTCTGTCGCGCGAAGTCAAGTTCAGGTAATTCAATGCATTTTTTACGCACACCGAAGCGCGCGTGTCTGTGTGCATAGCGATATAGCCACATGGGACCGCTTTTTAACCGACTTCAAAAAAAGGAGGAGGTTTTTTTTTTTGTGTTTGTTACCTCATATCTCCGTCATTTATGAATCGATTTGAAAAATTCTTCTTTTATCTGAATGGATCTACTTCCCGATTGGTCCCATAGAAATTTCATCAAAATCGGTTCAGCAGTTTGGTTTTGAAATCAAAATAGCTGGAAAAAGAGTCATCCAAGTAAAAGAAATTGCGAAATTGATACTTGACAAGGATTTGTGTGTGATACGATAACTAAAAAGGGTAAAATAAAAACTTTTTTGCAAAAAAAAACCGACTTCCAAAAACAAACACTAAAAAAGTGGAGAATAACTTTACTTTCGGAAGTCGGTGGCAAAAAAGTCAATGAAACAAACAATAGTCACCGACTTTCGAAAGTAAAGTTATTCTCCACTTTTTTAGTGTTTGTTTTTGGAAGTCGGTTTTTTTTTGCAAAAAAGTTTTTTCTATTAAAAAAAAGTGCTGTGCGGCCCGCCTAGGTTCTACACCTGACTTGAATATGAACAATCTGCACATCATATTTAATGGGAGTGTCTTTGGCAGAACGAACCCAACATTATGTTGGATAGTGTACAGGTTACATCCGGAGTTATTTGCTGTACGGACCTTGTGAAAACTAGAACAATTTTCCGTGCGTTCCAGCGAAGCGAAGTTTCAAGCGTTTTTGCCATACCTATTATTGGAATTAAATATAACAGTTCACAGGTCCCATTAATATTAATATTTATCTGTGATGCTAGGCAACTGGGCATATATCCCAGTTGTAAACATCCCTTTGTGCCTATTGGCCTTGTTTTGTTCTGTCTCCTGCTGATATGGAGGGAAATGGAAATTATGTTTTTCCTACTACTCTGCTATTCTTTTCTGATTAAATTCTCTGGAACTGCGTCGAGCTTCATTGTCTCGGCGAGTCGGCGCTTTTCTGGTGGTAGCCACTGTTGATTCTGACTATCAGGAGTTGCAGTGGTTTGGGAATACTGTGGCGGTCCCGGCGGTTGGTGTGAGTTGTCATAAAAAATTACATAAAGTAAAACTAACAGTTGCAGTAGTTGGGCGGAATGGCCCGCCCAATATGCCCTTTAACTTCAGATCTTATTTATTTATTAACCTGACTGTACCGTTTTTTGCAAAAAAAACTGAGTGTGTCCAGTTGGCGAAACATAGAAGTGATTTAATTTAAGTTTCACTATCTGGACACGGGTAAAAAACTTGGCGTGTCCGCATGAAGAAATAATAAGAGATACTAATTTTGCGTTTCACCAACTGGACACACGTGTGTCCAGTCTTTCGTGTCGAGTTGGTGACAAACCCAAAGTATCAATGTCGCATCCTATACTACTCCGATCTCCCTTGGCCTGTGCTATACAAGGTGGAAGGGCCACAGACGCTAAAACGGTTACCAGGGGTTCAGTAGGTACATCATTCTGAACACGCCACATAGAAATGTTTCGTAGAATATTAAAAAAAAATCAGCTGTTTCCTACAAAACTGCAATACCTACACGGTCAAAATGTACTGAACAGCTGATTTTTTTTACCTGGTAACCCTGTGTCTCTTCCACCCTGTATACGTGCTACCGCTCTTGTGCTTAGTGTAGTTTTCGCTGTCCCATTGCACTCGTAGTGCGACTGCTGAGCGCAAGTCCCTGTGTTCGATTTTCAAGTCGGGCAGTGTTTGTATTTTATGGATTAAAATATTTATCACTAGCAGCCGAGTATTAGGAAGTTAGCGGTCACCCCTGTGCTTCGGTACCTACATATCTGCTTTCTGTCTCGAACGTGTTGAATTTTGGAATAGTGCGACATGGTTTTTTTGGCGCATGGCCACGTTCGCAAATATGATATACACGCACTGCTTCCTATTCCTATACCATTTGATTTGATCACAGCTTTTTTTTTATAGTGTAGTACTTACAACGTGAGGTGAAGCTGCGTATTGCTGTCTGTTCATCTTTGTAACAGATAGTTATTCAGTCACTGACCTATTAAACATGTCTTCGCAATTCGTAAAAATATAAACCGTCGAAATACTGTCTCCGTGGGGAAGCTTCAGTCACCCTTAGATCTCTGTAGACTACTACACTACAGTGATATTATCTCAGATTGTACAAAAAATGTTATATTTATTCTTATTACAATAAGGTTGCCGTTGGCTTGCTGCAGTGAAAGCCAGTGCAGCAAGCCAACGTCGTTGTTCGTGCGTCGTTGCTATGGAAATATTTGTACATTCATGCTCTAGTATTATTTTATTTTTAGATATCACGACGGAGAATCTCTCGCATTCCCCATCGCTAATGTAATGTGAGCATGTTTGTTATTAACCATCAAGCACGTTGTAACAGAAAAGGGTAGGCAGGCATCAGGTTCAGTTTATAAAAAAAAACACAAATAAAATTTAATTTTTTTAATTCATTAGTGAGTATAAGCGTGTATGCGGCACGACTGACTAGCAGTTACCAAATTATATATCACAATACAATCATGATCCTCTCCATTCATAATTTATTTAAATTAAATATAAAGCCAATACAATGAATACATTATAAACAATACTTACGATCCCAACATATACAACTATTTCACAGTTGAAAAATTGATTTAACAAAATTTAAAGCAAGTAGATGTGTGAGAGCCGCGCCACTCGCTCGTGCTGGGTCACACTGGCCCATCGTGGGCCCCGCTGGCCCACAGTGAGCCGCACAGGGCCGCAACTCGGCCGCACACAATAATGATAATGACAGTAGTTCCAGACGGTATTCAAAAAGTATTGTGCGCTATTTAGCAACCTACTTACACTAGTTCTTACTCCGTATTATGGATACTTTTTAAATACCTAAAATACCATTATTATTATTATTTACAATATTTGTATACAAGAATATAATTCATCATCATTGACTAGAAACTGTTTAGAAATTATATTAACATATTTATCCACAAATGAAATTTTACACATTAAGGAACAAGATCACGGCGTGGACCTCCGGAGTCCCGCGGACTCCCCGTGGCTGCGGGTCTGCGTCCAACAGACGCACGGAATGGACAGCTGCATCTTTGGTAACACATTTGAACATACATTACTGGATCACATGACAAGTGCGCGCTGCACTCTATTTACAGCTATTTCACATATTGTATTGAAATTTTAAATCATTTCATTTCACAGCAGAATTTAATATATAATCGTTGTAAACTATCTAATATCACTAGCTCAAACACGTGTGTTGGTATCGAGGCACAAAATAAAATTTTACAAAAACAAAAGAGACAACAATGGTAAAATAAAATCTTATAAAACAAACAACAACCTAAATAATACGTGCACAGAGTAACGAGCGACGCCGAGCGTCTGCTCGTCTGCTCAACGCTCGGGCATGCAGTCTGTAGCTACGACTTATAATACATACGTATTTAAATTAATATACAAAAGGTTCTTTGCCTTTCTAAATACTGGGAATTAAGATAAGTGAGATCATGATGACGCTCGCGGCGACGCGCGACTGGAATTTGTGACTACGTCTAGCTTACGTTAGGGCGCGGCCACACCCGCCGCACTAACACGAGGCGACGTCGTGCGCCGCCGGCCGACGGCAAGCGTCGCAAGCTTGCAGCTCTCGATCGATCGAACAGTATAAAACCTACAACAAGGGCGGGGGCATCGCGGGGCGCGCCGCGCTCGCACTGGAAATGTAGCTATCACGCATTTCCGTGGAACCGCCGCGCCCGGGGCCGGGGGCCGGGGGCCGCGCTGGGGCCGGGGGCCGCGCTGGGGCCGGGGCCGCGCTGGGGCCGGGGCCGCGCTGGGGCCGGGGGCCTACCGCACACCGGCGGTGCCGAGGCGCTGGTGCGCGGTGGTGGGGCGCGCGCGGCCCGACTTGCGCGCTACGTGAGCGCTTTCCAGCTCCGGCTCTTTCTTTGTGGGCGTCGGTACGCTCTGCAATACAAGGTAGGAGAGTCACAATATAAGACACGAGGGTGTAAAGTTCCTTATCCTCCGTAGAAAAGAGAAGATCCTCCGACCATAAGTGAGATGGGTATTGTGTCTGGTAGGCTACGGGCCCCACGGATGATGTCGAGTGGCGCCGTGTTTATTTTGAATACACTATGACCACCATGGCTGATTTACTATGGACTGATACACTATCTAGCTCAGAACCTACATAGTGAGTTAAGTTCATATGATACGGTATAGATGGCGCCACAGATAGTTCAGTGATAGTCTCGAGTTCCAAGTACTGGTTAATTTTAAAGACTAGGTGAATCTTTATATAACGGGTATGTAATATAGTGTGTACCTGTGTGTGGTGGGTGTGTCGCGGCGGCGTGTAGGTGCGCGTGGTGGAGGGCAGCGGCAGCGGCGTCAGGTCCAGCACGTTGTCGGCGCGCTGCCGGGGCAGCCCCCGCCCCAGCCCCGCGCCGCACGTGGGGCGGCGCCGCCCCGGGCCCGCCACGGGCCGCCAGCGCAGGGGCTCCACGCCGCTGGGGGGACAACTTGTCGCTATTAACTTGTACAAAAAAAGTAATTAAAAAAACTAAAAATCCGCCTGCGGTAAAAAACCTAGCGGGGCCGCCCCGGCGAGCGGCACGAAGCTGTCGGCGGCCAGCAGTCGGCGGCGCAGCTCGGCGATGAGCGCGGCCTGCAGCGCCTCGCGCTCGCAGGTCTGGCAGTAGGTGAGTACCTGTGGTCGCGCAGCTCCCAGGCGTCGGCGTCGTCGTTGTAGCGCGCGCGCAGCACGGCGGGGCGGCCGGCGAGCGGCACGAAGCTGTCGGCGGCCAGCAGTCGGCGGCGCAGCTCGGCGATGAGCGCGGCCTGCAGCGCCTCGCGCTCGCAGGTCTGGCAGTAGGTGAGTACCTGTGGTCGCGCAGCTCCCAGGCGTCGGCGTCGTCGTTGTAGCGCGCGCGCAGCACGGCGGGGCGGCCGGCGAGCGGCACGAAGCTGTCGGCGGCCAGCAGTCGGCGGCGCAGCTCGGCGATGAGCGCGGCCTGCAGCGCCTCGCGCTCGCAGGTCTGGCAGTAGGTGAGTACCTGTGGTCGCGCAGCTCCCAGGCGTCGGCGTCGTCGTTGTAGCGCGCGCGCAGCACGGCGGGGCGGCCGGCGAGCGGCACGAAGCTGTCGGCGGCCAGCAGTCGGCGGCGCAGCTCGGCGATGAGCGCGGCCTGCAGCGCCTCGCGCTCGCAGGTCTGGCAGTAGGTGAGTACCTGTGGTCGCGCAGCTCCCAGGCGTCGGCGTCGTCGTTGTAGCGCGCGCGCAGCACGGCGGGGCGGCCGGCGAGCGGCACGAAGCTGTCGGCGGCCAGCAGTCGGCGGCGCAGCTCGGCGATGAGCGCGGCCTGCAGCGCCTCGCGCTCGCAGGTCTGGCAGTAGGTGAGTACCTGTGGTCGCGCAGCTCCCAGGCGTCGGCGTCGTCGTTGTAGCGCGCGCGCAGCACGGCGGGGCGGCCGGCGAGCGGCACGAAGCTGTCGGCGGCCAGCAGTCGGCGGCGCAGCTCGGCGATGAGCGCGGCCTGCAGCGCCTCGCGCTCGCAGGTCTGGCAGTAGGTGAGTACCTGTGGTCGCGCAGCTCCCAGGCGTCGGCGTCGTCGTTGTAGCGCGCGCGCAGCACGGCGGGGCGGCCGGCGAGCGGCACGAAGCTGTCGGCGGCCAGCAGTCGGCGGCGCAGCTCGGCGATGAGCGCGGCCTGCAGCGCCTCGCGCTCGCAGGTCTGGCAGTAGGTGAGTACCTGTGGTCGCGCAGCTCCCAGGCGTCGGCGTCGTCGTTGTAGCGCGCGCGCAGCACGGCGGGGCGGCCGGCGAGCGGCACGAAGCTGTCGGCGGCCAGCAGTCGGCGGCGCAGCTCGGCGATGAGCGCGGCCTGCAGCGCCTCGCGCTCGCAGGTCTGGCAGTAGGTGAGTACCTGTGGTCGCGCAGCTCCCAGGCGTCGGCGTCGTCGTTGTAGCGCGCGCGCAGCACGGCGGGGCGGCCGGCGAGCGGCACGAAGCTGTCGGCGGCCAGCAGTCGGCGGCGCAGCTCGGCGATGAGCGCGGCCTGCAGCGCCTCGCGCTCGCAGGTCTGGCAGTAGGTGAGTACCTGTGGTCGCGCAGCTCCCAGGCGTCGGCGTCGTCGTTGTAGCGCGCGCGCAGCACGGCGGGGCGGCCGGCGAGCGGCACGAAGCTGTCGGCGGCCAGCAGTCGGCGGCGCAGCTCGGCGATGAGCGCGGCCTGCAGCGCCTCGCGCTCGCAGGTCTGGCAGTAGGTGAGTACCTGTGGTCGCGCAGCTCCCAGGCGTCGGCGTCGTCGTTGTAGCGCGCGCGCAGCACGGCGGGGCGGCCGGCGAGCGGCACGAAGCTGTCGGCGGCCAGCAGTCGGCGGCGCAGCTCGGCGATGAGCGCGGCCTGCAGCGCCTCGCGCTCGCAGGTCTGGCAGTAGGTGAGTACCTGTGGTCGCGCAGCTCCCAGGCGTCGGCGTCGTCGTTGTAGCGCGCGCGCAGCACGGCGGGGCGGCCGGCGAGCGGCACGAAGCTGTCGGCGGCCAGCAGTCGGCGGCGCAGCTCGGCGATGAGCGCGGCCTGCAGCGCCTCGCGCTCGCAGGTCTGGCAGTAGGTGAGTACCTGTGGTCGCGCAGCTCCCAGGCGTCGGCGTCGTCGTTGTAGCGCGCGCGCAGCACGGCGGGGCGGCCGGCGAGCGGCACGAAGCTGTCGGCGGCCAGCAGTCGGCGGCGCAGCTCGGCGATGAGCGCGGCCTGCAGCGCCTCGCGCTCGCAGGTCTGGCAGTAGGTGAGTACCTGTGGTCGCGCAGCTCCCAGGCGTCGGCGTCGTCGTTGTAGCGCGCGCGCAGCACGGCGGGGCGGCCGGCGAGCGGCACGAAGCTGTCGGCGGCCAGCAGTCGGCGGCGCAGCTCGGCGATGAGCGCGGCCTGCAGCGCCTCGCGCTCGCAGGTCTGGCAGTAGGTGAGTACCTGTGGTCGCGCAGCTCCCAGGCGTCGGCGTCGTCGTTGTAGCGCGCGCGCAGCACGGCGGGGCGGCCGGCGAGCGGCACGAAGCTGTCGGCGGCCAGCAGTCGGCGGCGCAGCTCGGCGATGAGCGCGGCCTGCAGCGCCTCGCGCTCGCAGGTCTGGCAGTAGGTGAGTACCTGTGGTCGCGCAGCTCCCAGGCGTCGGCGTCGTCGTTGTAGCGCGCGCGCAGCACGGCGGGGCGGCCGGCGAGCGGCACGAAGCTGTCGGCGGCCAGCAGTCGGCGGCGCAGCTCGGCGATGAGCGCGGCCTGCAGCGCCTCGCGCTCGCAGGTCTGGCAGTAGGTGAGTACCTGTGGTCGCGCAGCTCCCAGGCGTCGGCGTCGTCGTTGTAGCGCGCGCGCAGCACGGCGGGGCGGCCGGCGAGCGGCACGAAGCTGTCGGCGGCCAGCAGTCGGCGGCGCAGCTCGGCGATGAGCGCGGCCTGCAGCGCCTCGCGCTCGCAGGTCTGGCAGTAGGTGAGTACCTGTGGTCGCGCAGCTCCCAGGCGTCGGCGTCGTCGTTGTAGCGCGCGCGCAGCACGGCGGGGCGGCCGGCGAGCGGCACGAAGCTGTCGGCGGCCAGCAGTCGGCGGCGCAGCTCGGCGATGAGCGCGGCCTGCAGCGCCTCGCGCTCGCAGGTCTGGCAGTAGGTGAGTACCTGTGGTCGCGCAGCTCCCAGGCGTCGGCGTCGTCGTTGTAGCGCGCGCGCAGCACGGCGGGGCGGCCGGCGAGCGGCACGAAGCTGTCGGCGGCCAGCAGTCGGCGGCGCAGCTCGGCGATGAGCGCGGCCTGCAGCGCCTCGCGCTCGCAGGTCTGGCAGTAGGTGAGTACCTGTGGTCGCGCAGCTCCCAGGCGTCGGCGTCGTCGTTGTAGCGCGCGCGCAGCACGGCGGGGCGGCCGGCGAGCGGCACGAAGCTGTCGGCGGCCAGCAGTCGGCGGCGCAGCTCGGCGATGAGCGCGGCCTGCAGCGCCTCGCGCTCGCAGGTCTGGCAGTAGGTGAGTACCTGTGGTCGCGCAGCTCCCAGGCGTCGGCGTCGTCGTTGTAGCGCGCGCGCAGCACGGCGGGGCGGCCGGCGAGCGGCACGAAGCTGTCGGCGGCCAGCAGTCGGCGGCGCAGCTCGGCGATGAGCGCGGCCTGCAGCGCCTCGCGCTCGCAGGTCTGGCAGTAGGTGAGTACCTGTGGTCGCGCAGCTCCCAGGCGTCGGCGTCGTCGTTGTAGCGCGCGCGCAGCACGGCGGGGCGGCCGGCGAGCGGCACGAAGCTGTCGGCGGCCAGCAGTCGGCGGCGCAGCTCGGCGATGAGCGCGGCCTGCAGCGCCTCGTGCTCGCGCCGCTCGCCGTCGTGCGCCTCGCGCTGCTCCACCATCTCCTCGCGGAGGCACGCGTACTTTGATAGGCATTTCTTTAACCTGGAAGCATATGCTTATTAGTTTTGCCTCAGTGAGCTAGTCGCAGCAAGCACGACTGCTATCGTCTGACCACTGCCTGTACAGCAGCCTTCTTTACATGTAAGCTTCACACGGACGGTAACTATGGTGCGAGATATATAGGAATGCCGCAACACCTAAAACCTCCTTCGTTACGCTGAAGCATCCCATCGTGTCTTTTCCAAGCGTTTTCGACTCTGCCATCGATTTCCCTTTCTTGCCAAGAAAGATAGTAACTGGCCCAAGTAGATATATGTATGTACCAGGGTTGTTGCGGATTCAGATGCGGATGCGCATTATTAGAGGTTCACATCCGCGGATGCGGATGCGGATTTCAGGTTTTTTTTTTAATATTTCAATTTTAAGTAGGTTCTTACAAATGAAAATCGATCTAATTTTTAAAAGGTATGTTTTATTTAGTCATATTTTGAGAACACTTTTTAGTGTCGTGTGCAGGGCCATCTTTACCAGGGGGTGCAAGGGGTGCGGTGCCCCCTGGGCGGAGCGCCCGGGGGCGCCTGTCGAGCGCTGAATTTTTGGATATTTCATTGAACTTAACGCCATTGCACAGTTTTATAAATACTTGTTACTTACGCTAAATATGTATGCGCAAGCAAAAAAAAAAAAAAATAGTCATGAACAATAATATTTTTTTTACTTTTATTACGCTTTCGGCGCTTGTCATACCGCATTACTACACTACACAAATAACAATTTTATTTAATGCAACACGCGCGCGGAAAAATCTCTAATCCAAAGAGTGTATGTATGTACGTTTGACACGTTGCCGCCCGGTCGCTTGCACTTGAAGCAAAATGATCTCTAAGTCAATAGAGTGTAAGTTCATTTGAAATGGGCGCGCGGCGCGGCACCTGTACGTCTGTCATAGGCGAATAATTGCGGTCTTTGACATTGCCGCCCGGTCGCCCGCACTTGAAGCAAAATGATCTCTAAAGTCTTAGTCAATAAAGTGTAAGTTCATTCATTTGAAATGGGCGCGCGGCGCGGCACCTGTATGTCTGTTGCGTCCTTTGACATAGCCGTCCGGGCGCTCGCACATAAAGAGAAATGATCTCAATATCACTACAATTAGGTGTAAGTTCATTTGAATTTACAGCGCGGTGCGCGGCGCCTATGTATGTAAGTGTCGGTCAGTGATTGATTTGATTTCTTCTTTTAAGTAATTGAATTCGTTAGCTCATTTCATTTGCGACAACCGGCGAATTAGCACGGAAGTTCTTAGAGAAAAAATATAAAGGTAAGTCAATTTTATTTTTTGAGTGTTAGTGTTAGGTACATTACAATCATTATCATCACATCATTTGTTTATGAGAGAGAGTCATGACTGTTTTGTTTTTTGTTTATAATTGCAAAAATACAAATTCTTAATGTTAGTGATTGATAAAAAACTACTTACTTTATTTAGAACAAAGAAAGAAAAATTAAATACTAAATTGAAATTTGATTTTATTGTAGGTGGCCGAATTAGGGGATATTTAAAGAAACCATCGGGTGCTCAAAATAGAAAAAGAAAACTGGAGAAAGAAGAAAAAAATAAAAAGCTAACTTCTCCGATTGACTCTTTCTTTCGACCTGGTAAGTTCAGTCAATTGGTACCATAATTAAAACATCTGAAGTGGCATAAATCAGTGACAGAAGTCGCTGGTGTATCCCGCCTGGGTTCGATCCTTAAGTTCCTACCTACTTATGAGTCTTAAATAAAGTAGGTTTTTATGATTATGACAATATCTAATTAATTGTTTTTTGTGGATTGCGCACCGGAAGGCGCAATGGTTAGTAACTAACACTCACTCTTGTGCCAAAGGTCTCGGGTTCGAATCCCGGCCGGTGCAATATTTATTTAAATACATACATACCTTCTCAGACCTTGTGTTAAATTTTTGTATTGTGTGATATGTCCAACACGCGTTCCAATCGTGGAGATTATGGCAATAAATAACCCCATAGTTTTGGAGGCTCATGTCTAACAGTGGACTGTCTGTACTTATATGGCTTGTGTGTTTGTGATTTGTTTTTGGGGATTATGAATTATGTATTTTAATGAAATAGCCGCAGGCAAGATCCGCCAATCGCAACTAAAGTATTTTAATTTCTTACTGTTTGTGAACCGTGAATTTAAAGAAACAGCTCGTCCACGTCCCCGAAAAAGACATTTTGATTACAAGGATGCAGATGAGCCCATTTTAGACCCAACCAACAAATTTAAAGTATGTTTTTATTTTTTTCTACTGGACACTGCTATTTCGAAATTAAATGAGAGATTCGATTTGCTGACGGAACACAATTCAGTTTTTTCACTCTTCCAAAACATTGAATGCTAGAATAAATTAGAGATGCATGAAAAAAAAATCTCAGTGTTATCGGCTCCAAGAAAAACTAACATTTAAAAATAGATTTGATATTCACGGGGAGGATTTATATAATGAATTAGAATTGTTGCCCATATTTTTTCCCAATGCTGAACAAGTACTCCCACTGATATTTTAAACTACATATATTCTAATAATTTAATTTCCTCATTTCCCAATAAATAAATAAATAAAATATCTTTATTTCAGACCCATTACATAGTCCATAAATGGTTAGTATGATAGTAAATAATATATCAATAATATATCTCAACAGCTCTGCGTATATATTTAACACTGCCTGTTACAGTAGCAGAAGGTGAAAGATCCTTTTCAAAATTAAAATTAATAAAAAAATATCTTCGTTCAACCATGACCCAAGACAGACTGACAAACCTAGCCATTGTAAGTATAGAATCCAAAATTGATATAAAAATAAATGATTTAATCAAAATCTTTGCCAACTCAAAAGCAAGAAAAATTTAGTTTGTTTGATGTATGTGTATGTACATGTAATAAATAGATATTTAGTAATCGAAGTTTTAAGTTTAATTTTGTTTTTTAGAGTAATAAATAAATAAATGATCAAAATTACGTGTACTGTGTTTTCTTGGTTGACTAGGACCCCTTTCATACTGCAGTGTGTCGTCGGTCGCGTGCCACGCTGCAGTGTAAAAAAAACGAGGGCGCAGGCTGAGTCCCGCACCCCGGCGCAGAATAGACTTAAGACGGCCCTGGTTGTGTGTTTTTTTTTTCGGAATCATGTGCGTATTGTATAATTATCACTATTGCTTCGGTGAAGGAAAACATCGTGATAAAACCAGCATGCCTGTGATATATTTTTGACGGCATGTTAAGCCAAGTCAGAGGCCCATAGGCTGATAATAAAAACTCTTGCACCAGGTTACAACCGTTACAACAACTACACGATAGAGAGAGGTTTAAAATAGCTTTTATTCGTACCTACTTATTAGAATTTTAAACCTCGAGTCAAAACAAACAAAGCCTGTAGGATGTTATCACCAATGTGTGCTTTCGTTTTAGTCAGATAGCGAAGGAAGAAAGCAACTAGCTAACACGCGCGAGGCACGCGCCTCTCTGGCCCCGCCCACTTTCTTTACACGTCGTTACTTGTTGCAAATATGAATCCGCATCCGTAAAAGCTCCGCATTAATTGATGCGGATGCGAATATCCGTAACAACCCTTGTATGTACACATCGTCATATTGTATTTCCTGCTCTATTTCTACGTCGACACTACGCTTTGTGCTATTAGTCACAGCGAGTGAGCTAGCAAGTAACATGCGACTGACGCCGGTAACATATCGGCGACGCGTATGTATGTACGAACCTCTATGAGTACGCTTCGTAGAGATTGATGAGAAGACCAAGTAAGTAAGTATATAACTCATCAAATAAAGATATGGCATTCAAAATGCAAAAACGTTGCATACGTGCAATGTTCGGTATCCAAAGTACTGAGAGCTGTAAGCCATTTTTTACAAAGCATAAAATCCTCACACTGCCGTCACTTTATATTTTAGAAATCGCCTTATTTGTTAGAAATAACCCCCATTTGTTTCCTCGAATATCGGACATTGTAACACGAAATCGCCGGGATAATAGTAAACTTCGTGTTCAGCCAGCTAAGACAGCGCTACTGCATAAAAGCGTAGTATGCAGAGCGCCGATAATTTATAATAATATTCCTAAATGTGTAAAAAACCTAAATATAGACCAGTTTAAGAAAACATTAAAAAATATACTGACAGAAAAAGCCTACTATAATGTCAATGAATTTTTAAATGACAAATCGCTCTAAATATACTTGTTGAATAAATTCTATTTATTTTGAATTGAATGACTAATTTACCTATTTTTTTTTTTTTTTTTTTAATGTTAATTGTTGATTTATTTATATTATTGTTCTTGTATTTTTGTTTTTAAAGTTATGGTAGTTCCCAACTAATTTGTACACCAGCCATGGTCAAACATGTTGAGCCAAAGAATCACTTGTAACACCTATAATAAGCATCATACCATGTATATTATCTACACATGTTTTTGCAAATAAAATGAATTTGAATTTGAATTTGAATTTGAGTAGCGAGAGTGCAGCTGCTGCAGTCGCCACGCAACGTATTTATGATGCGAATACCAACGTAGTAACTACACCTCATCTTGGAAGATGATTTTTGGCCGCAGGGAGTGGTGTTCCGTCGCTTCCACAGGCCAGCGCCACATCCCCGCACAGTAACGTGCGATGAAGTGCTACGAACATAGTTTTTAAGGGTCGTACCTCTGCGTCTTGTGGTCCACCTCCTGCTGCAGCGTGGTGAAGGTGTTGGAGACGTGTGCCGTGGTCTCCTCCTCCAGCTCGATCTTCTGCTGCATCTCCACCTCGCGCTTCTTGCGCGCCGTGATCTCGCAGTGGCGCTGCTCGAGGATGAGCTGCGTCTCGTTGAGGTTGTTGATGAGCTCCTTGCCGCCGCCGCCCTGCACCAGCCGCTCCTCCAGCGCCAGGATCTGGTGCTCCAGCTCCTCCATCTGCTTCTTCTCCTGCTCTATCGTAGACTCCGCCAGTATGTTCTCATTCTCTATACTGACTGTCTCTTCTTCGGCTGTAATAATAAAATGTTTTTTTTTTTTATTAGCCTATTCTGTCCCACTGCTGCGCAAAAGCTTCCCCCATTCCTTTCCAGCTCTCCCGGTGTTTTGCCTTCTCTGGCCAATCAGACAGGAACGAGTCCAACTCGTCACGCCGGCGTTTCTTGGGCCTGCCTCGGTGACGACGACCGTTTTCAGGCACCCACTGTGTGACAATTCTGGCCCATCTGTCCTGACCTCACCTGGAAATGTGACCCGCTCAGTCCCAATTTAACCTCGCAGACTTATCGCCAACGTCGGCGATGCCTGCCTTGGAGCGTATTATGGTGTTGCGCACTCGATCGGTAATTTGATGTTTAAAATGCTACGCTCCATCGCTCTTTGACAAACCTTAAGTTTGGACTTCTGAGCCTACGTCAAAGACCAAGTCTGGGCGCCATACGTAAGGATAGGCAGGATACACATGTCGACGAGCTTACGCTTAAGTGAGATAGGAAGGTCGCCGTTCATAAGCGCCTTCATGGACCAGTAGCTTCTCCAGGCATTTTCGACGCGACGGTCAATCTCTTTGTCTTGTCTGTTGCTGAAGGAAACTAGCTGGCTGTAGATATATTCGTCGACATAGTGTATTTCCTGCCCATCGACTTCGACCCTATATTTAGTGGCATTGGTCATAACTTTAGTCCTTGACTGATTCATCATCATTCCAACCTTAAGGCTTGCAGTGCTCAGGTCTTGGAGCATTTGTTGCAGTTTGTCTTTCAGAAGCAAAAAGAACAATGTCGTCTGCAAAACGAAGGTCAACCAACCATAACGAAACTTGTGTAGAAATCTGTGCGGCTTCTTCTCCTGCACGCGCCGCTGGACTGCGCCTGGCACAGTTACACACAGTATACTCACAGTTGTCGGACGGAGTGGGCTGCGGCTTCTGTCGCGGCAGCTTGCGCGGCTTCTTCTCCTGCACGCGCCGCTGGACTGCGCCTGGCACAGTTACACACAGTATACTCACAGTTGTCGGACGGAGTGGGCTGCGGCTTCTGTCGCGGCAGCTTGCGCGGCTTCTTCTCCTGCACGCGCCGCTGGACTGCGCCTGGCACAGTTACACACAGTATACTCACAGTTGTCGGACGGAGTGGGCTGCGGCTTCTGTCGCGGCAGCTTGCGCGGCTTCTTCTCCTGCACGCGCCGCTGGACTGCGCCTGGCACAGTTACACACAGTATACTCACAGTTGTCGGACGGAGTGGGCTGCGGCTTCTGTCGCGGCAGCTTGCGCGGCTTCTTCTCCTGCACGCGCCGCTGGACTGCGCCTGGCACAGTTACACACAGTATACTCACAGTTGTCGGACGGAGTGGGCTGCGGCTTCTGTCGCGGCAGCTTGCGCGGCTTCTTCTCCTGCACGCGCCGCTGGACTGCGCCTGGCACAGTTACACACAGTATACTCACAGTTGTCGGACGGAGTGGGCTGCGGCTTCTGTCGCGGCAGCTTGCGCGGCTTCTTCTCCTGCACGCGCCGCTGGACTGCGCCTGGCACAGTTACACACAGTATACTCACAGTTGTCGGACGGAGTGGGCTGCGGCTTCTGTCGCGGCAGCTTGCGCGGCTTCTTCTCCTGCACGCGCCGCTGGACTGCGCCTGGCACAGTTACACACAGTATACTCACAGTTGTCGGACGGAGTGGGCTGCGGCTTCTGTCGCGGCAGCTTGCGCGGCTTCTTCTCCTGCACTTTCCGCTGCTCGATGAGTGCTCGCAGACGCTCGATCTCCGCTTGGTACTCGCGCAGCTTCGCGTCCTTCGGGTCTTCGTTGCGCACCGGCTTGTTCTTTATCGCTGGAACATGAAACACAACCATAATCAGCAAGACATACTCTGAACATGACATAAGCATAATCAGGCTAGATTCAAATGATTTTTCCAACATTTGGTACCTTAACACATTGTCATGGATGAAACCTCTAAATATGCAACTTCTAGCATTCTATGACAGACGTCATTCGAAGCAATTTCCCAATGATTGGATAGGCGTGCTTGTTACCCTTAGCTCTGTGTGCGTAGCGCAGCGTGGTGATGGTCTCGTCGTAGTTGTAGGAGGCGGGCCCGATGTTGGCGATCATGATGGTCTTGCTGTTGCCGCCCAGCGAGTCCTGTAGGATGCGCGTCAGCTTCGAGTCTCTGCAACGTACACACAGCTTTCATATAAATGCCAAGCATCGACACAAGCTTGGAGCACATCGATGTGAATGAGGGTTATTTCACGTAGAAGCTTGAAGAATCAAGACTCAAAGTTGGATGTTTGTTTGCGGCGGCAGAAGATCAGGTCCGGTGCAGTTTGCGAACATTAGTACCTGTAGGGCACGTGCGGGCTGGTCTCCGCGAGCGCGGAGATGACGTTCCCGAGCGAGGACAGCGCCTGGTTGATGCGCGACGCCTCCCGCAGACGCTCCGCCGACGCGCCCGTCTTGCGCTGCCGCTCGCTGCCCGCGAGGTCCACCAAGTTCAGCTTGCCCACGCTGTAACAGAATAATAGTGCTAGTGCCGAAGAACATTGTTTGAAGAGTCGAAATAGATCCGCAAGCCCAGGAAATTTCAAATAGTTATTGGGAGCAACTTTTTGAAAATTGAAACGAGTGTTGTGGCAAAACTTGGAGTCTCTAGCACTTCGCTAGGATAAGCTAAGTCACGACTCACGTTTGGAATTTCCGAGCAGATAAATCCAGATTCACTTTCTCTAAACGATCGAACTGATCACGATCAGACACTTATGTGTATGAATGAGCCATCGATGGTATGCACCCTAGTGCTGTTATTTACGATCGCCTTTTGTTCGCTAATCGTAAATGCGTAAAAGCATTTGAGTACAACGGATGTTGACTTAGTCGCGGTCGATATAACTGCTTAGTTGAATCGAATCACCGTCGGCGATACGGTCACACCACTAACGACCAGGTTTTTGTTTTCATTAGTAACAAAACAAAGGTCGCGGAGGCCTAGTTGTTTAAATAATTGTAACAAATCTGCGGTTGGTCAGGTCACGGATGGGCGAGTATAAAATGCATGAAGGTGTGCTTTATTTTCTGTGGCCCGGGGAACCGGCAGCATCGGTGAGTGTTTCAAGGGAGCAGCACTGTATTGGTAAAAAGGTCGAAGCACTCCAAGCTGTTTTTCTTACAAGTAAGTAATTTTATTTGATCAGGCCTTTGGATCAGGTAAATAAATCCCATACGTAGTCAGGTAGGTACCAAGTTTAGTATAAAAAACCGAATGAAAAGGTTACGCCTTTGGTCACGTAATCAATATAAAAGCGCGTGCACACATAAACATCAATTCAGTCTGCCCATAAGCTTCTGATCATAAAAATAAGGGCAAAGGTACATTGACCCCAAACCCAATAATGGAGCAATGCGTGCCTGGACATTCAATAAGCTTATGGACCCTAGCGGCATATGATACGTAGAGGAAATTAAAGTGAACAGCGCAAACGGTAGGCCGACCGGCACCCCGGCGCGGCGGCAGCCACCCGGCCGACCGACGTCGGATGTGTCGGGGCATTGCCGGCTATTCACCGCGGCTCTATTGCCCGCTTCCGGACTACATTATATTCGCACGCCTATTTGTCAGCGCACGCACTGTCATAGCCCAGTAATAACAGAAGGTAAATTCCACCCTGACTGTAGAAAGCTGTTTCAAAAGGAGTCGTAAGTAGGTTTCATAAATATCAACGTGGCTGGGGATGACAAAAAATGCAGAAGGTTTAGGTTGGAGAACCAAAATGTCGCTCCAGAAGTCCAGGAAGCACAGGATTTATATAATTTAATATCCCCATAGTGACGTTTCACCTGTTCACTAATAAGTTTTTTGAGCGAATTTTTAATTTCACTTTCTGACTCTATCTGTTTTATGCCATATCTATTATTGGGTAAGACTTGTTGCTTCGTTTCTTTGCTTGTTGGTATGTTGTGAAAATTGACCTCGAAGGAAAATCGATTAATTAGTTTTATTGATTGTCCATGGTTCAACATGGTTCAGCTGGTAATGTACTGTATCGTCATCATTCGCGTCGGCAGACGTCGACACTTTGTGTTTATATTCGCGTTTGATTCACAGTATGACTAGGTTTTCGTGAACAAGCCAACTACATCCGTACCTACGCAAAGTCGCTGCTTATTCATAAAACGTTTTTAGGAACTCAACATCACCCACCGTATTTCCAAATAAACATAGTCTTTCCACCCAGATCCAGCATCATCACCCAGAGTTTTCTCCCAAGGTGTTTAGACTTTTCTTCCAATTTTAGTAGCTCCCGTCCCGTCATTTGCTTAGAACTGAAAATGGTGGATTGCATTCTGACTGAGCTTCATAGCACCTTCATATGAATTAAAGCAAATGTTCCCTACCATAATAGTAAATAATGCTTGACGTCTGACAGCGGATAGCGAATGGCAGAAAACGTGTTGCGCAGACCCCGAGTGGAATGGGACAAGGGCAAGATGATGCTGAGTACCTACCATAATAGCACTAAATCTATAATTAGTAAATGTGCAACACACATAGTGTCTAATGATAGCCGCAACACTCCAGCTTTAGATTAGCGGCAGTGGGTGCATGTGAGTGGCGCGGGCGGTGACTCGACACATATGCGCGGGTTCAGGCCTACCAGTTCATGGCTATAACTGATGCGGCATGCTGTGCAGCTGTGGAGCCGATGAGACTAGCGGACCACCAGCTGAGCTGTGAGCCAGATAAGCAGGTGACGGGATTGTGGCGAAGAAAGCAGTTATTTCTTTCTTCTTTATCGTGTGGTTATTACCTAACCTGGTGTCAGAGTTTTTATACCGCCCATGGGCCTCTGACTTGGCTTTACATGCCGTCGAGAAATTACTCTCAGGCATGCTGGTTTCCTCACAATGTTTTCCTTCACCGAAGCAAGTGATAATTATACAATACGCACATGATTCTGAGGTGCGTGAACTCGAGACCTATGACTTAGCAGTCCAACGGTCACACCACTAGGCTATCACTAATGAGGCAGTTACTGAAGGTGCTATTTAGAAGAGCATAGCATACGCATAATCAGTCTCTAATGTCCCCAGTGGTGGGGCTCAGCCGGCAGCCGCTCAGGCGTCCGGCTCTCTGTGAGAGGGAGTGCCGTAACCACCACAAGGGCCCAGTGCGGTCTTTGAATTTTCTGTTTTAGGACACGCCACAAGACCGTAACATCTATTAACTGTTATAAAAACATGATTTTATTATGTAGGTATGTGAGTCACTCTGTTTAACAGCAAACTGTAATGCTAATGACACACACTGCTATAGCATTTGTTTTGATCTTCCGTTCATCACTTCAAGTTACGCGTATTTACAGGAAATGCCGATTTTGCATTTCATACTAGAACATATTTTTTATGTAATAGGAAATTTAAAACCAAAAGATGTAAAATACCTACCTATAATAGGTATACATTATAGGTACCCTAATAATTAGCTATGTTTTATGGTAGTTAAATGTCTGAGCAAATTACGTTATAACTTGATACCAGCAATAAACATTGTCTTTACACTTAATTGTCCATCCATAACATAAAGAGTCGAGGAAAAACCAACTTGAGACCAGCTCATCCAAGGATTAAACTAACTTAAACGTAAATAAGCCTATCCTTTTATTGACTTGTACATGTAAAGGTAAGCATAGGGTGACACATTTGTGTTGAATTACAGACATACTGAGAAAAATACGAATCTTAAACAGCGAGTCTCATCTAAGGTGCAAACATACAAATATGGCAGATAGATGAGGCACGCTCCTACAGGTCAGATATTTGTTTATAACTTTGTCTGAATGAAAAATAGAGCATTCACACAATGCTGACCACTGTGTCATGCATACAGTACGTACTTTGCACTAGATTAAAGGCATAGGTAATATCTTTTGTGGTAGTTATATGAAGCTATTGGTCATAGCGTACCTACAGTATTACGCACTGGTCGGGGGCGCTGCGCGCCGGGTCAGCTTAACTTCCTAAAGTGCAGGGTTGTGGGGCGCACGCGGACAAACAATTACATGGCTTACCAGTTGGGTGGCGCCTGCTTTGTTTTTTTTTGTGCGAACGGAGCTATATTTCTTTCTTTGTATCGATGACTCAGATCGTTAGTCGGAACATAGTTTAAAATAATCTAATCCAGGCGATGGAGTTGCAATAAAATATCAGTAAAATCTTTGAGTTTACAAACCAAATATTAAACTCTGTCTATTCATTTAGTGAATTATAGTTTAAATTCTATATGAAAAATATTAAATAACCTATTTATATACGATTTATGGACAAACAAAATAACTGATATATCATTATTATCATCCACAGCCCGACTCTACCCACTGCTGGGTATAGGCCTCCTTTTTTTTCTTGTGCCAAGCTGCACGATCTTGTGCCAAGTTGCACGTTTTTGTGCCAAGCTGCACGTTCTTGTGCCAAGCTCCACGTTCTTGAGCCAAGCTCCACGTTCTTGAGCCAAGCTCCCCGTTCTTGTTCCAGTCTCATCTAAGATATTTCCGCGATTGCAACAATGTCGTTTGCCCACCTAGCCGATGGACGACCAACACTTCTCTTTCCAGTCCTTGGACGCCACTCAGTGACAGCTTTACTCCACCTGCTATCGCCACGTCTTGCAAGGTGTCCTGCTCAATTCAATTTGAGTTCCATAACGCGATTCCCAATATTGAAGACCTTCGTACGTCTCCGGATTTCGACGTTTGGAACTCGGTCTAACAGTTTCATGCCAAGCATGGAACGCTTCAGAGCTCTGTATTAGCATACAGAGAGTCTGTGTGCAGACTCAGAGTAGCCTCGGAGTCTGCACACAGCCTCCTGTTTGAGCGTCCAAGCACTGATTGTAGAAACAGGTATTTGGCTGATTTCAGAATGTCGTCCAATTTGCTAGATGCAGCCCACCCAAACTGGATTCTTCTCGATATCTACGTTGTTTGATGTTCTTTGCCAAAGGAAAGTAGATGGCTAAGATAGATTTAACGGTCAATCGTCTCCAACCTTTCATTTCCGATTTTACAGAAGGATTTGAGGGAACTTTGCCATAATCTTCGTCTTGGCCTTATTCATGCTAAGTCCTACTTTGAAAGAAGCATCATAAAGATTTTGAAGCATCTTCTGGAGATCATTGAAGTTTTCAGCAAAAAGCACGAGGCAAGTCTTAAGTGAGACAGGTAGGCAGATGTTAACACCGCAGTAGTACCAACTCTAAGGTTTTAATGATGTCTTCAAGGCCTGCTGTGAAGAGTTTCAGTGAAATGGTGTCGCCCTGTCTCACTCCGCGCCTGATCGGTACTGATATATAGCAGCAATAAAATGATAATGATCCTAATGTAAAAACCATTTGTTAAAATAACCATTCCTGACATTGTAATTTGTAATAATATGTTATGTAAAATATCCTATCCTAACTACGATTTTTTGTTACTTTTTAAGTTTTTTCTTCAAAACCTAACACCTGCCAAAGTTCACTTGAGTATTTATTTGTTTTCATTCGCAACGTAAATAAAATAGCGTCTGATGCGCACGCGCGGCGTCTGTACGTTTGTATGTTCAACGTAATATGAACGTAAATATTTGGGCACTGAATTATACCGAATCCACTCCACTGCAGTTATGTTCCAGATATCGGTCAAGTACGAACTTATTAAGGATTACGATTTATGTTTTGTTTAAACGCATTGCTTTGTAGAGCACTAATATTATTGAATGCGGGAAATTCAGTGTGGAAATATTTTCTACAGTCATATTCTAATCAAGAATCATGAACATAATATAGAATTTATTTTTCGCGGTTATTAATGAACTCAATCGGTTAATTACTGTTAACACAGCGCAGCAGTGCTATCAACACTTTTTTACGCGATGAAACCTATCGGGAAACAAGAGATTGGAAACGATCACGATTGTTCTTAAACATGACCTCACCATAGTTTTTATTAATAGTAGTTATTTTTTTATTCACCTCTGCGATTGTCAAGGACGCTGGAATCGACGCCATGACAACATTTTTGTTATTGTTTATGTGCTGTCGAGCTTCTTTGTTACTGTAGAGAAGCGAGGCGGATTGAGATCAAAAATTGTTTTGGTTGTGTCCTTTCATTAATTGCGACGCAAAAGTATAAAAATGTAAGTTATCAAAAACATTCGATAGGAAGTACATTTGAAGTATAAAGGTAAATGATTGATAACCACGTGCAACGCCACACGAGTAAGTACGCTGCGCCTACGCAGTTGTGAGTGGAACATTGTAACTAAGTGCAGTACAGAAGGCTCTATCGCGCGCGTGTAAGAAGTTCGACCAGACTCCAAATGCTGCAAAAAGAGCCCACGATAAAATCATGTCACTGCAATAAGCAAAATATGTTTTGGTCGATTCAACTTTATCGCCTCACACCTCTGTGCCGGTGACAGTAGTGACTTGTCAAAACGTCATCTAGGGCAAGAACAGACGGTAGTAACCAAAGACATTCAAATATTTACGTTTTAGATCTCTTTGGTAGTAACCGTGCAAATATACCCACACACACAAAACACACACGGTACTCCATCCAAGGTACATTCAGTGGCATTCATTGAACCAACACCAACATACTCTACATAAAAGCTAAACATATCCTGATCGCGCAAAAAAAACCAGAATTAATGAGATTATTATCTCCTGCGCTAAGAGCATCGTGAATCGTGATCAGTGTATTAGATCACAGATGTGATGTTATATTTTGTGGACTCATTCGTTTTGTAATCAGTAAACTACACGACTGCTATTGTTGTAACGAGCATGTTTCAATATTTGCTCGGACCAAGGGCGGATGAGAGCCAAATAAAAGCACGACAAAATGGATGTGTCGTTTCCTTCCGGTTAAGAAGTGCCAACATTCCGGTTGTGTAGGATAGGTAGGACTAATTAAAGGTGGGTGAACATCTGGTGTTAACTCGTTAAGTAACGAATAGGGACAATTCCAGATCTACGTTTGTACACTACGGACGGTTGCCATAGAAAAGTATGCATCCTGGCAAACAGTTAACTTGGGTGGCGGATCCCATAAGGTGGATACCCCACCACATTATCTTCTTGGGGTTCTTGGTACACCGATTGTATATCCTTTCTGTCGCTGCGTTTTGAAGTTCATTCCTTCCTAGCCAATTGTTTTGGGAGAGGTATCTGTAAGCTGCCTGTACTCCTACCTACATAAGTATGTTAATGTACCTAAATAAGAATGTAGAAGCAGTGTAATCGCTACCTGAATCATAATAAATAGTGTATCGAGGTCATTAACTGATAAGACTACCAGCAAGCGTTAGTTCAAAGATTAATTATTAATATGACGACGTAAACATTCAACTCGCTGAGATACCTAACTGTTGCCTAGCAAGGAAATGTGTTGAAAAAGTTATGCTTTTTGGATTCCTAAAAGTTCCTTAAACACATTATGTTTGACTCTGTTTTCATGTGCAGCTTCAGTAGCAGTTAACCAGGGTCACAACATGGCACTTGAGTATACAAAGGCAGAGTCGGTCAAGTCGGTGTGAGTAAACTTTTTTCAGTCACCTTTCAGCTAGCGCGAGATGAAAAGCTGTGGATACAATCTCAACATTCTCTAGGTCAGTGTCGAAACGCGCCTACGCGACCTACTGATAGTAATTGACCTATTGACCACTCATAAGCGACAACTTGTCTAGAACCAAGCACACTGTCACGCGTTACATAACACCTAACACTCGACTGTTGAGGAAACATCGCAATGTTTGCGCGTCTATGTACACTATTACAGAACTATGTAAATGACAGGCTCATGTCATGTTTACAGTCGCCCACAAAAACACCAGCTCGTTCAGGCATCGGCATCAACTCAACGTTAATATAATTTGTGTTACTTTTAGCACAATCGTGACAGGTATTACAATAAACGTATTTATGTGAATGTGTTGTAATAATGTGTAACTTTATGATTGTCAACAGCAAACTGATACGAGTTAATAAGCAATGTTTATGTAAACAAACAAGCACACATAACGATATTTTAAATAGTTTTGCGTGTAATAAACTTGGTGTGAGGCCTTCCATGTAATGATTCATCATCGTCACGCACACCAACAAGGCTGCTTTTTGTTTTCACGTCTCAAAAGTGATAACTAACAGAATGTGGCTATAAGCGTAGCTGTCAGCTGTCGATAGACCAACTACTGGTGGGCGGCACTAAAAGAGCTCACGGTTTCTATAGTAACAGATGGATTGGTTTTTATAGTATGGAAGCTATCTTAATCACAAATAAAACAAGTGTTTTCCTAAATTGTTGTCGCAGTTCTCTTGGTGGACAAAGTTGCGACTTGCGACTAGTCTAACGTCAAGATGGGAAGGCTCTAGTGCTGTCAGCCTATGAATTGCTATACAGAGCTTGGGCCAGAAGACGCTAGAATTTATTTCATTTTATCAGCGGTCTCAGATACAAGAAATAATCCTGGCCAAACAGCCACAGCGGCGAAGCTCAGAGGAGACTACATAGCCGTCGACGCGGGAGATGTTATATATACAATTATAAACGGTTGAACTAATAAGTATAATTACGAACATAACATCGTATCACCTCCGCAATAAGTACAAAGATACGAAATTCGTCCTTGGCTCGTTAGCGGCTCCGTAATTACTAATCATAATTGTAGGCAATTGTAGAACATAATCGTGCGCCGATTACTGGCCGCTATCCGATACAGGCGATACGAGTACCTAACTGATGAACTGATGACTGAGCCTCTTGTATTATTGACCACACTCATAAGATACTACCTTTATGATGTGAGACTCAACATTTTTGAAGGTTTTCCGAATCATTTCATTATTGTCAGCACAATGTCAGGTGATCAAAAGAATAAAGATATTAAAGTAGATATTAACATTTTGTTTTATTAGGCCAACCAAGCATAAACTAATAATCATGAAATGATGTAGTTGTGTTTGAACATTCAATATAGCAAGCGCTCGGGACGCAAGAGAAATTTTCAACAATGAACAGCTCATGATAATAATTAGCGAAAACATTTGATTGAACGACAAAGCGTGGCCCAAATGTGCAGCGTATAGAACAGAGCAAGGTTATAAATCGTAACGTGACGGCACTCGCTCGTACACCCGCCTGCCTGCGCCTGCGCCACCGCGCGCCGCCTGAAGCGCCGTGAAAAACCACCAGCCTACACGCTACCAGTACCACGCACTGTCCACGACACGGACAGAACATCTACTCGAACTAAAAACAACGTATAACGGAACAATGATTGGTAGACCTGGGTATTCAGATCTCTAAAGTATTTCCTATCATCCTCGATTGTGTGGTCCAAGCCTGCTGGTCCGATTGTGGGGGATCCCATTCTCGTCTCAACGATTGACTTTCTGATCTTACATACATTGTGGCCGCCCTACCTCTCTTCCCCACCACAGCAACATTTACTTCATTCTCGAAAATACTCTAACATTGAAATTATTACGAAATAGAGTCAACTCAGGACGGTTTGTACACATCTAATAATATTGTACTTTCAGTTTGTACACAATGCAATGGACAAGTAAGGTAAAAGTAAACATACTAACTTATGAAAGAACATCAAAATCTCGCTTGAAACCACTCGAAGGATAGAAACTATTAAAATGTAATCAGCACCTTATCGGTGCGATAACATTTGGCGAAATGGAGTGTGAATATATTGTAAGGAAAATACTGAACAATCGGCTATAAAGATAAATCATTGGTACTCGTTGGTACTCCACACAATATCGATACTGCTGCTAGATAAGATGTCTAATCTGAAACAACCAAGGCAAGTTTTTGTTCCTATCCAGACAACATTCAGTTATTGCTGGCAATAAATTGTGATCAATTCGGATCTAAACAATATCTTATCCAACAAAGGTTTTATTGTTGAACAAATAAATTGAAATTAGATCATCTTCACAGTTTAGGAGCGGGTTCAGTGACTCAGTGCACTTTATGAAAGAGTTAGTCATTTACAGCCCAGTCGACATCTCCATTCATGGCGACGCTGTGGGTACCAGGAGTTCATAAGTAAAGAGCACATGACGCACGGCCGCCGACGCGCCTAGCGAGTTACCGACCAACTACCCAGAAATATTGGCAATTATAAGCCGGTAGTGATCGAATATTGTTTGTTTGTGAATGTTCTGCTGCTATAGAGTCATTAAAGAGGGTAACTTTAATGGATGCTCAGCTGGCTGTCACGATATCACGAAGAACACGACCCGTAGAGACAGGAAGGGTAATTAGAAAATAAATCATTAGGTGTTTTCAAAAGAAAAGCTCCGCTTTTCGTTTTTCAGCCCGGGATGAGAATTACTCCATACTTTCAAGGAATTTGAATTCTTATACCTCTTATTTTTTTCGCACATGTTAAATTATTTTAGTTAGCTATTTATAAAACACGTGATTGAATACAATATAATCCTATTGAATCAATATTTATCGCAAACAATACGATAAACAACAGGAATTATAACTGGGATTAACCATAACCTTGATAGAGACCATTTACTGAGAAATCGTTAATTAATTCCTTCTTATCATTAAACTTGTATTAGGTATCTACAGAGATCGGAGTAGGTAGAGTATATTTGCCTAAACTTCAAATATACTCTACCTATTGCAATCTATGATTATCTATCTCAAATGGAGCAGCAAACAGAGAGACACACAGTACAAATTATTCAACTGTTGTTGTACCAATTTCGATTGTGTATGTAAAAACGTAAGCAAGGCACTAAATACAAAATAGTGTAAGTTAAGTAGAGGTTGACAGTGTCGAGCAACTGCATTGTGTGGCAATCAGAACTATTCAAACTCGGCTTCACCCCTCAACGATTAAACAAGCTAGATTGATTTATTGATATGAACTAGTTATCAAGGCTCGCGCCACCTCCTTCCGCGCCTAGTGTCCTGGTACAGCGCGCACGTTGCAGCGCTAACGGGGTTAATCCCCGCTAGTACAGACTAGGCTTCACCGCGTTTCAGCAACCACTCGTGTTTATACAGACGTGCACACGTTATGACGTTACTCAATGCATCACGTTTTGGTTTCACTGTTACTACGTATTACAAATATTCTTACTTTCAGCAATCAATTAACAACTTTCGTGCTTATCAAGAGAACATTCAATTACCGAAAAAATGTTTTCCGGAAGCCATCAAATCCGTAAAACGTCAGCTGAAAAGTTAAAAGATGCGATATTGCGTATTTCAAAACGCAAAGCTTTCCTGCAATCTTTCTCATAGAGATTCAACTAACACAATAAACCGACAATCCCAAGGTTGTTATTTGTTTTTCGAATGAAAAGATACATGTCTCAGAACTAGGGTAGTATAAATTGGATGGCCGCGGAAAACCGTAGGTAAACTTTCAGATCAACTAGAGCTGAAGATGGAAACTATTTCTGAGAGGTCATCTCGTTTTCATTAGTTTAAACATTTTCCCTGCATTCTGAAGCTGAATGAATTCTTCTGTGAAATGCCCCAGCCTTGTATTGTTAGATTGTTACATTGTGTTCATTGTGCGGTAGAGACAATGCTGTTTACGTTATGTAAGGCACGCGTACGCGCATTTCTGGATTACGCACAGAAGGCCCATGAATCTCCATGTGAAAATTATTGAGTTTGACCGTACATTCCACACTGAACCTTCTGCCCCTATCCGCAGAGCAACACTTGCAGCCTGGGCGCGGTGGCTGAGTTTCATTGACGATAGTTTTGAGTTTTCTACGGCGCATGTGGCGTGTCGTGACTTCCCCGTCGTGAATATATTAGCGTTACAACTGAATGCATTACTTCCAGATTTACGACTCGGCTGAACATTACGAGCTGGATAGAAACGATTCGTGGGGAACGAATTTGAAGGAGCATGCAGGGAATATTAGGGATGGTTTTGTGTTCGAATCAATTTAAGTTATGAAAATTAGCATAATTTCTGCTTCGTGCATTCAGGAAGGCCTGTGTGAATGTAGCCCAGTTGTTGATTGATTTTGCAAAGGGAATAAAAAATGTAAAATGAAGAGATTTCAAGTTAGCTGATAAGTTATTGCGATCTCACCTGAAGTAAAGATCTTCATCGTGACTCCAGTCATCCATCCACGAACAATCAATCATTTTTAGAACACACAAAAGCGGCAAAACTCACTTTATTAAACCTATGCTATGTTAGGACTTTTATCAGTGGGTCCTGTCAAGTAGTGTTCAGTAACGGAAGGTTGAACACGTAATACTTGGGAGCAGTCGCATCATCACTAAAGTGGTCCTCACACGGCCAGCCCACTCGCATGGTCAGACCAGTTAATTTGGTGACGAATACAATCTACATGATCAGTATAATTTGTATATTCAACATTGGTATGAATTTGATGAACGATCCAGCCTTGTGGCCGTCAACTGGAGCAACTCCTTTACGAATAACTCCCGCAAAGCCGCGGCATTAACATCCGCTGCGAAAGAGGCAACGTACTGATAAGTGCTCCCAGAAGCGGTGAGTATTTCAATAAGCTGAAGCTTTTCTCTCGGAATTTGGCGTTTTATGACGCCAGAAAAAGTATTTATTACGATATCCCGAATTTGAGCTCTTTCTTTGGGACATCCGCGCATTCTTCGATTCCAGACGAAAATATTATTTTTGTGCAAAAATATTAAAGAGTCTAACTTTCTGTGCCATATTATTATGTAGGTATAAAATAAGTCGATTTAGTATATTTGTATACTAGGAGGGTTGGCTGATCGCCCAGAAACTCTCAAAATGGTCTTTTTCATTTCAGTGAACGTTTTTGTTTTTCGTCTAAATTGTGCCCAGCTCGAGACAAAGGCAGGTCAATGTTCCACGTATTCGATGAGTAAACCAATTTAGGCGTAAACTGTTCAGTTCATCCTTCACACTTCATATAATTAGTGCGGCTGTAATCAATATTCCAGTCTGTCTAGACAAGTTCATTATATTTTTTTGAACAGGCCGAAGTAGATTCATCGTCTTTAGCCATACTACAGCTCTATGAAAATTGGATGGTCTAAAATCAACTAAAAGGACCAATAACCTTAACGAAATCGATTGCTGTAACGCAACTTGGGAATTAAAGCGGGCTATATCCCTCAGTGCACTGCAAAGTGCTGGGTTGGTTGATTGACTAAATTGCAGTAGACAGGCAGCTTCACTTCAGCAATCTCAATAATGCAATGTCGCTCAATGTTACTGTCCATAACTGTCGCCGCCCACAACTCTGCCCAGAATGGTTTCCCCATTCGATTAGTTTAATTAGACACTTGCATATCCTCTGGGGTCTAGGTCACACAGATAGCTTATTGGTGTTTGTTGTGAACTTGTGACGTCACAATGTGTTCGCGCGCGAACGCATCATGGCCACAGCAGACGAACGCGGGGAGGGTGACGCGCGCGGGACGGCAACGCGGCGCGCGAGCGCGCCTCCGGTCGCCCGCCAGTGACCGTTCAAACACGCCAGCGAGCGGGCTTTTCTGTTCTTTTAACCTATGCAGTACCATTAAATCATCATTTATACAGTCCACTTAGTATCATTGAAGAGCCAACACACCATCCCAAACATTGGTCCTTCCACCGGTAAAGAAGAATCGACGTACCGAAAGAAAAAACTGCAAGAAGTTAACGGTGCAGATTTTGACCCGTGCACGTGCGCCGCCATTGCCGCCAATCTATTGTGGCGTGGCATCGCTGTCGACGAGCGAAGTTTTGAAAACTCGAATCACCACCAGTGGATTACACGTGTGCCGATCTATTGCGCCGTGTCAACGAGCCTACGAGTGAAGATTTGAAAAAACGAGTCACCAGTGGATTACACGTGCGCCGATCTATTGCGCCGTGGCAACGAGTCTACGAGTGAAGAATTGAAAAAACAAGTCACCAGTGGATTACACGTGCGCCGATCTATTGCGCCGTGGCAACGTTACACGTGCGCCGATCTATTGCGCCGTGGCAACGAGTCTACGAGTACGAGTGAAGATTTGAAAAAACGAGTCACCAGTGGATTACACGTGCGCCGATCTATTGCGCCGTGGCAACGTTACACGTGCGCCGATCTATTGCGCCGTGGCAACGAGTCTACGAGTACGAGTGAAGATTTGAAAAAACGAGTCACCAGTGGATTACACGTGCGCCGATCTATTGCGCCGTGGCAACGAGTCTACGAGTGAAGAATTGAAAAAACAAGTCACCAGTGGATTACACGTGCGCCTATCTATTGTGCCGTGGCGTTGCTGTTTTCGAGAAGAAAATATTCTGAAAAATTGGGAGTCACCAACAGATTAGTTGGATAAGGACGCGGGCGTATTGTGAGTTCGTTCCAATTTTTCCTTTAATCCACACTTCTGTGCGTTATTGCATTAGTCGTGCCTATTTAAATCCAAATCAACTACATTCCCTTTATTTGAGTTGACTCAAGCTACTCGCTTCGCATGTACATAATATCTCACTTCGCTTGGTTAGGCGAGGGGCGGTCGCATTGACGCCATTTTGAGGCATAGAAATTTTCCACGAAATAGTTTCTATTCCGTGCTTATTACTTTTTATGGAATATCGTATGCGGGGCAGTTAACGGCTAACTATTGTGCATGTAATTAGCTGTTAAACCGCATTAGCAGAGTGTGTGTGTGTGTGTCTATTCATTACCCACTTGCATTCATAAAAAAAAAAAAAACGCTTGAACTTTCATTGTTCGTCTTTCCCTATTGCAAGATGGCTGACAAATTAATTAAAAAACGCAGTTCGATGAAGGCTAAGCTTACTAATTTCACTAATTATCTCAGCACTTTGGAAAATAGTGATCGATTGTCTGAGTTGCAAGTACTCGATCTAGAAAGTCGGTTTAGCAAATTTGAACAGTTGTATGACGAGTTTAACGCATTACAGACCGAGATTGAGCTGTTATCGGACAATCCCGACGATGCCTACGCCGATCGCTTCAAGTTTGAAGAAAATTACCACAACTTGGTTGCTGCGGCGCGGAAAGCTATTTCTGCTGAGCACGAGCAACGACAGCAGGACAAGACTTCTGCAGGTTCCGTATCGGGCTCCGAGGTGACAGGTGGGACAAAGAACAACTATATACGTTTGCCTAAAATTGACTTACCTCGTTTCGATGGCAGCTATCAGTGTTGGCTGGAATATAGGGACACCTTTTTATCCTTGATTCATAATAATAACAACATTGACAATATAAATAAATTTCATTATCTACGTGCTTCCCTAAAGGGACAAGCCGCTGAAATTATCAAAAATATAGATTTTAGTCATGACAATTATAGGTTAGCTTGGGATTTGTTGTGCGAGCGATACGATAATAGCCGTCTGTTAATAAACAATCATGTCAAGGCACTTTTTAATGCAGAGCCTATTACCAATGAATCAAGTACTGCTTTACGCCGCCTTGTTGACATTACAAATAAGAACATACGAGCATTAACATTGTTGAATGAGCCTACACGGGATACTCTCATTATCTACTTAATGACATTAAAATTAGATAGTACTACCAGTAGGGATTGGGAAGAGTACCGTAACACTTTAGTTAACTCACCAACATTGCTGCAGTTCTGTACATTTATGAATAATAAGGCCGACTTACTAGAGACATTAGAGGAAAACAAAAAACCAGACAAAGTGCAATCAAATAGCACTAATAAATCTAAAAGTTTTATTGTTACCTCACAGAAACAAGAAACAAACAATGAGAAAGACAAAAGTAAAATTATTTGTCCTATGTGTTCTCAAAAACATTATCTATATTCATGCACAGCTTTTAAAAAATTTACAGTAGAAGAAAGAGTGCAGAAAGCAAAAGAATTCAAAGTATGTATGAATTGTTTACGGGTTGGCCATACAGAAAAGCGTTGTAGATTCACACGCTGTAAGTACTGTAAAAACCGTCATAATACCTTGTTACATTCAGATCAGCCCGGGACTCCAGTGCTAAATGACCCTATGCCTAGTATGTCCTCTAATAATGTGTCACTTTCAGCAGATATACAGCCTACTTCTCAGAAGCACATTTTACTGTCCACAGCTGTGGTGAAGGTGGTGAGTGACAAAGGCGAAAGATACAACGCCAGAGTCCTGCTAGACAGCGGTAGCACGGCTAACTTCATCACTGACAAGCTTTGCAGTGACCTGGGATTGTCTCGAGTTGGTACCACCTCCAGGGTAACAGGTATAAATAGTTTGACCAGTAACAGTACACATTCTTGCAACCTCACTATTGAGTCCACATATGAATATTATTCTTTTAACATCACCTGTCTCGTTCTACCTGAGATTACTAGGAGATTGCCAGCATCATATATAAATACTGAAAACATACCAATTCCATCAGGATTAATTTTAGCAGACCCGTGTTTTAACATTCCATCAGACATTGATATTCTGTTAGGAGCTGAACTATTCTGGGAAGTTATTCAGGCCAATCATATCAATTTGGGAAAAAATTTACCAAAGTTGTGTGAAAGCAAATTAGGGTGGTTAATCTCAGGGACTGTACCAGCTAGCTTGCATAAACAAACTCATGTTTGTAATTTTTCTAACATAATTATTAATAGTCCTGACTTGAATAAGTTTTGGGAACTTGATACAATATTACCAAAGCATTGCCTTTCTTTAGAGGAGCGCGCATGCGAAGAAAGCTTCCAATTAAATACGGTCCGTGGCTCAAACGGCCAGTTTATTGTTACCATGCCACTTAAGGCAAGTCCTACCGCTCTTGGTGACTCATATGCTGCGGCTAAATGTAGATTTTTATCATTAGAAAAACGCTTTGAACGTGATCCGATTTATAAAAGCTTGTATATCGATTTCATGAAAGAATATGAAACATTAGGTCATATGACTGAAGATACCGATTTATCATTTAGTAATAAAAATAATATTAGCTATTTCTTGCCACACCATGGGGTTTTACGGGAATCCAGTAAAACGACCAAGTTGCGAACAGTATTCGATGCATCAGCAAAATCAAGTTCGGGATTATCACTAAATGACATCCAATATGTAGGTCCCACTGTACAGGATGATCTATTCACGATACAACTGAGAGTTAGACAACATAAATATGTTATCTCAGGGGATATCGAAAAAATGTATCGAGCTGTCGAGTTAAATCCCAGTCAACGATCGCTACAACGCATTATATTTAGGAAAGATCCGTCAGAGTCACTCAAAACTTACACATTAAATACAGTTACATATGGGACGGCGTCTGCGCCTTATCTGGCCACCAAGTGCCTAGTGAGCCTCGCAGAGGCCACAGACAATCAGCACGTGAAATGTAGCATCCAACGTGATTTTTACGTAGATGATTTATTAAGTGGATCAGATACTATAAACGGCGCAATCGAACTCTGTCAGAACATAAAATCAATATTAAGTTCAGCAAATTTTAATTTAAGAAAATTACAGTCAAACAGTACTCAAATTCTAAAAGAGATAGTGGACGTAGAGAATGACTCTTGCCTTGATTTAGATTTGTCAAATAATTACACATCAAAGACATTGGGGCTACTATGGATTTGCAAATCAGATGTTCTATCATTTTCCATTAATATTGACATTCACAAAACAATAACAAAAAGACACATTTTATCTATAATAAGCCAAATTTTTGACCCATTGGGGTTAGTTGGTCCATGTGTTGTTGAAGCAAAAATTATAATGCAAAAATTGTGGGTCAATAAATGTGACTGGGATGATGAGGTTCCTCAGGACATAGCAGATCAGTGGTCGAAATTTGTCGATGCATTAAAACATTTAAATTCATTGAAAATTCCCAGATGGGTCTTATGTGACAACTGTATCATTAATGAAATACATATATTTACAGATAGCAGTGAAAAGGCATATGGTGCTTGTGTCTATATACGCACCATTGACAGCAGTAATGCAGTCACGGCACGCTTATTAACTTCTAAAAGTCGTATAGCCCCGATAAAACCAACAACAATGCCCAGGTTAGAGCTATGTGGAGCGCTGCTAGGTGCAAGATTGTGTACAAAGGTCAAAGAATCTCTTACTATACCAGTTAGCCGATGTGTCTTTTGGTGTGATTCAACGATAGTGTTGAGCTGGTTATCCGCACCATCAACACAACTTAAGCCTTTCGTCAGGCATCGTGTTAATGAAATTCAGGAAACCACCCTCGGATCCGTATGGAACTATGTACCAACGCGAGACAATCCCGCAGACCTCGTTTCTCGAGGGGTGAAGGCTGATCATATCAGCGATTCTAGTTTGTGGTGGACAGGCCCTTCATTTTTGTTGCAGGATGAACGCCTGTGGCCAAAACTACCAAACGATGTTGCGAAACAAGACTTGCCTGAACTAACCTATTTTGTAAACCAGTCCAACAATAGCCACATACCAGTTACTCAAACATTAATACAACAACTAATTCATAAATATTCAGATTTTAACCGTTTACAAAGAATTGTGGCTTACATTAAAAGGTACATTTACAATTTAAAAAATAAAAATAATAAGTTGGTAAAGTGGCTGTCTAATCAGGAAATTCAATCTTCATTAAAATGTATTTTACGCAATGCACAATTTGAAATGTTTCCGGATGAACATGCTATTTTAAAATTAGGAAAATCTTTGCCTCATAAAAATCGGCTCATATCTTTATCTCCCTTCTTAGACTCGGATGGCATTATTCGTGTCGGAGGCAGGTTAAACAATTCTCCTTACGATTATAACGTTAAATATCCTATACTCATGTGCAGCAAGCATCATCTAACTAAAATCATGTTTCAAACTGTTCACAGAAAACTGTTACATGCCGGACCTCAGTTGCTCTTGGCAAACATTCGGCAAAACTATTGGCCCTTGGGGGGCAGGAACTTATCTAGAGTCACTGTTCAAAAATGTGTAGTATGCTTTAGGCATAAGGCTCAAAATGCACAACCAATAATGGGACAACTTCCAAAATCACGAAGTAATCTAGAATTCCCATTCTTACATTCAAGTGTCGACTATGCGGGCCCAATACTGATCGCTGACCGAAAGGGAAGAGGCTGCAGGCTTATAAAGTCTTACATATGTATTTTTGTCTGCCTCGCTGTCAAGGCCGTTCACCTGGAGCTTGTCACGGATCTCACAAAAGAAGCATACCTGGCTGCTTTAAACAGATTCATTGCGCGCCGTGGCAAGCCTCGTAGCATATTGTCCGATAACGGAACAACCTTTGTCGGTTCTTGTAATCAATTACGTTCTTTTTTGCAGACCTCAAATATTGCATATGACGTCGCTCAGGAAGGAATTGAATTCAATTTCGTGCCTGCCTACTCCCCTCATTTCAATGGCGTTGCTGAGGCAGCTGTGCGCTCCACGAAACATCACTTAAAGAGACTGCTTAAACTAACGCACTTCACATACGAAGAGATAGCTACGTGTTTAACCCAAATAGAGGCTATTCTCAATTCCCGACCTCTCACTCCTTGCTCTCCTGATCCACTTGATTTCTGTGCCCTAACTCCTTCTCACTTTTTAATTGGAAGATCACTCACGTCCGTTCCGCATCCACAGTTACCTGACAGCGGAAACATCAGTCGACTCGAGCGATTCCAAAGGGTGGAATACATTAAGCAGCATTTTTGGAGAAGATTTAATACTGAATATATATCTCTACTGCAGCAAAAAACCAAGTGGCCTACAACGTCATGCGACATCAAGGTGGGGAGCCTCGTCCTGGTCAAGGACAAGGCGCTTCCACCTCTCTGCTGGCTGCTGGGTCGCGTCGTGCAGGTGTACCCGGGCTCCGACGGCGTCGTGAGGGTCGCCGAGTTGAAGACAAAGAAGGGGAAAATTCGGCGGGCCTTTAACAACATCTGCCCGCTACCACTTTCTTGAAGAACTCTTCAACCCGGGGAGCATGTTCGCGCGCGAACGCATCATGGCCACAGCAGACGAACGCGGGGAGGGTGACGCGCGCGGGACGGCAACGCGGCGCGCGAGCGCGCCTCCGGTCGCCCGCCAGTGACCGTTCAAACACGCCAGCGAGCGGGCTTTTCTGTTCTTTTAACCTATGCAGTACCATTAAATCATCATTTATACAGTCCACTTAGTATCATTGAAGAGCCAACACACCATCCCAAACACAATGTGACCCATTTCCTACGGTAATAAGGGCGCATTGACGTCGTCGGGTGATGCTCCATTTGAGTCGCATGCCTTGTTTACACCGACTTTATTACCCGTCATATTGATTCTAGCAATGATATCCGTTTGCCTTTTTGATGGATGAAGTTGTTGGCAAAAACCGTGCCATCTTTTTGAAGTCGCAATCGGTGTAAAGACGACGTGTTTGGCTCAATTTACCTGTTATCGGAAGCTTTTTGCGTTGCAGCTTTTTCTGACATTTCAATTTACGTGTATAAATAACGACTGCCATTGTGGCAATTCTAGAAACATCAGGTCAGAGTCGTGAGGTGTTCATGATCTTCCTTATCTCGTAAAATAGCATATTCGTTTGCAACTCTACTTAACTGTTATTGTTATTGCTTTATCATAAAACACCTATACATGCGGTATATGGGTCATACAGCAAAACTTTCTGCCGTCGATACTGCGGTGCCTCTGCAATTGTTCCGGGACCTTTGCACAGTACCTACTGACTTATCTAATATATTTCTATGTATTTATACAACATTAGTTTTAGTATATGTGAAACCCGAAACACGTGTCTAGTATTTTTATATAAAGAATCTATGTACAAAATGTCAAAACTGAATCATGAAAAATCACAAAGTTATAAGCTTGATAAGTTACCTGGTTGTCCGTACAAAAACATACTCACCACGCGGCGCCCCGCTGTGCGCCCGCACCTAATGTCTGTGTTGTACGCGTATAATTGCGAATAGGTACTAAGTGTCTCTCGGTGTCCAACTCGTAACCTTCTTTAAATATTTTTGGGACAAAATATAACACGGTATAAAAATTATTGAAATCGATTCAGTTACTTATTCTGAACAAACTATATTCTGCTTTCGCATATACTAAAAATAATGTTGTATACTATATGTAAGTGTTCTCTCACCGTATCCTGTTGGTCTTGCGATGCGCCGTCTCTATGGTGACGAGGAACACGGCGTGGGACCGCGACGAGTGCTCGTTCATGTCGGTGCGGCCCGACGCGCGGTTGCGGTTGCCCGCCCGCATCACGCGCACCATCTCCGCCGCGCTCTTGCACACCACCGACGTCATCTCGGGGATGTAGAAGCCGTTTAGTTCCTGTAACGAGAGGTTGCTTTGTAAACGACGTCAAGCGCGGCAAAAGAAATGGATCGGAATACAACTAAAGAGCTCTTAGGACAAATACCCAGGAGTCTGAATAAGTGGTAACTGACAAAAGTACCATTGGTAGTAAAAATCATACAATACAGAGCTAAATTGTGACCCAGCTTCGCATACAAAAAGGAATAAGGCAATACAATGAAACGACCTTGGGAGAACTCGCAGGATGTTGCAAAAGCCGGTTTCAGAGCCAACACAACTGAGGATACAAACGAAAGTGGAACTGATTACATCGGACATTGATTGTGTGCTAGGATACCTCAACTAAACTACAATACTCAACTAAAATACTCCCTGTATTTGAAGTACAATACTTAAAATACTCCCTTCTTAGATATATGTCTTCTATAAGTAAAATTAAAGTTATGTGCTTGTAGAGGATGGGAATTAAGAGTGGATAACAGGAAAGTATGATTATTGAAGAGTGAATGCCAAGTCTAGGTAAACACTAACGAGATACAGACAAGTGGTCACTGCGCAAAGAAAGCGAAACGCTAATGAGCACTATTGTATTTAATGACGGTTGTATAATTAAGAGCTACCCCATCGTAATTAGCCAAGTGCTCGCTTGCTCAATTACCAGTCTCTCACATGATAGGTTTGGAAGAGTATTTCAATTTGTAAGGTGAGTTAGTCTACAGCCTACAGTCCATCTTACTAAGTTAAGTAGGCCAATTTTGATAACGATAGTTGCATAATTGCAATAGTTGTCTTCTAAATCGAGCTCGTAGTTAATTTTACCACTTTGCTCTGTTCCAAAATTATAAATTCACTCTTCCGAATAAAACATGAAATTATTTTAGAGTAATCGTGTAGTACTGTACCCAATTATTTTTATGTGCATTTAACTGAGGCCTTGATCTTAAGAGCCGCTGCTAGGACATGGGCGAGTTGAGCTAATAGCTGCATGAGGCTAGCCTGAACAATATGTGTTGCATAAATGTACACATTATTAAATGCAGGGTATTACGTAAAGTGATCGTTTGCACAATACGCTGCAGAAAGCAGACATTTTCGGACGCATCCGAGTGACGCATGCCAAGGTTGTGAGTTATTGCGAATGCTTCTCGTACTTCATACTTAAATAGAACTTATTACTTCAATGAAAGTGTTAAGTGTTTTTGTTTTTGTTTTCTTCTATGGACGACATTAATGCAAATGAATTGTACGATCATTTCTTTTCAATAGTTCACACTGAGTTCAATAAAAAATTTAAAAGATGATAAAAATCATTTGCCCTAAATTTATATTTAGTGATTGGGCAACTAGAGGTATAAGAAAAAGTAGAAAAAAACTATTTGAGCTGTATGGCCTTAAGCCTTACATAAACACTGAAACTTTTAACAAGTATGTTGCTAATTATTCATTTTTTTTTAGAAATACATTTAAAGTTGCTAAAGCTTTACTCATTGGCAACAAGATCAAAACAGCAGAAAATAAAATAAAGACCGTTTGGAAAGTTATAAATAATGAGACTAACAGAAAAAAAAATACGTAACTCAAACTATACATTAGATATAGCAGGTGGTCCTAAAAACTCAAATCAGGAACTAGCTCAAGAATTTGTAAATTTCTTTACCGACATACCGTACAAAACTACGGAGGCTCTAATTTCCTCACCTGAAGTCTCAATGGCTTTATTATAGACGAACGTGTCTGGCTGCCCGACTGGATTAAAATTTTAACACATAAACCCTATGACAGTTATCAAAAGCTTTCTGGAAAATAAAAATCAAACTTACCGAAGATCTGTAGGGAATGTCTATCAAAGTTTGTACATCCATAGTTGAGACTATAGTACCATACTTAGCTTTAATTTTTAATTTGTGTGTGGACCAAGGAGTTTTCCCTAATTTAGTGAAAAACTGTAAAGTCATACCTCTTTTCAAATCCGAGGAAAGTAAAGATACTAATAATTATAGACCTTTATCCGTATTGCCAGTTTTAAGCAAGGTGTTTGAAAAGGCAATGCTTAAAATGCTCAAATGCTCAATCATTTTAACAAACAAAATTTTACACGATCAACAGTATGGTTTCACCAAGGGACGTTGTACGACTGACGCCGGTGTAACCTTATTAAAGCACATATTTGCTGTGTGGGAAGAGTCCCAAGACGCCATTGGAATATTTTGTGACCTCTCCAAAGCATTCGATTGCGTAAACCACGATACATTTAGTAAAGCATTACGGACTAGGTAAACTTGCACTTTGGTTTGATAAAATCTTATTTGAGTGACAGGCAACAGCAAGTTCAAATAAATGGCGTTAATTCACAGGTTTTAAAAGTAAAAATGGGGGTTCCGCAAGGCTCAAGATTGGGTCCTTTCCTCTTTCTAGTATATATTATTGATCTACCTTATTTATTGAGAAACCAACCTAAGAATATGGTGTTATTTGCTGATGACACTTCGCAAATTTTGAAGATAAATAGACGGGCCCAAAATCTAGATGACGTTAATGATGCCCTACTTCAGGTCCATAATTGGTTTACAACAAACAATTTAGTATTAAATGAAAAAAAAAGACTAAATGCATAAGATTTACTTTACCGAATGTGAAAAGTAATGATTGTGAGATAGTATTGAATAAAGAAAAACTAGATTTCGTCGATAAAACGGTTTTTCTGGGGATTCCGCTTGATTCGAGGCTACAATGCGGTTCTCATTTAACATCCCTTGTGGGGCGGCTGAGTTCGGCACCATATGCTGTTAGAAAAATCCGTCAATTCACTGATGTAGATACCGCGAGACTGGTCTATTTTAGTTACTTCCACAGCATAATGTCTTACGGGATTTTGTTATGGGGACGGGCTGCAGACATCGAGTCAATGTTTATTCTGCAAAAAAGAACCATCACAGCCATATATGGTCTCCGTAGGCGCGATTTTCTAAGGGGACTGTTTAAGGACATTAATATCATGACGGTACATCGCCAATACATTTATGAAAACATAATGTACGTTACAAAAAATCTACATCTTTTTTGCCAAAAGAGGTGACAATTACAGTACTAGAAATAGGGACCAATTAGTTCAGCCAGGTTTTAGACTCTCTAAAGTAGACTCATCTTTCATGGGGTACTGTTTGAGATGCTATAATAAAATTCCACAAAGTATTCTTGAACTTAATGAGACGAAATTTAAAACATAAATTAAAAGCACATTGTGTAAGCAAGCATATTACAAGTTGGGCGATAATATCGCTGATAATAATGCTTGGCTAAATGCTGGTCCTGCTCCACAAGGACAGGGGCGCATAGTATTGTTGGGACTGCTGAAGATTGTACAACTGTCTTTGAATTGTATAAATTCAATCTTTTTAGTATTATAATTATAGTCGCATAGCCTATATTGTGTGAGTACTATGTACCAGAAAGCTATCATTCACTGGAAACCTACTTTTCTTGACTTGAATGTGCTCTGGCGGTTGAGAGTATGTCATGCTCACTCAAAAGTCTCGCTGATGGTGGCGTGTATGTCGGGTCATTTAATTCCCTTCAAAATGGTTGAGTTGAATGACGGCTGATCCTTGCGTCATGTTCGTGAACGGGCGGTTTGTGACGGGGGTGGTTCGTGGCGGGCGGTTTATTTGAACTAATTATTTTATTTTTGAATTGTATTTTTTGTTTGTACTTTGGACACTTTTAACCTGCACGTCTTGTTACATCGTTCTCACATAATGTACCATCTCAACAAGAATGATGTATCCAAGGTTTTTGTAACAACATTATGATTTAAGAGAAGAATGGGCAAGAAACTCCATGGACACTTCCATGGAGTTTCTTGCCCATTCTTCTCCATAGAGATCTACGCTTAGGAAGGGGCAACTACAGTACTTTCACAGTTATGTCTTGTGACTTGGACTGTAGCTTACATTTTTATTGCTGTCTTTGTTTCGACAATTCAAAAGTGCCTGTAATTGGCCTACTTGAAATAAACGCTTTGATTGATTGAAATACTTCGTAAATAATCCATACTATAATAATATATTACGATGAGTCATGCTTGTTTCAAAATATAATCATTATCATGCATAATGTACGTAATAAACTGTATTCAGTCTATTATTACAAAATATGTATTTTTTGCGGTTTGTAGTACTTTCGTTTTCGCCACAAGTGTGGAGTAGGTATTAGGCTAGCATAACCACGTAGACGTGTGCCGTACATATGTACCGCATATGTTATTGTTTGAGTGGACGTCGCCAGGCGACCGGCCGCGGCGCGGCATGCGGCGTGCGAGGAGTCGGCGACACATGTTATTTATTAAGCTTAGCGATATTGACTACACGGCCACCCTTGTCGACTGTCGTTACCTTACAATTACACTAATCTTAGTGTCTGGACTTAATTATTCTATTGATTTAGGATCAAAACGGTTGTATTGTATATGAGCCATAAATCTAGTTTCACAAACCCAAACGTAGTGACCTTAGAAAGTCAAGTTAAACTGAGTCAATATATGTATATCTTTATCTTGAGAGGAAATGTATTTCCTTCAGAAAAAGGAAATAACACAATATTCGCACGAGTAATAATATTCGCATGCTCCTTGGAGTAGTGTTGAGTCATATTCCTACATTGTTTTGTTTCGCTGCTGAATACCAGACTTCATAACTAAATCAGTGATCGGAATAGGTAGAGCTAATGTACCTAAAGTTCAAGGAACAGAAACGAAAAGTGGAGACTTCCTTATGACTAAAAATTTTTTTCGGATTTTTTTTCAGAAACTCGGAAATGTCTCGGAATCAGTTAAGTACATTTAATAATAATGTTATTTATTAATCAGTACAGTAAACTAATGGAATTAATTATTTTTCCTTTTTCACCGACTTCCACAACGTCTATTGTTATTAATTCAGGTATAAAACGCGGCGGACCCTCCGCCTCATGTTTTCGTTTCCCATAATAGCCAAAACTTGCTTTCTCTTTTTATCTTTTGTTTGTCGCTGGTAAACAATGACAAAAGAGTTGAGGGGTAGAGGGGTGTTTCGCATTAAAAGCGTCGTCGTGCGCGCATCATTCACTCCTGTAGTTTCTCAAGTTGTGAACGCAAATTTGACTCGTGAATTGTTTTTTTTTTTACCTATACTTGTTTTATCGTTTATTGGATCTGCTTCACATGACCACCTTGGCTTGATTTTATGGACTACGTTTTATCGCAAGTGACATATTGAAAGTTGAGCCAGTCAAACTGCCACTGCTGTTGCTGTCTGCTGTGCTGGTAAATTTATGAATTTTACATGACTTTTAAGTAACTCTAAAGATTAAGCTATTCTCAATTAATTTTCCACATTCAAACAATTTTATTCAACCATTTATGGAATTTTATTCAAACAGCTGTTTTATATATTAGTCCGTGCTCAAATGTTGTACCTACTCCCAATCCTATAGTTAAACCATATTTTACGAAAACAAATCTCGGGACGAAGTTATTATATAATTTTCTCATTGTTCACAGTAATTGTAACGAGTTTTTAAAATCGTTACATGCTTTTCAGGAACAAGTCGATTTCGGAACGATTTTTATACTGTCTTTTATTATCGGCGATGGTTTTGTTCGGCAACTGTCATTTTGACGTTTCACTTTACTACCTGTTTTCGTCATGGTGGCATAACGCACCAATTTAATTTTACAAATCCGGTATAATCTCGGATATTTTAGGCCAAATGATGCCATAATTGCTGCCTTAAACACCCAGGACGAGGTGTTCTGAAGGAGGGATCCTTAATTTCTTCGGTAAGATTTGTTTCTACCAGACCAATATGTAGTCATCATTTTAGGTTCGTGTTTTAAGTCAAATTGATGTTTCAGAATTTCAATATTGGACGATGCTCTAGTGTGATTGTCACCTACTTTGGATTTATCGGTGCACACGGGGGGTTCATTTATTAACGGGAAAAACGGTAAGTTTCTTCTTAGGACGCCATGCTCCCCACGTATTGAAATTCCAATAGACATGTGTATTCACCCTTTAAAATTTCGTTACAGCTCTGCTGTGGCGTTTTTTTCGTAGGATTATAATTTTTGATTTCATCTGGATTCTCTCACCTTCGACGCCGAAATCTTGAGGTCTAATTTAACATTTCTTTTATGCCAGACATCTGGCCCGAATTTAATTTACTTTCTTTACAAAAAGATGCAATAATAATCTCAAATTAATAATAAATAATAAAACATTAATACGAAAATAGTAATTTAATATTTAAAGTAAAATAACGAAGCTACTGCCAAAATAAACAAGGTATTAACAAAGGTATTTCCATTGTTTCTATTATCCTAGTTTAGTTACCCCCGCCAGATTAAAGGTCTGACTCTTCGAAGCGTTCTATCTGGCAAGTATTTTTTAAATGTAGTGTGCATCTCCACGGCGCCCGAAATTCTTTTATTGTTACACATACATCTTTTTATTTTTAATAGGAGAACATACATCTTTTTTTGCTCTTGTATGATTCCTTACATTGTATGCAGCCTGCAGGGTCCACACACACACTAGGTTACATAATTTAGCCCCCTCATAGCAATCAAATGGCAACCAAACCTACCGAAGGAATTGTAAAGTGGTGGATTAAAGATCACCCTGAATTGTACCACGACCCCGCTAGCAACACGATATACTGTTCTAAATGTGAGAATAGTATTGTTTGCATGAAAAGTAATATCAGGAGGCATATTAACGGACCGACACACCAAGGTGCAGCTAGAAAAGTGAATGAAGCATTTTATCTTGATTTAATACAATTCCTTATACTGTGTAACATACCCTGTTCACGAGTAAATCAACCAGCATTTAAAACATTTTTACTTAAATACATGTGTTGTAAATGTACAAAAGTCAATAATATTCCCGATGAATCGTCATTGAGGAAAGTTTATTTGGACATTGTTTAAAAAAAATAGCTTCAATTCATGACCATGTTCATAATCAAAAACTTTGGATATCTCTAGATGAAACTACTGATTATTTAGGTCGTTATGTTGTACATTTTCTTGTAAAGCCAAAATAGGAATGTTTTAGTCCTATGTTCTGATAGCGTAGCATATTTATGTTATAAGCAGGAAGAATTTTAAAAAACTATTTGCCAAATATGATACATGTTACCTGTTTAGCACACACTCTTAACCGCGTTGCAGAACAAATACGGACACAATATACGGCCCCTAATAGACTCAAATTATTAAAGGATATTTTCCGAGCCTGCCATTGCCACCCGAGCCAGTCATAACAAGGTGAGGTACATGGCTAGAAGCAGCTTCGTATTATGCTAAATATTACGAACAAATTAAAACTATTGTAAGGCTCCTTAGAAGCTCTAATTCTTTGTCTATCAGGCATGCTAAAACAGTACTGGAAAAAGAAAATTTAAAAGCTGATTTAGATTATATTGAATATTTTAAAATAATTCAAAATTCTTTAAAGGAGTTACAAAAATCTAACTTATTATTAACGGAATCTTTCCACATATTTGACGAAGCAAGAACTGTTCTTAACTGGTGATCGCCTGAACCAATTAAAATACAATTAGAAAACGTCATAAACAGAAATCCCGATCTAGACGCATTAAGTGACATTTGTGACAATATGGAAAAAGGACTTGACCATGAAAATGAATCATTGTTGTACTATAATTAAATTAATTAGTACGTCTCTATATTTTTCCTACAAACTTTTGGATACCCCAATAGAAAGGGTCAGCGTAATCAAGGATCTCGGGGTTACTTTTGACTCGGAGCTTATTTTTGACACACATATAAATAATATTATCTACCAAATTATTTGAAGCGATGCAAAAGGTTTCATATTCTAACTATATGTATATGAACGAAGAAAAATCTCCGACTTGGCCTTTCTAGTTAAAATTGCAAACGGATCCAGTGATGTCCCTGAGTTGCTGAGCAAGATTGGGCTGCGTGTACCTTGTTCGTTTCTGCGTAAATCTCGTTTGGCGAGCCATTTGTACAATGCTGCTTGCCAGGAGGTTGAGATCGACGTCTTTAATTCAAGCGTGTCTAAATTAAAGAAGACTCTTTGCAACCACTTCTTCGATAACCTGTAACCATTGTATTGTATTTTGTCAATTTGTGTTCTTTTTTTTTTAATGTTTTTGTGTGTACTAATCCTTACCACTGTCTTTTAGTTTAATTCCTTTTTGTTTATTTAACGATTGTATAGCTATTTGAGAAAACTTGTAATTGGCCATATTGTTATTATTAACGAAAGTATTGTGTCTGCCTAGGTGTAAGTTTTCCGAAAATATTAAAATAAAATAAATATGTACCTATAACTTCAGTTGATGTTGAAAGGTCCTTCTCTAGCAAAAGTCTAGTATAAATGGATTTTAAGTGAAAAAGGAATTTTTTGAAGATAGATAATATGTAAAAACTGCTCATAATTTATTTTAATTCTCCGGAAGAAGATAAACCTAGTGATGACAAAGAAAACTCCTTTCCTGATGAAAACTGTACCGATTCAGATTAAGGGACAACTTTCAACATCAACGGAAATAATATTCTGACTGAGTCTTAAGATTGGTAACTATCGTAATTATTGAGGTTGATTTCTGTTTACGTTTAGTTCCAATAATTGTACAAAATGAATAAATGGTATGAAAACCTATAAATAGTTTTTTTTTACCTTGTTAGTTCTAACTATTAATGCTGGTATGAAAATTAAATTAGCTTCCGCACCTACATACGGCGTTCAAACGAAGATAAGGAGATTACCTTTATTTTTTAAACAATAAATATCGTGCACTTTTTTTTAAACAGAAACAGTAAATGAATGCGATAGTTGTTTTACTTTATTAATTTTAGTTGTACATAAGTAATGTTCCGACATTCGGAACAAATATTCCGAAAAAAAATGTCGTAAGGAAGTCTCCACTTTCCGTTTCTGTTCCTTGAACTTTACGCACATTAGCTCTGCCTATTCCGATCACTGCTAATTATTTCAGGTCCGTCCTTGTCCTAAAACTATATCAATTGTGTTGTGCTATTACCTGTTATGGAGAAGCAAGCGTACGCATGGTCCCCTTGACCCGCCGCGCCACTATAAACTGCGGCAGCCTGGCAGACTGGCGCGGCGGAGTGGCGCAGACGCGGCGATGGTCAAGCGACAATGACCCGCGCTCGCTCATGAATTAGAAAATGGACGTGTCCCGGTTAGATCATCAGATTAGTCGCGTGTCTCATGTCTAAACGAACTTACAGGTGCGGCGTTCATTAATCTTTGTAGTCATATTCTGAATTCTTTATTTGGGAGGTGCGTTTGGAATGAGTGTTGTGAAAGCACAGCTTGTAGTTAGCGGTAGGGATCACTTGGGAAAAAATAGCACCAACAATCCGAAATCCTTTTCCGTGAGCAACATTATGGTTGTTAAAATTCCTAAATATGCTGAAGCCATCAGCACGAGCAGCCTGTCATGCGCGAAGTTATTTAAAAATCTGTGAAAAAATGTGAGCACCGAGCAATGATGAGCTCATTGCTCGTTGCCCACACTTTTTCACAGACATATTATGAAAACATTTGGCAAACTGAAAGTTTTAGAGGAAAGCTTTCAGTGACGTAATTCGGAATTGAGTTCCATAATAAAATGGGAACGGTTTGGCTCGCAGCCAAGTGCAACGCAAGCTCATTCATTAGAAGAATGCGAGGAAGCTACTACCATACCACCGTACGGCCACAGTGGAGCAGTGACGTGCGCGTCAGTTATCGCGCACTGATCAATAGGTACCTACATTACTGATAAATTAGTAACTCATAGTGCGACCCTGAAGGGGCTGAGGAACACGTGGGAATGGCCGCGATGACACGACAGCTGCACTACGGCGGCGCCGCGCGGCGGGCCAGTTCAGGAATTACTGATATGATTGATTTAATAAAACTTAAGTCAATTGATTAAGTGGATTTCCATCGATAAGTATTGTTCCAACAGGCAACAGCTGACTAATGCGTGACACCTAACGATTCTTAGTGCTGATATTATGATAAACGACACTTTTCACTACATTGAAAATTGCGGCTAATCTTTTCTGAATTCATATATTCTTGTGCTCAAAAGAGTTTGGACAAACTGAAAACGTTGGACAATCCCTCATTGTTCAAATTCATGAATGTTTTGTATGTATGGAGGTGAGCGACGAAGGGGGTTGGGTGGGAGAGGGGGGCAGCATTCTGTGTTAATGTGGCGTAAAATATTGGTCGATGGGGCATCACAGCGAGTGCTAAGTACCTGTTATATCATACCGTCACGGTTCTACAATTGTATTTGTCGAACAAACACTAACCATACTACAGAAAAGTGCAGAAAATTACAGTACCTATTAGCAGTAAATCATGGTACTGGCAACAAGCCGAGGGAAGAAAACCAGGCAATACTAAATAGCCCCTAAGTGTCTTGCAACTCTTTCGCTTCGACAACATTCTTATGTCCGTTTCGAGTGATAAAGCCCAAATAGTGCCTGTATAGAGTGATCCTTCTGCTTCTCGTGTCGTGTCTGAAGGCTGTGTGTGGCGTCAGATTGCGTCAGTGGTCACCGCTTGACGTGCGCCATCGCTCCGCCGCCGCACACTTGGACAGTTAGCCGCGACTCGCGAGTGTCAACCGAGCACCGTGAGCAGCGCTAATGCACCGCGACGCAATGTTTATACCCGTACAAAACAACTCCATTAAGCATTCAATACGATTCGACACGGTAATCATCTGCACACTGAAGGAAATTAGGAAACCTAACGTAAATGAATTTCCGTACGATAATGACACCATTGTAGCTAAATACTGACCAATTATACTGGTGATTCAAAATTCACATGAAACCTATTTACTACAAATGACCATAGTTGGACATACATAATGGAAATCCGAATAATGATGCGATGACAAACACAAAAAAGCACATGTTTGTAAAACAAGTAATTAAACATGACCGTAACACAGATGATGGTGGACTTAACGTGGTAACAGCGCGCAGCGCACAGTGCGGTCAACCACGCACCTATCATTTTGCATTTGCTAATATTGGCTTTACTTCAAATAAAAGTGAGTAAAAAAAGCTGTTAATCCATACAAAAATGTGTCAAGTGATTGATAATTGCTCAGTAAGTAGGTTCTCAAAGTTAAGAGTTAACTTTGCGTGATAAAATAACAACATCACGCTTGTAAACCCCTAGGGGTTAGACGTGATTTAAAATAATAATGATAATTATTCGAAATACTTTGCTACATAGCTGCAACATTTCTGGCTAGAGCTCCATCCTCTTCATTGTAAATACGAGTAAGTGAATATTCTACGGTACCTGTCCCCTAATGGTGAGTTTCTTGCAGTCCTTGGAGAGCAGGTCCCGGACGTCCTCGAGATACAGCTCGATGTAGGAGCAGGACACGAGGTGAGTGACGTCGGGCGAGGCGCTGTTCTCGATGTGCGCCCAGATATGGCGGAAGGCGCGCGGGATGATGCCCTCGTGGTCGGCCGTGCCCTCCATGGTGTGCGTCTTGCCCGTGCCCGTCTGCCCGTACGCGAACACGCAGCCGTTGAACCCGTCCAGCACCGACGCCACCAGCGGCCGCACCTGCGACAAACACGACAAGTTTACACATCACTAAGGCTAACTGTAAGCAGATGTGGATCTGAGCCGTGAGCTAAAACAGCTAAGTATTAGAGCCCTGTCCTGTTCCGGCCAGAAGGCGTTGCAGGAGAGCTCGTAGAAGATGGCGGCACGAGCTGAACAAAAACAAAGTCTAGTGGTCATTTTAGCCCTAGATTGAAAGAACTGTAAGTCATGGGGAGAGGCCTGTGTCCGGCTGAGGGGTAGCGCAGGGTAGCGCAACTGGCAGGTTGGCTCTCTTTTCCCACACTATTGGTGACATCTGGCTTCAGAGTTTACTCGCGGTCTGTATTCTAAGCTGCAGACAGTGTTTCTAAGGGACCACTTCGATACATGCCCATAGCAAGCGCCTTCACGCGGCCATGAAAAATGAGAATAACGTAGAATTGACCTTCAGTTAGAGCTACCCACGTCCGTAACACCCATGGGCTGAGATAGGCACCGTTAACAGCGGCCCTGAAGTCGTAATAAAATTATTTTTGCCAATTTCATTAATTTCAAATATACGAGTCAACAACTTCAATCATCGTTACCAGAAAACTTAGAACCTTGCCTAAAACTCTACGTTTTAAGAGTCGTGCTTCCTAAAGAGGTTCGGGGTGATTTAATGAGAATTAGTTTGAACAGTAGGCAAAGTTTCGTCGGAGGGATTCATTCCCGAGGGAGTAGGCAGGGGTAGCAGTTCATTCGTATGTGTCGCACGCAGTGACACAGTCCGCCAACGAATACACACTCACACAATGCCTCTTTGGAAATGACCAAAAACAGAACTTATATTTTATGCTTATTAGGTAGGTAATAAATAAAACTTTTTATTTCGTTTAGACCCTAAGAGAAAAAAAGATTAGGGAAAGCCCTATAAATATGTGCTCAGTAGTATTTTTTAACAAAATACAGCGGCTATATTAACAAAAACAAACAGAGGTCTCATTAATTTTATGTGATGCAGGTTTTTGTTCTGTGCAAATAAGAACATTCGTTTCCTTAATGTTTATCAGACGGAAAAACTGCAAAACATTACACATAGGTACCTACCTCCGAGAATATGTAAATGAAATTTTCGTGTAAAACAAGAAAAAGTACTGCTGAATATTATTTAACAGTATTATAATTTATAAATCAACATACACAAAGCGCATGAGGAATGAATAATGTTCAGTAATCAGTAATCGATTGCATTAGATACAGCAGCGCAAACGTCCGTATCAGGCTCATGATGTTATTGAGATAAATATAAGTCTACGGATGGCGATAACTGCAAACACTTCATCGTTCTGTAAAACGTCGATACGATGTTATGAGGCGTTACGTCACCGTAAGCTTTGAGCACATACTGCTAGCCTTGCGCACGCGTGCCGACGCATAAATGCACCACAGAAGGATCAACCGATTATTATCGTACATGAGCGCACGTGCAAAAGGAATATAAAAAAACTTGAAACTTTGTAGTTTTGTTTCTTTAGGTGTATCCTCGTTAGGTGGGTGCGACTGTGAGTGAGAATACTTAAGCGCTTTGTGTTGATTAAGCCTTCTGTACTTTCTATTCTTGAAGCTGCAGTGAGTACACAACATTATTCGTACAAGTGTCGGCGCACGCGCGGACAATCAATTACCAATTTGCCGAACAAAAGGCGATCGCTCAAGAATATCCATTTTCACTGAACAATTGGTATCACGTAGCGCAAATAATCAACAATGAATGCAACATTAACCATATAAAACTAATTAAGAGCGTGCTCTATCAGAAGCTGTACCTTAACCAGCACTGTTGTACATGACGTCATGGACACACATTGCATTAGAAACTGCAATAAAATAGTTTCAAGCAAGTAGTTTGCCACAAAAACGTTTAAATAGCGACGTGAATGCATTCACAATGTAAAACATGAAGTCATGTTAGTAAACTGCGCTGAACTATGGCAAGGACATAAAGGCAAACGCGGAAAATAAATGAGTCGCGGATTCTTGTGCTACCTATTCATTTGACATAACAGTTTACAACACATGTGATTGTTCTTGGTTTTAGAGAAGCTTGAGGAGTGATCGCGTTTGCACGCGCTCTATCTGTTATTTGCTATTATAGTGCTACTACAATAGAGTATTAATCGCCAACACAAAACAACCGCCCATATTGACGCGGCGAGGTTAGCGTTGTACACAGACACCTACACTGCGCTTGAATCACAGCAATTTTAAGAAAACCTCTAACATTGGAGACCTTCGATCACGCCAAGGCGACGCATTGAAAGTGGAACGGATGACAAGCTCGCGTAGGATGCATAGCGTAAGATGCTACCTTCCGCGTTCGAGCGCTCGAACCATACTCTAGTACATGATCATTATTGACATTGAGATTATGTACCGAAACATTTGCAGCTGTTAGTATTCACTGAATTAGACCCCAGAATATGCGGCACAGATGAAAAATACCCGCGTCAATTAGGTAGCAAGCAATCACCTACAGTGGCCGGAAGAATATTAAACGTTGTTAGCACTATCCGACATAGAGCTACGTATCGTATCGTGAACAGGATCGTAAAATGTTCAAAGTCAAGCTCAAGAGCGCCGGCGCTGCCAAGCGATCAGCTGGACAACATTAATAACCTCGCGCCGGGCGCCGGGCGACGACGACTCGACGAGCAATCGCTGCCGAGCGAGCCCTGCGGCTGACGCGTCACCGGGACGTATTCACTGATGAATGGGCAAGGGCGCAATTGTATTAAACTGCCCTTCTTAGCTTACTATACCCGCCCTGTTGGATACGAAGAGTAGAGAACATTTTTTTATTTCCACGAGTAACGATGTTTAGTAACGCTCTTGCTGACTGGCTAATTTTTTTACCCGACTGAGGCGAATATTATAGATCATACCTTTTAGTTACGGAGATATTGGGGGTCATAGTTCCAACTTTTTCACCAGTTTTTTTTTTTTTTAATACTTGTTTTTAATGTACATAACTATAACTACCCCCGTACAACTCAACGCATCCATCAGCACAATGTTTTGTTTGCTTTGCTACCGTAATCCTAACGTAGAACGTGATTTTTTATCACAAAAATAAAAGTCGATACCCAGCAAAAAAAAATTATGTAGGTACTACTCTGTCAAGAAACTACCGGGAAACGATCAAATAATACACAAAATGTTAGTTATTCTTCCAAAGTTATTTTATCGCCTTCAAAGTATGCTCCTTCAGAAACGATACACTTACGCCAACGAATAATCCAATAATCAAAACATTTTTTAACGCTTTTTCCGGAATTGAGTTTAATTCTCGCCGCGAACTCTCCTTCATGTCTTCTACCGAATGAAAACGGGTGCCACGAAGTGGTAATTTGAGTTTAGGAAACAGAAAGAAGTCGGCTGGAGCCATATCTGGTGAATAAGGTGGTTGCTCGATGGTATTTGTTCAGTTTTTGGTCAAAAATTCGTTCACTATGATGGCCTTGTGCGAAGGCTCAATATCGTGGTTTAAAATCCAAGAATTTTCTTACCACAAATCTGGGCTTTTTCGTCGAATTTGCACTCTTAAACGCCGCAAAACGCTCTTATAATATTTTTATTTACTGTTTGACCTTCCGGCAACAATTCCGAGTGCACAACACCGCGATAGTCAAAGAAAACGGTCAACATGTATTTGACTTTTGATCGACTTTGGCGTGGTTTTTTCGGTTTCCGTTCAGTTGGAAGGCGCCACTCCGAAGCTTGTTGACTAGTTTGCATGTCAAAAACCAACGTCGTAAACCCACGTCTCGTCACCAGTAACAATGCGTTTCATGAATGTTGGGTCGGAATTGAATCGTTCTAGCATGTCCTCAGCGACTCTTAAGCGATTGAGTTTTTGGAGAAAAATCAGGTCTTTTGGGACTAGCCGAGCTCGTGAGACACAGCAAGTTCAGCGGCTATCTCTCTCAAACTTTAATTTTCAGGATTTTCAGTCATTATTTCCATCACATATCGACCGCTTTGTACCACTCATACGCACGTGTTTTTGATAAAGTCGATTCACCGTTAGCCTTCTGTAAAATTTTCAGGGACTCCGAACACGAAATTCCATTGGCGTAGCAAAATTTAAGACAAAATTTTTGTTCGATGTTTTTGTCCATTATGAAATTCGCAATACACACTAGATATGATCTAACTAAAAACAGCGCTGTATTTAATCTAAATAACAGATGCAACTCAAATTCCGTGCCAAAATGGAAAACACTTAATGTGCCAATCGAATAACAAAAAAAAAAAACAAAAAAATGAATTTGGAACCATAAACAAATCATCCATTCCCGATACTTTTTTGTCTGAATGTACATAGTTACTTGGTTTGATGTACAAGAATGCTTGGTTGACGGCTTCGTGACGGATCCGGTTACACCTTGTAAATAACTATTTAGAAATGACAAATCGGGTAAAAAAGTAAAACAATGGTATAATAAAAAGCTAATCGGCCTCAATGATTATCTTTCAAATTACTAAACTAGATGGAAATTTAAAAAAAAACTTATGAAAAAGTGAAAACCCGACTGCGGTATAGAAACTGAAAATAAAAGTTGGAAGCAGGCGGGACCTATTCCATTTTTACGTTTTCATATTCGAATAGGTAGTCTGCTTCCAACTTTTACTTAATTTGAAATGTGCTTGTTTTTGTCACAATGTGCAGCCTTTAGTTGTTTGTAGACGCTAGGTATTTGATGTAGGATTCTTTTAACGTACTGGTAAACCGTTTTTAATTGTAGATTGTCATTGTTGAAAAACGTGAATCATATAATTTCAGGTGCCTGTTTCACTAATGTCCAGAGAGGTGAAGCTCCTCGCTATTCGGCTCCCACGCGGCAGTTCGTCGTTGCGTGTCACCATTGTCAGTACTGCTCAATATGGGTTCAAGCCGCCGCGCCGCCCGCGCCGCGCGCCTCCGACCGCCACACGCTATTAAACATATGATTAGCATCATAGAACTGCCTCAAATTACTCTTTGTCTAGGACCTTTCTTATGCAAATCCAATGTGAATTACTAATGATACTGGTATAGATTACCCAAAGCTTATTTCTTTCAAATATTAAACAAGCAGTATTTGCCTATATTGGCGATTCTCTTTATTGTTAGTTGATCGAGTAGTTATTGATCCCAAATTCGGCTCTATAGAATCTATTACAATAATAATACCATAAAGAAGCGATGGACGATATAATAGACATAATCACTGTCATCGCCATGCAATTATCGCATAAACACATAATTGCAGATCAAGGCATGTTACGGATCAGTATTTCACATGCTCAATCAATAATTTCGCGCAATGGTTCTCATGTTCTCCTGCTCAGAGTACATGCCCGGGAATGCTCCAGTGGGCTGAAAATTTAAAAACATCGTGTCACATCGACCACAGGGCACCCAAAATATTCAGCACAGAAGCCCAACATCCTAGCTTTACTGTTTTGCATGAAACTATCTGGCAGACATGTAGACGTCGCATGAAACGAAAACCTCGCAAACTCGCTTACTGTGAAGCAGTTTGGGACGGTTCTGTATCAGCAGTATCTTAGCGATTGTGTGGATTTGTTCCACATCAGGTGTAGTATCGGATAAAGCTTCTGTCCTTCTCTGCTCGGTGCGGTGTAAGTGAGGCGAAGTAATATTTTTGGCAACAGTGCTCGAGCGGCAGCCGGTGGCGCGGCGTGCGTACAGCGCGGGGGAATGCGGCGCCCGCGGACACTCATACACACAGATTTCTCCTGATATTCACACGTGTACGATATATTATACAACGCTTCGCTGAAACTGACACACTTCCTACGTGAGCACTAGATAAAACATTCTGTACTAAAACTAGGGTATTTCGTTGCAGATTTTAAAACTACTACGACGACTAGTTTTAATTACTTTTTCCATTGCTGAGGTACCTACTACTTATACGCTTGCACGATCAATCTACACTATTCAAGAGACAAGGCATGAACGACCCATTTTTTTTCTGATGCAGATACTGAAGCTATCATAAATTAAAATAATATTACAAGTGATGATACTTCACGAAACTTCATAAACATACGAGACGAAAATAAATGAACTAAATCAGCGATTGATCGTATTAGACGCGCACAAAATTAGGTATATTGTTGCAAATCGCTATAAAGGTATTTAATAAAATGTACAAAGATTTTGCAATATCGCAAAACGGAGTAAACTGTTCTAAGGAACTTTAACTTCAAGCTGAAAATTATACTTAGTAGTACCTACGTATCGTACCTACAACATGGCGTGTAAAAAAATTGGAAAATACAATAGTTGGTCCATAGTTAATATTAAACCAGAAAGGTTTAGTTATATCGCGTGCCTGTCCAAATAATCGTGTTTGTTCGGCAAGGCGTGAGTCGTGACCCTCACCTTGACGGCTGATGTGGGGCGGTGTTGAGCGGTCAGCGCTGTGTTACGGCGACGAAATACCATATATTTCACGATTTAGCTTCATACTTGAATCCTCAACATCAATACCAGCCATTTGGTCTGTAACAACGGTTAAAGCGCTTCTTTTCATGCGCTCTCTCTACGCACTCTACGCAGGCAATTAACGTAACAGCCGTTTATCACTTCATCCCCTGATAAATAGTTCAGACAGGGCCGGGCAACTTTCATTTCAATTGGCTTACCTAATGAAGCATGAGCTGAGCGTAAGCTTACTCAAGTGAATGAATAGAGTGGGCTTTCAGATTTATTAGATTTGCGGCCGAAATAAATAATCAAAGGAACTGCTGGTCAAAGAGCCTTTACTATCATAGAGAATATCTACATTAATAGACCGTGCATGATTCATTGCATAATAATATCTTTTATTATAACGTAATTTTATATTTTTATCAATTTTGTTTCATGTATCTCTTGATATCCACGGGCGGCATAAAAAATCTGATACGTCGAACGTACATATGTATACCTAGTTACTCTGTCCAGCTCATTACCATATTCTGTCATTTAAAAATCAATATGGCGACGATCGATTCTCAAACACAATATAAGAGTCGGAATAGCATTGATTAAGTAGAAACTAAAGACAGGTGACCGCTATCACATCAGTCAGTAAACTTACGAAGTTTTGAGACAGGTAGGACTGCTACGCTGCTCTCATCTTATTAACATAATTTCTTAGTCGCCTTTTGGGCCAGAACATTACGAAAAAAAGGCCTTGAAGAGAACATTGTGGCATCACAACTTAACAAGGTTTTCTAACTCTAGTAAATCTGATGTACTCACCATCTCGTCGTACATGGTCTGCGTGTCGGCGCTGTCGTCGTAGGCGGCGTCGTACGTGAACATCTTGTCCTGGCCCTTTGGGTTGAGCACCTGCACGGCGCCGCGCTCCGGCCATACTTTCACCACCTGCACAACAACCTATGTTACACAAACAGTTTTTACGAGGGACTTCACAAAGTATGTGGCTAATGAAGGACAAACATCGCGAGAGGACTCGCCAAGTCACGATCACTTCATTTGTTCCATACTCCCTGTCATTAAACCATCTACAAAGCGCAGGTAAATAACCTTTAACTACAAGATAGGGAGCCAAATTGTACGCGTAGCTTGTTAGAAAAAAAGCCCACTTGAATTACAATAACAGTTTCGTCCGCATTAGTTACTCTTTTTGTTGGCAAACAAGAAAATGTTGAAAGATTTCCAATTCAAAGAGCTGCTAAAAAGGAGCATCCGAACAAAGGTGACGCTCAAATAAATCTAAGAAAAATACAGTTACAACAGTCCCAGGCGAATGCTATCGACCAGAGGACGTCGTGGAAAACTTGTCGAGCGCGATTTACTTTACGATGAAGTTATTAAAGTAAATGATGCGTGTCTAGACGTCAGGCAGTTTATCGCTCCGTAGTTTCCAAGACATGTAATAAATCGTCTTATTTACCCAACCCCCGAGACAAACTCACTTCTTGCATCTTGAGTCATCGCATTAACAACTCAATATCCACTGAAGAGCATTATGCTTCCTTAAGACAGTGAAAGTGAAACATTGTCAAACTGAGTTGATACTCAGTTTATGGAGTTTCCATATTTCTTTTTAGTCGATTTTTAGGAGATCCTCCAAAAGGTTGGAAGTAATTATTTCCGAAAACTACACTTGGTGAATAAAAACTGTAAGTGCCGCACCCGGCGCGGCGGCGCGCGGTTGCATTAGTGAGTTTTGAGCAATAACTGCCGAATACCATACATTAGTGGGTACACTTCCTACCGCGTGTTATTAATATGAAAGCGCCCCGTATTGATTTGTGGCAGCGAATGTTTCCTTTATCTTATGAATAAGCATCGATACCAACCAGGACCACCACCCACTTGTTAACGACTCTACTTCTAGTAACATAAATACTTATACTTAGCCATCTTAAATTAATGTTAATTTACTACTCTAGATTAGACTTCCATCCAAAATGCCGTTAACCAACGATTGCTCAAATGAATCTACTTTTGCGTTCGGAATGCTACGTCTTAGCCCAGTGATGGTGTAGGTATTTTTTCTAGGTGCCGAATTTTGGAACGATGACCATTTATACAAAAACAATCATCTGAAACTGAATTCAGTGTACCACAATCCACAACAGTAATCAGTATTGGATTGCACAATCGCAAAATTCTTCGATAAAAACTGCTGGATTTTTTTGTTCAGTACAATAACATTGTGGCAATGAGGAGCTAGTTGCGAGTGTTGCGACCACACCGTGTTAGTGCGATGTTTCCACTCCGCTAAGGGTTAGTGATCGTCTGCCAGCACCTCACACCAGGCGAGTACCTGTAAATGGGCATCAAACTTTTTATTGTCCACCGGCATCTTCGTGGACAGCCGCTCGTACCACGGCAGTTCCGTGCGCGTGCGGGTCTTCTTCACCTACACAATGTCAAACACCTGCTTGAGAAAAGCTTACAAGTATCGAAGGTTACTGAAGACGTTAAGTGCTAAGTGTAGCGCAGTTTCAGCCAAGAACTAAAATTCGACCAAACTAAGTTGGCGATTTAAAGATAACATTTATTTTGTCGAGGACTTGGCTACAGTTCAATGTTGCCTAAGTAAAGGCGATTAGAAGGTTTTGTGCGAGGTGTTATTGTCGCGCTGTTGAGAGTTTGGAATGAGGTCTCTCCAGTGCTTAGCGGAGTTATAGTTTATTATTATACTCGTTTATCTATTACGTAACGTAAGTGCTGCACGGGTATCTAGCTAGTTTGCTAAAACTGTACAAACAATACTTTCATGAAAGATTCCACTTAACAATGTGCCAAAACTTCAATCAGTTGCCTCCTACACCTATTAACTTTACGAGAGTGGGATCCAGTGTTCCGTACAAAAGTATCGTTTTATCTCAATTTCTCCGTATGTGAGAATGGCGGCATCGTTTACACACTGCGTTGCGTAAATTTTGTTTTACAATATTGTAAACATCTATTATGGACGTACTATGTACATTGATAATTTGATAATGTTATGCAAATTACAGTGTTCAGCTCAGGCAGTGCGTTGAACATCTATCTTATTTCACGGATAAGGAAATACACAAATCAAGGGAGTGACGAAGGAACTTAAAATGCTTTATTTAGAAGTGACTGAAGGTTAAACGTTCACCATTTCAAGAACAAAACAGTTTCCTTAATTCAGTGCAGACCTACTGTAATGAAGCATGACAAATGTCAATGTAACATGTGCCTCGATTGGCGACGAAACTAACCACTCACTAACTGAAAGGTAAAAGTGAAGAATCTAAAATCGTAAATATTCATTTAGTAGCAAATTCACGGAACCTTGAAAATAATCGTACGACAAGTGCGCCGCGTCGCATCGCAGGCACAGCAGGAAATCAAACAGAATGCCGCTTTTCACGGGCAGTGCGCAGCGCCCGCGCCGCCCGCCGCCGCCGCCCGCAGCACGCGCCCAGACTGTTGGATCTGTTCGATTTCGTAACATTGCTACAGTGCTGTTGTACCCCTATCGAATTAGTATTGGTGGATCCTAAACGGGGTTTTCACCAGATAACCGTTATTTCGACACTATTACTATTATAGGTAATGTTTTACTGAAACGAGGTGAGTTTTTAATGTGGCTAGAGCACAACATTGTTTTTTTTTTTTAAATAATGTATGAAACATTGTTTGAATGGTGTTTATGATTCTACCGTCAATATAATCATTCATGGTAAACTTATCTCAATGATCTAAATCTCCTAAATGTTATCAATACTACACGCTATTTAAAGAGTGATTCACTCCGAAGACTAGTAACACAACGCTGCACGCATTAAACTTCTTAAAATGTAGTAATGAAAAAGATTGCGATCTCTATGGCCGGGTTGCCGAAACTGCATCTTCAATAGCACGCGCCAACCACACTGGAAAATAACATTTTCGTAACGTAATGCACCTAATTGAACAGGCAATTATTGCGCAAGTTCTAACCAAATTGATCATTAATCTCGTTGCTTCCAAGGTCGATTTCAAAGCTGTTCGATTTCTGAATAGCGATCAAAATGTATAGTTAGTGCAGCAATAGAAATACAGAAACCGCTAACCGCTGCTGAGGTTTCACCGCAGCAAAAACTAGTGTTTGTCACTTCGCCTTGTTACTCAATGTTGAAAGAGGATCGCTCCAAAAAAGATAAATTATCTACCAAACTTCAATCTGTGGTAGATACGTGAGATCTTTTTGTCGCGTTTTTATTCGCTACTTCATTTCCCAAGTCCCGAGAGGTAAATTGTTTGGCGATTCGTCAGCGGACAGCGCGTCGCGGTCGTTACAATTTATAGAAAAATAATATTTACAAAGTTGGTACATCTAATTTATTTCTGGCGACTGCGATGTGCTGGACGTGGACTGTTGTATGTTTGTAGCTTCATGGACAGGCGGACAGGTCACGTGCAATTAAACCTGAATTCAATGTAATATGACATTTTTTGCCGAGGATTGTCGTAAAAAAACCAATTGTCCGGTTGTGGCGAGCAAATGACATCACGAAACCCCAAAAGGAAGGGCAAACCCACAAACTGGGGCCTTTCTACGACGTTATTGTCACTTTAGTTCATAAGAGATTACAATAACATTCAAAGCAAGTGATCGCGTACAATGCAACGCGCGTCGTATCGCAGGCAGGAGGCCGGCGCGCGCGCACCAGATGATCTGCGCCTAATATGGCACAGCTGCGTATGGGCATTACTACCGCTCACCTACATACGAAAGGGTCACACATTGCGTACCTTTTGATTCATTTAAACTACATAATATGTTAAACTGCAGAAAACATACAACTTGTAAAAAGTAGGAGCTGAGACTGAGTGTAACTTATAGTAAGAGGTTTTCATTGTACACCGTCTGAATCTAAGAAAATGGTGCACCATTAATCAGGATTTAAGACATTTCACATTTCATGATATAAAATAGACTCGTAAGTCATACACTACAGAGGTACCTAAGATATAATTCTCCATGTTTTAGCCAGTAGGCTACGTTATAGTTTGAGAGTATGGGTTGAAGATCTTAGCTTAGTTTCTTCGAGAGGATATTATTAGGGCTCAGCAATGACATAATGTCCGAAAGGGAACCAGATTCATCACCACAGCTTGCAACTTTTGCAAAGCAACACAAAATTGCCAGCCGGTTGGTTAGTCTGTTGAATTAGCACTGAGATGATCGTTGGAGCTTAGACGCTTACGCTAGACTTCACCATCAAGTCCCTAAGACCCTCACCTTAGATTGTGGATACCATGAGTCAGCTAACGCAACGAAGGACGCCGACTAAATTGCAAAATTAGCAGCGAAGTGGGAAGATGCTGTTTTGCTGTACAAAGGTTTATTCCCATCTTCTTTCTTGCTAACATTTAGTTATTTAATCTAAAATTTAGACTAAGCTAACATTTTGTCCTGGACTAGAGAGGCAATTATGGAAAACGCAACAAATTAGGTATGTTAACCACGCACGCACTTGCCGCGGCGTATTATCATAGCCCATCTAAGAGGCGCCACCACTCTTATTGTACTGCTCATAGAAAACTACTCGCATTTTAATAATATGTAGACAAACATCTATCATTACCATTAGTCTCGGAAGCCTTCGTAAACATTTACTACATAATTAATTACCATCGCAAATGTGGTGTAAACAAGGAAACCGAGTCTATCAATGGAGATAATTTCGACTTAACGACGCGGAGTGCAGACAGTGCAGGTCACGAGTCGCGGGACGGGCCGGGGAGCCGGTCAGCGTCAGCCGGCCTCCTTTGTCACTTCAGTTAGCGAAGTGCGACAGGATCACGTTTATGTAATTAAGCCTACTTAGTGGAACCTGTTCGAGATCACCCGAGCATAGTTATGACACTTGACTTATCTCTGAAAGTGCGACGAAAGTACTCACGCACAGAAATCTCGGAAGCCCATGATTTGTTACTGGGATGAGTGGCAACAAAGTCAGCTGCACTTTGATAGATATTTCGAGTAATCTGTAACTGTTTTAGAAATAGTTGCAAAAATTCATTGTAAGTTTAGAGTATTTTCAGAGTATCCTATGTCACTCATCATACTTTATTATTTCCAAGTGTGAACAGAAACTATAATTAGTACAACTGCAATATTTTATTAATACCAGCATAATGAATAAAATACATATATCCTGTGGTATTTGATACACGTAACAAATCTATAGAAATAAATAAAATAGAAGTGTCTGTTTGTAATTTTAAAATAACAGCTTTTTACTGAATGCATATGAAAGTATGCACGGTAGGTACTTATAGCAAAAAAATAACTTATTTTTCCATTTTTGTCCATCTGGTTGTTCCGGCACTTACTATAGCATTTCTTAAAAATTAAAATTTATACTTAATTATTTCCTTAAAAAGCCTATTCTAGAAAAAAATATTATTTTAACTGGAAGTATTTTTATTTTGTAAATGCAGCAAATAAAAGTAAATCTTGCAAACTAAAAGTATCATGACAGATAAGCTGCCGTCTTCCTATTTAGTAATGTTTACAATTAACATTAATTATATTGTTGATGTGATTCACAATGCATATAAGATGATTCAGAGCTGAGCCTACTCAAGTCAGTGTTGAGGGTGCATGCTCCCTGCGATGCAACACACTAGGAAGTAGACACTAATATTTGTATCAGTGTGCTAAGTGGATGCAAACACACCGCTGTTATACTATGCTACACAACCTCAAATCAATATATTATGCACTGAAGCAACTGTTTCTAACATAAGTTGGTCACAAGACAAGCATGAAACATCACAACATTGTTATTGCTCACTCATAGATGACGACATTGTATCTAGTTGTAACTAAACAATATTTTACTGTTTATCCTTGATAATTTGAGCAATTTTTTTATCATCGTTTCATTGTTTTTTGTGGTGTAATAAATTATGGTATCAATATTAAAAGACATGATTTAAAATTGCTTACATTGATGTGCCATTTTATTAGAATAATGTAAAATTATTGTACTCTATTAGCAACAAAAGATGATAATATTATGTTTGTCTGCATCTTTCTGAGTATATTAGAAATGTCGTCCATTTATGGCTGAGATTCAGTTTTGGTAAATTATTGTCTCATTAGCATCATGTTTACAATTTTATTTATGTGTACTAAGGAAGGTAGAAGGTTATTAAAATTTTACTGAACAGTACTGAAGTCTGCCCCACCAAGTGGCAAACTGATTATTATTATTACATTGTGTGAAGTTGTGTTGGAATCGAATCGTTTTTTTTTAAATTAAATTTATTAATGAGCTCCATTGTGCAAGGGATTGTAACTGTCGAGATTAAGTACTTCATTTTTGCATAGGCGTAAATTTTGCAAGGAATGCCGGCCCACGCACCTGATTCACGCCTGTTCCCTTTCTTCAACTAAGACCTAAACAACCAGACACGACTGTAACTACAGCCTTAACACTTCGTGAACACACTCCATGTTCAACAATGTCGCTCGAATCGCAAGCTGCTTGTATTTTGACAACGTAAAACGCTTCCCGTAGGTTCTGTCGGCGAGCGCAGGCGTGAGGCGACGCAGCTCGACTGCGCAGCCTGGCGTGCTGGCGCCCGACATAAACAATATCTACTGCTGCTCACCTCCTCGAAGCCCTCGTTCTTCTCCCTGGCGGAGAGCGGACGGCATCGCACCACCACCTTCACGCACTCGTTGAGAGCCGTCCGCGGCCGAGCCGACTTCTCCATCGTAGGACAACCCCTTTCTTTGCGTAATTTTCGTCCAAGCTCAAAGTCACCGATATCGATCCATTCGGGGAGCCCTTATCGGCATCACCTGTTTATGTAGATTTCGTACAAAACAAAAACTGTACAGCCGATATACAAACGCACAATATTAAACCAGAACAACACGATTAAATATTTAGAAACGTAACAAAATAAATAAAAATCGTAAATGTAATATTACAAGACGTCTTACAGCCGACCGCCACAAGCGGACATTACTTTTCAACTGATTCCATTTGATTTGACTTTATTTTCCCGCTGCGCATGTCAGAGAAAACAAGTTTCTGTGATCGCCACTCAAGTTGAACTTTATGAAAATCAATGACAATTGTATTATATACCGTATTGGATTGACATAAGGTTTTATATCGTTTGCAGAATTTTATTATTTTGTTCAATTCTGAAGTAAACAGTATGACAGTTTTGTCAAATTTGCACAGGCTGAAAAACTGTTTGTTTGACAGACCAACACAAATTATTGCAAGTGAAAAAAGTTTTATATTGTATTTATGTTGCTTGCTTGCGTTGCTTATTAAGAAAAAAGGAAAACAAAATAATATATTTGTTAGTAATCTAAATATTTTTTTACGAAATAAAAAATAATCGCATTCTTACTATAATAAAATAATGCAAGAGTTTGAGTTGCCATTGCTGAAAAAAACGATTTGATTGGAAATTGTCCCAACACAGAACTTACTGTCAAGTGTCAGTGTCGTTTGTCGTATTTGTTTTGGTTTGATGTTGTGGTTATCAACAGAGCAAAAATGATAAATGCTCTTGATATTATTTAATTATATATTTATTGCTGTGAAGATACGTACACAAAAAACCTTTTCTTTCTTTGAAAATCCAAGCATTTCCAGTTGTCACAATGTCTTCTATTTCGACAGTTATTATCCTAAAAAGAGCCAGCAAAGTTTATCATGAGGGCGTAAGTTATACAAGTTCCTATACTTTGTAAACATGTGTCTCTAACATAAGTTTTATTGCTGAGTATTATTAACCGTTACAGGAGACAATAGCGGGTGTGGCAGTGGTGGAGAGCAACAGTGACGTGAGACACGAGGGCCTGTCCCTCTCCATGGAAGGGTCGGTGAACCTGCAACTCAGCACCAAGAATGTCGGCATCTTTGAGGCCTTCTCTAATAGCATCAAGGTACATGTTATGTTTCAGTTAGTAACCATTGAACATATTATTATTTGAGTGAAAGACTTTGCAGCATAACAACAACAGAATTCATTTTTATGAACAGATTACACAAATATGTCCACATGTAACATGATTCCATATGAGGTCTTTGCTGAGCAGTGGGTTTACTTAAACCTGTGTCTTGACACTCACATTCGTGCACACACATTCACCCTCCATCTACTCACACATTGCATCAATGCACATCGCACATTCATCACCTCATTTCCACTTTTATTCTTTTGATTTGTATTTTCATTTTATTTTTCAAATGTAAGTATGTACTTATTTACATTCTACCCCATTTTTATATCATCATCATCTTCTTACCCTTATCCCTTTCCACTTGGGGTCAGCGCAACACGTTTTATTTTCATCAATATTATTTATTAATTATGCATGCATAATTTAAATACATTTATTTTTTGTTTCTTACGATACTTAGACTTTTAGTGTAATACAACTTTTGAACTGTCAGTACCAGCCAAATCAGAGGCCCGAAGCCCCCGGGCTGCGTAGAAACTCTGACACCAGGTCAGGCACTAACTACACAAAAAGAGAAAGAACAGTTCTTACAAATAATAACAGTTACTGTTAGTATATCATATATTTTTTTTTTGTATATTATATTGGTAGTATGTCATATTTCAGTACTTACCTATTTATGGTTATGCCAATTTCATATTGTGTTTTATGTTTAAATGTTGTAACCTGCCAAAGGCTCAAGTGTAGGATTCAATGTAAGGAACCATACAAGAGCAAAAAAAAGATGTGTGTTCTCCTATTAAAAATAAAAAGATGTATGTGTAACAATAAAAGAACCTCGGGCGCCGTGGAGACGCACACTACATTTAAAACCTTGTTAACTGTTGTTAATATCTCCACCAACTACAGCGACTAGGTGATTTTATTAGTTATGAGTATTTGGCTATTGTTGTTTTAAGCAAAACAGAATACACTTCTGGACACATCTATTGGCCCACCTTGTATTTTCAGTTTCGTTTGGTCCTAGCTAAAATTTTATATTAGGTCGAGCAAAAAGTTTTTATGCAGTTTTGAACCTGGCACATTCACAATTTCATTCAATAGTCTTCTTTTGAATTTCGAACACAGAATTTAAAGAAACAAAAGACAATTTGGAGCCTGTTTGTTGATATCAAACAATCGAATACTAAGAAAACTTGGTTTTATTGGTTTACTTGGATTTAATTCTTGAAAAAGTGATTGATATCTTTGGTTTTGCAACAAACATTACTTATTCTTAACATTAAGGTGAGGTTCTATCAATAATCTATGGATACTTCACCTGAAGTCGCCGCCCAAGCCGTGGCACTTATTCAGGCCGGACACAGCCAAAGAAACGTGAGTGCTCAACTTAATTTAAGTCGATCTGCGGTCCGAAATGTTTATCGGAGGTACCTAGAGACTGGCGGCTTTGTTCGTCGCCAAGGAAGGCCACGATCTCGGGTCACAACTGAAAGGCAGGATCGATTCATCGTGACGACCAGCTTGAGAAATCGTCACCTTACCTCCATTGAGATACAAAACCAACTTCGCGACTTCCACGGAGTATCTGTGAGCGCTCGAACTGTTCGGAGAAGGTTAAAAGAACGCGATATGGTACCACACAAGCCAGCTAATGGGCCCAAACTAACGCGAGCCCACCGAACAGCGCGCCTTCATTTCGCACGCAGTCATTTAAATTGGACACAGCAAGATTGGAGCCGTGTACTCTTTTCTGATGAGTCTAAAATTGTGTTACATGGCAATGATGGAAGGAAGAAGGTCTACCGACGTAAGGGAGAGCGTTTCGCACAATGCTGCTTTGAAGAGAGGGTTGCTTATGGCGGTGGCTCATGGACTGTCTGGGGCGGTATATCCGCGAGCGGCAAAACTCAACTTGAGGTTGTTACAGGACCACGGCTGCCAACATTAAATGCTGAAAGATACACTCGTGAGTGCTTAGAACCTCACGTGATACCTTACACGGACTATGTGGGCCCAAATTTCCTTTTTATAATTCTTTTAATGCAAGAGCCCATGCGGCCGGCATCGTCCGGGAATATCTTCGGGATGTGAACATCACAGTTATGGACTGGCCAGCCAGAAGCCCAGACATGAACCCCATTGAGCACATGTGGGACGAGCTAAAAAGACGTGTTAGGGCTCGTCAGCCAGTTGCCCAGACGATGCAGGAGTTGAAAACTGCCATAGAAGAGGAATGGGAGATGATCCCTCAAAATTTTATAGAGCGGTTGATAAACTCTATGCCTAATCGTATGAGAGCTGTGGTAGATGCCCATGGAGGCAACACGCGTTATTAAATTAAACCTTTATTTGATAAAACATGTTTTTTATTCAAAAATCAATTGCCTTTAACAAGGCGCATATCCGACTTGTTAGGCGTAGCTCCATGTCGTATGGTATTCTGAGTTCAAATTTAAAACAATACGATCGAAAAAGATGGTAAAATGTATCAGGTTTAAAACTGCATCAACAGTTTTTGTTCAATCTAGCAATCATATTTCGGTAGGGGCCATCGAAACCTAAACTCTAAGGTGGGCCAATAGATGTGTCTAGAAGTTTAGTTAAGTTTATTTTAGTGTAATTTTCATACCTATATATTTTATATTAGTATTTTTTTTTTCTATGCAAACTATGATCAATGTGAACCTTGATGATGATTTTTTCTCCTGTTCTTCCTTTACTAGCAGTTTCCTCAGTGCGGCAAGTGGTTCTTCCTCCCCTCTGACTCTTAGTGATCAGATTTCCTCCTTGCTTACCCACCTCCCTCACAATCTCAACATAGCCCACATTAATGCCCAGCGTGTTCCTGGTCATTACTCCGATCTTCTGGCTTCCTTTAACTGTGCACATATAGATGCTTTGCTGATCTCCGAGTCCTTCCTTAAACCCTCTCTTTTATCAGTACATTATGCCCTTCCAGGTTTTGTTCTTATCCGTAATGATAGAACTGGGAAGGGTGGTGGTGGAGTAGCCATTTACTTGCGTGCTGATATACCATATAAGGTTGTTAGCACATCACCATCTCGGTATTCGGGGTCAGCGGAGCATCTATTTATTGAAATTTCACTGCATCGCGTTAAAATGCTTCTGGGAGTTATGTATAGTCCTAACCTCAGCATCGACTACTTTGACTCTTTTGATTCGCTCTTAAATGATTTCTGTCCAGCCTACGACCATGTAGTCTTGATGGGTGATTTTAATACTTGCCTTCTTAAAAATGACGATCGTACTCACAAACTTCAATCTATCCTATCTTCTTTTAATCTCAGAATTCTGCCTCTTTCTGCTACTCATCATTTCCCTAATTGCACCCCTTCTCTTCTGGACCTGATAATTGTTTCTAATACCAATAATGTTTCTATCCATGGACAACTTACTGCTTGCTTTTCATACCACGATCTCGTCTTTTTGTCATATAAGTTACGCCCTCCTAAACGAAAGCCGCAATATATTCTTCTTCGGAACTATAAGGGCATAGATCTGGAGGCATTGTTGCATGATGCTGGTGGCATCGACTGGACGGACATCATGGGGAGTTCGTGTATCGACGAAATGGTTCGTATTTTTAACAGTAAAATACTTAGCTTATATGATCGTCACGCACCTATTCGTCGAGTGAAGGTTAAGTATGTTCCAGCTCTCTGGCTCACTCCTGCCATTAAGGATGCGATGGCAAGTAGAGATAGAGCCAAAAGAAGGTTAAAACGCTGTCCATCCGAGTGTAATCTAAATGCGTACAAAATGTTGCGTAATAGCTGCAGTCGTATGTGTAGAGATGCTAAGAGACGCTACTTCCACAATTCTCTCGACAACCGCAACTCTTCTGAAGTCTGGAAGTTCTTAAAATCTGTCGGCATTAGCAAATCTCCAGTTGTTTCTGGTAGCGACACTGACGTGTGTGCTCTTAACAAACATTTCTCACTCCCCCCTGTTACATTGGATCCGCACGTCAGGTCAGGTACTTTAAATAAACTTTCCTGTTTGCCTTTGCCGCAATGTCCTCCCTTTGAATTAAGCCCTGTGAGTGAGATTGAAGTCAAAAAATCTATTTCAGCCATCTTCTCCTCTGCTGTTGGTAATGACAATCTTTGCAAAAGAATGATTTCTCCTATCCTTCCTACATTACTTCCCGTTTTGACACACATTTTTAACTACTCCTTGTTTTCTTGTACTGTCCCTGAGGTCTGGAAACAAGCTCACATCATTCCCTTACCCAAAATTTCTAATCCGGTTTCACCATCCGATTTCAGACCCATTTCCATCCTCCCTTATCTCTCTAAAGTTCTCGAGCACATTGTACATCAGCAACTCACGGCCTTCCTATCTAGGAATGACCTTCTTAGTTCTTTTCAATCTGGCTTTCGTCCTGGTCATAGCACTGTAACGGCTCTTTTAAAGGTTACTGACGATATTCGATGGGCTATGGACCACAAGTCTCTTACTTTACTTGTTCTTTTAGACTTTAGCAGCGCCTTCAACTCTGTTGATTTCGACATCCTTCTTGGGATCCTTAAATCTCTTAATTTCTCCTCTTCTACTATTGGTTGGTTTGATTCCTATCTTAAAGGTCGCTCGCAGCGTGTTCGTCTTGATGATTCTTCCTCCAATTGGTGCCCTCTCAGCGCGGGTGTGCCTCAGGGTGGCGTTCTTTCTCCTCTTATTTTTTCTATTGTTATTAACTCTGTCACCAGAGTCATCTCTTCCTTCTTCCATCTCTATGCCGACGACTTGCAGCTTTACCGTCATTTCCTAAGGGAAGATGCAGAAGCCGCCGTGTCTGCCATGAATAAGGATCTGGATTTGATTAGTGAGTGGTCGCGGTCCTTTGGGCTGCTAATCAATCCTAAGAAATCTCAGGCCTTGATCATCGGCGGCAGGTATATGCGAAATAGGCTCGATGTTGCGTCGCTGTCTCCGCTCAGGCTGGATGGAGTTCAGATCGATTACGCAATTAAGGCTAAAAACCTGGGGGTGACTATGGACTCCTACTTATCATGGACTGCCCAAGTTGCTGAAGTTAGTCGCAAAGTGCACTACACGTTCCACTCATTGAAATGCCTACAGAGCTTCTTGCCTTTGAAAACCAAAATCTCCCTTGCGCAAACTCTCATCCAGCCCATCATAGACTACGCCGATGCCTGTTATTTGGATGCCACCGAGGAGCTTTTAAATAAACTTGAGCGCTTGCAAAATATTTGTATTCGTTTTGTTTTTAACCTTAAAAAGTATGATCATGTTTCCAACTTTCGCAAAATACTCAAGTGGCTCCCAATTCGACTTCGCAGGAACTCTCGGATATTGTGTCTGCTATTTAACATCCTTCACAACCCTAAAACGCCATCCTATTTGCGGGAACGCTTTTCCTACTCCCATCTTTCTGATGCACCTTGCAGGTCGCATCTTAGGAACCTCCTTAAGTCCCCTCCACACTACCGATTTCTACTCCTACTCCTTCACTGTGCACGCCGTGCGGTTGTGAAATTCACTTCCTCCTGACATTAGGGACTGCCAAACTATTGCAGTTTTCAAAAGAAGAGTGAAAGAACATTATCTTTCCATTTCGTCATAGTTGCAAAAGTATCTATTATTATTTATTATATTGTATTTATAGGATTGTTGTATGTATCTTTGTATTTATATGTATGTATATTCTTATATTGTATATTATATTTAAAATAGTTATCTGATTTATGTTTTATGTATTCCATTTTCTCTTCTTCTTTTACACACTTTGTCTACATCTCTTTTTTTAGTATCTCCTTTCGCAGGTATGCTGGAGGAGATTTCATTAGAGATAAGCAATACCTTTGTACTCTCTTTTCTGTTCCTTTCTTGATCTCTGTATTTAGTGTGTACATAAATTGTTAAATAAATAAATAAAATAAAAAATAAATAAAAAATACTTGCCAGATAGAACGCTTCGAAGAGTCAGACCTTTAATCTACCGGGGGTGACTAAACTAGGTTAATAGAAACAATGGAAATACCTTTGTTAATACCTTGTTTATTTTGTCAGTAGCTTCCTTATTTTACTCTAAATATTAAATTACTATTTTTATATTAATGTTTTATTATTTATTTTTAATTTGAGATTATTATTGCATCTTTTTGTAAAGAAAGTAAATTAAGTTCGGGCCAGATGTCTGGCATAAAAAAAAAAAATTTGACCTCAAGATTTCGGCGTCGAATGTGAGAGAATCCAGAAGAAATCAAAAATTATAATCCTACGAAAAAAACGCCACAGCAGAGCGTTTTTCTCGTTAATAAATGACTTTTCCCGTGTGCACCGATAAATCCAAAGTAGGTGACAATCACACTAGAGCATCGTACAATATTGAACTTCGAAGAAATTAAGGATCCCTCCTTCAGAACACCTCGTCCTGGGTGTTTAAGGTAGCAATTATTGCATCATTTGGCCTAAAATATCCGAGATTATACCGGATTTGTAAAATTAAATTGGTGCGTTATACTAACATGACGAAAACAGGTCGTAAAGTGAAACGTCAAAAATGACAGTTGCTGAACAAAACCATCGCCTATAATAAAAGACACTATAAAAATCGTTCCGAAATCGACTAACATGTGAAAAGCATGTAACGGTTTTAAAAACGTTACAATGTCTTGACTGTTATTAATTAGTTACAATGTTTGTAACTAATTGATTTTTTTTACCTACTTCCAATTTTAACTTTAGTATAACCTTGACTTAACTTGTTGATATAAATAAAATGTTATATCTAAGATGGATGGTCTGTGTGAAGGATGGCTAGAAAAGAGGTGACTACTGAGATGACGAGTAATAGAGAAGTATGGAAGAAGAAGAAATGCTGCTCGGACCCCAAATAAATTGGGATAAGGGCAGGAGTTTATGATCTAAGCCAGAGAGGTGAACTGTACCTCAGGACCTTCCTACTTCAGACACTTTTCTCTACATAACATTGTACATGTGTGAACCAGCGCCTGTAATTCTTGATGTCGAGATAAATAAACGATTACGATCATAGCATTTAGAAGGTAGAATATGTTAAAATATTCAGGTCATGTCAATTTCAGCCCATAAATCTAATAAACACATGCATCGAGCTGGCTCCTCCCGGGAAGATCCCAGTCGGGGTTACAGAGATACCCTTTGAGCTGCCACTGCGAGCCCGACAGGCGGTGTCCCCAGGGTACCCCGGCTTGCTGGAGACCTACCACGGCGTGTTCGTCAACATTATGTACACGCTCAAGTGCAGCATGAAGAGATCATTCCTGAACAAGCCAGTCAATGCTAGCTGTCAATTTTTTGTTCAATACAGGCAGGTAAGGAAAACCGAAATTAAAATTTTCATGAATGAGTTCTTTGATAGATGCCAGGCACTCTCTCAGGCTATATTGTTTTGATATTAACTAAATAATTAGTTAACAACTAAAAATGTGAGGCCAAACCAGCATAATTAGGTAAGTTGTGAGTGGCATAATTCATCATCGCATAAAAGTTTGATGCAGACTTTTGGATAAAACCACAGCTTAAATTACGCGGCTCAGAAAACGCTACTCAGAACACACAAAAATGATAAAAATATGATCTTGACATATATACATATACATATTATTGTCTTGATTTAAATTATAGTTGATGTTCCATCTGCAACCATGTACTTGAAATGGTATTGGTATTACAGCAAGAGCCGGCGCCGGTGAAGCCGGTGCGGTGCGAGATCAACCCGGCGACCATCCGCGCGGCCGGCGCGGGCGGCGCGCGCTCTCTCATGCCGCAGTTCCAGATCTACGCCGAGATCGACTCCACCGTGTGCCCGCTCGACAAGCCACTTACTGGCAAGGTACTGCCTTGGTGCATTCATTTCATCAAATTAACCACACGCGCCCGTGCACCACGAAGGGTAGCCAGAGGTTAAGTATGTACCCAGACTTATCAGTAACAATAAAGTTATTATAGCAGAATCAAAATCACTACTACCTCAGTTAATCTTAAAAAGTTACCTTACCTACTGCTACGTCTCCCTCTACATAGTTTTAATATGCTTACCCAAAACTAGGAGATTTTTATTATACCTATATTAAACTGCAATATTGTGCTAAATTTGATTGGTTGGTCAGATCCGCGTGGACGAGTGCTCCGTTCCGATCAGGTCGATAGAGCTGCAGCTGGTACGCGTGGAAACGTGCGGCTGCGCGGAGGGTTACTCCAAAGATGGTCAGTGCAGCTTTCTCAACCAATATTATTACACTTGCAAAGACAAAAGGTTTCGGACTCCGCTTCACACTTTTTTATAACGGAATCGCCCGCCGCGCCGCTTCGGCAGCATCTAGTGACGGCAGTATTACTGACATTCGTAGCGTTCAAATTTCGTTGTGCAAAACTTCTGTTACGGACCGTTATTCGGTGCCATGACAAGCTTAGTTTGTATAAAAAGTGTTGATAATGCCTTTGAAGCGGCCGACGAGATGTCTCTAGCTTTGTTGACAAAAATACGTAGATACTATTATCTATTGCAGTAAGGATAAGAGCTTTTGTTCCCAGCGACGGAGATCCAGAACATCCAGATTGGTGAGGGCGACGTGTGCCGCTCGCGCGACATCCCGCTGTACATGGTGCTGCCGCGCCTCTTTACTTGTCCCACTACCACCACCGTCAACTTCAAGATAGGTACCACATCATACACACTTATTATACTTAATAACACTAACTACCAGTTAGACACCCACCCAGGGCAATGCTAGGTCCAGGATTGTCTTCGATGTTCACCAGATATTTCGTTTGTATTACATAATGTGCGTGCGATTACTCACTATCTCACATTTTGTTTCAGAATTCGAGCTCAACATCGCAGTTATATTTGACGACGACTATTTAGTGACTGAAAACTTTCCAATACTGCTACTGAGAAGTAGATAGTTAAGTTTAATTGACAATGTAACATTAAGAAAATATATTTATACTTCCTAACGTGTATTATTTTATTTACCAAGTTACAAACTTAAGATTATTCCATACAGGATTCACTTGCTCCCAGCCAGATGATCACCAGTTTGTAGGGATCGGTGTCACGCCCCACAAGATTCCTTTGAATGGAGATCAAATGTTTTTATTTGCTCTTGACCTATGTAATTTGGTCAGTTGTATGTAGATTGTGATTATTTTTTGGTTACTTTCCGATAGTGAAAAGCGTGAGGCTAAAAGACTTGGACTTAAACTATTAATATTAAAAAAGGTAAACTTGCGTTCCGTTCTTCCTTCCTATCATGGGTTCTCCCCATATAATAAAAGTACTCTGTGGTTCTCCCAGGTTCTCCCGTGGTCCTCCTACTCCTAGTGAAATTGCATCATGAGCTTCAAAAGTTAAGTATAAGGAAAATTTTAGGAAAAAATCGTCCTTTCAGTAAAACACCACCTGTAAAATATCAACCCAAAACATAAAACTTACAGGAATGTAGTAACGGAATGCAATTTATTTGTTATTGTTTTGGTATTGCGCTATGGTGTTGCGGTGTTGCGTTTCACGGTTTATCTGAAGTAAACACTCCAAATAAATGAAACGATATATACAAATGTAATGTATCATTTTCAGAATCATGACCTTTATCTCTCGAATCCTTATCAGCCGCAATGTCAACTTTTCGCTGAACATTCTAAAACTCCAGCTCTTCTTGCTACACAAAACAATCACTTTGAAGCTGAGACTGTCCCTCATCATGTAGTTTCCACACAACCTGCAGGTGTTGAGGCACTTCCTGAGCCTCAAAGCCTCACGCCAGCTGTTGAGAAGAAGACAGTCGTGCGAAACAAGAGCAGTGTTGACACATCTACGTTCAGCATCGAGGAGAGACTGGTAACTGCGGTGTGGGTGCACGATCGGAAACATACCAAGAACAGTATGAGCCGAGTAAGTCACTAAATGTATTTATTTCAAATACATCATCTTTAACATTCGTCTTATATTTTTAATTTATATATGAATGGAATATTAATATCTGCCCAGAGACCAGGCATAAACTATGCAAAAGATATTTCAATAATAGGTTAGTATTTGTTTGATTCAGATTAAGCATGACTTCAGGCAAAGATTCGGCCGAGATCCACCAGCTAAGAACACTCTGCTAACATGGGAACGCAAGCTGTTCTCCACAGGGAGTGTACATGATGCTCCTCGGCCCGGTCGCCCTGTTAACAGGTTTGCACTCATCTTATTACTCTGAGTGGTCATACAGTCAAATACAAGCGCTAGAGCATAGAAATAAGCAATATATGCATCTCTCATCATTATTCTGCTGCCCTTATCTCAATTTATTTGGGGTTTGCCGCAGCATGTCTTCTTCCATACTTCTCCATTACTGGTCATCGCAGCAGTCACCTCCTTTCTAGCCATATCATCGTTCACACAGTTCATCCATCATTTCTTTGGTCTTCCTCTACTACATTACATTCATACTAAACATTTTTCTCACCACATTTTCTTCATTCCTCCGCATAACATGGTAATACCACGATAATCATTACCGAACAACTTTTGAGTCACTGGCGCCACTTTCACACTTCCTATTATGTACTCATTCCTTATATTATCCATTGGCATTACACCACACATCCCCCTTAGCATTCTCATCTGAGCCACTTGCAATGCCTTTCGTTCATCCCTTTTGTGGCCCAACATTCTGATCCATGCAAGACAGCAGGTTTAACCATGGTTTTATAAGTCTTCGACTTGAGTTTAAGGGGAATGCGGGAGTCGCATTGTTCCCGTGAACTGCCGCAATTTCATCCATCCAGTAGTAATTATTTGCTTAACACTCCTATCTTATTTCGCTATCGCTTTGAATTTGATATCGAAAGTCGGAGCAGACTTGGAGCGGCGCGCCACCTAGCGCTATGGCTCCAGAACTGGAGAAACCGCCGAAATCACAGAACATGTATTCAGTTTTACTACTGCTGATTTTCAAGCCAACATTCTCCAGCCTCTGTTGCCATGTCTCCTATCTGCTCTGATTTCAGGTCCATCTTTACCGACAAGAACAATGTCGTCGGCAAACAGCATGCACCAGGGTGGGTGCCTTTTCCCGTATGTCCGACGTCAGAGCGTCCATAATCAACAAGAAGAGGTAAGGATTTAAGCCGACCCTTGATGCAAGCCTACAGCTACACTGAACTCGTCGGTGTTGCCAACAGCCGACCGGACGTATACCTTTCTCTTTCAAGGCCCACCCCAATACTTGTTATCTCTCATCAGTTACCCCTTTTCTAGCCATATCATGTTTTAGACATGGTACTTCTTAATTTATTAACATGTCTGTGCAGACGCACGCGCATGGAGGAGGTGGCGGCGTCGGTACGCGCGGCGCCGACACTGTCGCTGCGGGCGCGCGCCCAGCAGCTGCGGCTGCCGCGCACCACGCTGCGCACGATCCTGTGCCGCGACTTGCCGCACGCGCCCGCACGGGGCAGGCAGACAGCACAGCTTGCAGCTGCCGGTACCATGCTGTTACATTTCTATGTCATCATCATCAGCCTATAACATAACATTACCGGACATAGACCCCTGCAATTTCGCGCCTTTGACCTCGAGCGACGAATACTCACATCATCATGGTGCTGCCAGACACCCAGAGACTGCTACATGACCGAGTCCGAGGGCGCACTTTATGTTTGAACACTCGGGGTTCGCTGCTATAAGCACATCCTATATCAAATATCATTTCATGTATCGCTTACTGTATTCAGGTAAACAGCAAATGAAACGGAATGTGAAGAGACAGCTGAGGCGGAAGTTGGAGTCGCAGGCCGGCGCGGGCGGAGAGCTCGGCGCCGTACTGATTGTGTAGTCATAATTACGACTTCAACAGCTAAGAATTCTGTTTGTATACTGTGATTTATTTTAAGTAAGCTTTGTGCTTCTGTCATTTAATAGAAGCTGAGATTAATAAGAAAACAATGAAGTGCTGCTTAATTATTTTATTTTTACTATTACTATGTTCAAAATCTTTTCTATAGTACTTTCCAATGAATGAAAGACTAAATTCAACTAAACACTTTATTGACCTTAATATAATATTGTTAGATAACGCAAAGTTATAGAGAAATTATTACACTTATTTACAGATTATAATTAACAACCATGATTATATGTATAATTATTATGCTTTATAAATGTAACTTATAACAAACGTTACAGTCACATAACTTATTGACCGGCTTCACTCGCTCGCGACTCCTGCCCTTACAAAATGTCCGATTAACTCACCTGTCTCCTGGATAACTTATCTGCTAGATAATTTGTAAATACATATGTATAATGTATGTAGATTGGACATTTGCGTTTTTGAGGTCTGGTAATTGTGAGACATTACCTATGCATACAATAAAGTAGAATAATACAATATATACACACGTTAGCGAGCGACACAGTATGCATGCGCCGACGAACGATACCGCGACATCACTTATGTAAAAAGATATGTACTACGAACGACACCGCATGCTTCATACAATATCGAGAGATAAGAGGTCGGACCGCCGCAGAATATGTTTACAACAACTTAGAGGAATCGCCAAAAACTACGGCCGAATACTAGTCACTTCATATGTCATGTACTGCTCGGCTGTCCATACGTCACAGCACTGTCACTCCGTCAGTCCTCGAAGTCACCAATACACTGTCACAACCCGACGCTGAATCGTGGATTCGTGGCCTTTCATAAATTGTATTTTCGTTGCTAGGCACTGAGTAGTAAGAAAATGGAGTGTTAACGCCAAGCCGCACACATTGTGTTGTGGTCGTCTTAGTGGCTGTTGTGGTGTTGTGTCGCGTAAAGTTCATCATACATTTGACGTAACTACTGATGCTTACGAATGTTGTGAATTTGCCAATAGTAAATGATTTTGTATGCATCAAATGACGTTATAGCGCACCACATCACAATAATTTACTTTACAAGTTACCGGTGCAAAGGAGATCATTACTAACAACCGTAGTACGTGTTAGGGAGCTATGGTTCATGGCGACTACTGCAGCGGTTCGCTGGAGTAGTAGGCGACAGTGAGCCGGGGCGAGCGCTCGGACTGCTCGGGCGCGGCTACCGGCTGCACGTAGTTGCGGCACAGCCCGAAGAAACTCTGCGGGCGCAGGTTGCGCTTCTGCGCCTCGAACCTGCCACATTCACGACTGTTACAAAACTATCATCGTGTGTAGATCATCACGGTAGTGTGCGGCGCGGTGGTACCTCCAGCCGATGTGCACCATGCAGTGCGCGCACAGCGCCACGGTCCACGTGTAGCCGGGGAACCACGAGTACTCGGGCGAGGGCGCGCCGTGCAGCTCCACGTTGCTGGTCTGGCTCACCGTGAGGATGTCGTGCATGTACCCGCCTGCAACATCAAAGCTACTTAAGCCTCATACAATCGACCGTTTGTACAATTGAACAAGCGAGCACTGCATGAGCTGCTACTCCGTGGCAGCAAACGAGATGTGTTCCGTGCCTTGCTTATATTATAAAGCTGAAGAGTTGGTTTGTTTGGTTGAACGCGCTAATCTCAGGAACTACTTACTGGTTTTAATTAAAAAAATATTTTAGTGTTTGATAGCCCATTTATCGAGGACGGCTATAGGCTATAAAACATCACTCTGCGACCAATAGCAGCGGAGCATCAATGAAAAATGTTGCAAAAACGGGAAAAAAATATTCCTTTTTGAGAGCTTGCGTTGCGTGCGCTGCGTAAACGGTTTAAGTTATGTAAAAATCATATGTGATGGAATTGTTCCTCTTTAAAAGTTCTAAAAAAAAACTCCGCGACAGCAAATGTCTATCTTTTAAGATTGACTCACTATAACCTTTTTTTATGGTAATCAAATTTGTTCGAAATTAATGCAATATTTGCGAAGGAGTTTTATCAACATAATACAGAGTCAGACGCGTGGTCCATGCGTGGTCGGGTCCTTACGGAACGGTTGAACTCGTCGAACTGATTTTTTTAATTTGGTTTTGCAATATCTCATCGTATAATAATACTTTTTAAATACACTTTCATTTTGTAGTAGTTTTCTATTGGGTATTGTTTTTAACCGACTTCAAAAAAAGGAGGAGGTTCGTGTTTGTTACCTCATATCTCCGTCATTTATGAACCGATTTGAAAAATTCTTCTTTTATCTGAATGGATCTACTTCCCGATTGGTCCCATAGAAATTTCATCAAAATCGGTTCAGCAGTTTGGTTTTGAAATCAAAATAGCTAGAAAAAATGTCATCCAAGTAAAAGAAATTGCGAAATTGATACTTGACAAGAATTTGTGTGTGATACGATAACTAAAAAGGGTAAAATAAAAACTTTTTTGCAAAAAAAAACCGACTTCCCAAAAAAACAAAAAAAAGTGGAAAATAACTTTACTTTCGGAAGTCGGTGGCAAAAAAGTCAATGAAACAAACAATAGTCACCGACTTCCGAAAGTAAAGTTATTTTTCATTTGTTTTGATGTTTTTTTTTTTCGATTTAGCAAGTATAAAATTAGTAAGTGTCACTTACACAATTATTCATCGTAGGTTTTTGTTTTTACCCGACTGCGCCCGAAGGAGGGTTATGTTTTTCGAGAGTATGTATGTATGTAAGTATAATTGTTTAGCACGGTCTGCGGCCTGAACGGCTCGATGGATTTTAGCTTGAGAGGTGTCGTTAGATTCGTATTTACTGTGAGAGTGACACTGGGTATAAATTTAGAATCAGAACGCAACAAAAGCTGGGAGTACCTCCACGCGGTGAAGGTGGTAAAAATTTGTTTTTTCATATTTGTAAACTAAAAAGCTGGAAATAAAAAAAAGTAATTAAAGAAAGCCGAAAAAGTTGGAAGCAGGCGGAACCCATTTGAGTATAAAAAGGGCACCCGCCCTGCTTCCAACTTTTTTGGATTTAAAATGTGCTTGTTCTTAGTTTTTTAGTATTTTTTTAACTTAAGTTTTTTTACCGCAGTCGGGTTTTTTTAAATTACTTTTCTATCTATGTACATAATTAGATTCTTACTAACAATTCAACATTGCGTTGCATTTTTTTACGTAATTTGATATTGTAGTCATTTTACGTTAATTCCTTTGATATTTTTTTTCTAATTTACTTACGTATCAAAACCAGGTATAAAATTACCATATTATTAGGTACCTACATAATTATTCACCTTAAGTTTTTTTCTTAATTATATGGTTATGTTAAGTACTTAGTTTCCTACGTTCTTTCTTTTATATTTTTCGCCAATAAAATGCCTAGAAAAAGAACTCGGCTTTCACAGCACTCTGCTACTGCAAAGCGGCTGCAACTTTTGCGCAACAATGAAACAGCGGATGAAAGTATGCATAGGTTGGTGACTCAACGAGTGATCAACGAACGAAACCGTGCTAGGGAATCGAGCGTTGAACGTTCTCACAGAATTCTCCAACTTCGGCGAATACATATACTATGTACTAATATTACGAGTATAAAGCTGAAGAGTTTGTTTGTTTGTTTGTTTAATTGAACGCGCTAAACTCATGAACTACTAGTTCGAATTGAAAAAATATTTTAGTGTTGGATAGCCCATTTATTTAAAAAGGCTATAGGCTATGTGACACGCTGCGACTAATAGCAGCGGAGTATCAATCAAAAATGTTACGCAGACGAAGTTGCGTTTGCAGCTAGTATACAATATTTGCATAGCTTTGCAAGAGTGCTACATTTTGGACAATGATGAGGCCGAGTCAGGCTGTGCTACTGCGCAGCACGCGCCTCGCGACGCGCCACTACACTCACCTATTTATCAGCTTTGAAACTTATGATTATTTAGCAGAATTACCTAGATTAGTATAATTGGAGTGCACGCCCTCGCTAGACATGGCGAATACGTGTTCTCTCCGCGCGATGGGCGTCATACACGCCGTGCAGCACAGCACGCTTTTCTGAAAATAAATCGAATACCGACAAATATTCTCACATTGACAATTTATTTCAATATAAAGAATGTGAGATAGGTGTCTCCCTTGGAGAGACACGTCAAACAAATATCTCGAGCTGATCGTATACCTAGTGTAGCAGTGATACCCTAGTGGTGTGACCGTCGGACTGCTAAGTCATAGGTCTCGAGTTCGAAACCAGCATGCCTGAGAGATATTTCTCGACGGCATGTAAAGCCAAGACAGACGCCCATGGGCGGCATAAAGACTGACCAGTTAGGCACTAACCACGATAAAGTAAAGTGTAATAGTTAAAATTATACATGTAATTTTAGTCTATTAAACTATCAGTTCTAAATTCTTTTCCTTCCGCCTTCTTTGCTGTAGCAGGGTGTTCGTACCTACCACCTAAGTCCACACAGTGGAATGCATTAAATATGTAGATAGTAGAGTTACTTTGTTTATGAAGAGGCACTCCATGTGCAGGCGCAGCAGCGCGCTGTCGACGACGAAGAGCGCGAGCCTGTCGGCCGCGGACACGGCCAGGTTGGACGCCACCCAGAACGACAGCGCCACCGGCTCCGCCGGCAGCCGCGCGGCCAGCGCCAGCGGCCGGAAGTAGGCGCGCACCGTGCGCCGCATGCGCTCCAGGTCGAACATGTCGTACACGAAGCGCGGCCACGGCGTCGCCGCCGCGTCCAGCGCGCGCAGCCTCTGCTGCACCGGCGCGCGCAGCGGCTCCGGCTGCTGGCCCGAGCGCAGCGGGTCCGGCTGCTGGCCCGAGTGCAGCGGGTCCGGCAGCTGGGCCGAGCGCAGCGGGTCCAGCGACGCCAGGCGCGCGGCGCGTAGCGTGTCCCGCGCCGACATCTCGGGCAGCACCATCACCTCCACGAAGCGCATCCTGCACACCGAACACGCTACGTTACTTATTGTTCTTGTATAGTGTGCGGGAGCGTGGGTACACTGCGATACTTGCCTGGCGTAGACATGCAGCGGCACGCTGTCGCGCGGCACCTTGAGCAGGCGGAAGCGGTGGATGGCGAGCGCCTTGAACGTGACCACCGTGGTCTGGTAGGCGGCGTCCGCCACGTCCGTGGCCTCCACGATGTCCGCCATCATCACCTCGCACAGCACGCCGTAGCCCGACACCATGGTGCCCGACTCGCTGCGCACACGCACACATTAGCACACCTGCCACTACTCTTCGCTATTCTAATCATGAGTATAATAAATAACCAACGAAGCCTTACAACATTACAGAGCAGGCTTTTGGGAAAATTAACAAGGGTTAACTTTCCCGAATGCCTGCTATGCGCCGACGACCTAAAACTGGTTGCACAAACCAGTACGGACGACGCGTATGAACTCCTACAAAGGGATATTGATGCCATCTATGAGTAGATTGTGAACAAGCTGTCTTTCAATACAAGGAAGTGCCACGTCATGACATACGGTAGAGGTTTGCGACCGATCCAATAATGGGGGTCTTTATAAGAGCACTAGAAGCCAAAACAACAGTTTTTAGAACCTTTGTGTGTCTTTCGGTCTGTATGTTTGTACGCGCATCACACAAAAACTACTGCATGGATTTGACCGCAGTTTTCACCGCTTTACTGCTAGATGCCTAACTTATTAATATCCATACTTAATATTATAAATGCGAAAATAACTTTGTTTGTTTGTTACCTTTTCACGATTAAACGCCTGATCGGATCGTAATGCAAGGAGATATATTTTTTTCTGGGGAAGGACATAGGCTATTTTTTTCTGACACATACACTTCAAAATTTCCACGCGAACGAAGTCGCGGGCATAAATTAAGTTCCTTAACTGAACAGTATGGCTCACAGTAAAAAAATAGGTAATACACAACGTATGGATCATATTTTAAATAAGCTCATAGAATCAACGTTACTCAGCAATTAAATAATGATAAAGGAGCAATGAGAATAGCAGGTTACACACAGGTCAGGGAGGCTCAGCACACATGGTGTAAGAGGTAGTGTTACGCACTCGGGACAGAGCAGGCCGAAGAGCTTGTCGCGCTTGATGGCATGCGCCAGCAGCGCGGCGTCGGGCGCGTGCGGCAGCAGCATGGGCACGGTCTCGCCCGGGAACACCACGCCGTGGTGCGCCGCGGCCGGCACGCGCCCGCGCCAGCCCGCCTCCAGCACGGCGCGCCCGCCCACGTCCACCAGCCCCGGGCCCAGGTACTGCGCACACCATCTTACATCTATACACACTCTAATAGGGACACTGACACTGCTACATGTTGAACGCTGACTGACTTGTCTACAAAAAACTTAAAAAAATACTGTCTTTAAAAAAAAAACTCTAAAAATCTTTTTGTTTTTTAAATAACCGACTTCCAAACACAAAAAAAAAGTGGAAAATAACTTTACTTTCGGAAGTCGGTGACTATTGTTTGTTTAATAATTGACTTTTTTGCCATTTTGTAATTTTTTTTTAAGTTTTTATTTTACCCTCTTTATTAGTTATCTTATCACACACAAATCCTTGTCAAGTATCAATTTCATAATTTCTTTTACTTGGATGACATATTTTTTCCAGCTATTTTGATTTAAAAACCAAACTGCTAAACCAATTAAGAAGAAATTTTTATGGGACTAATGAGGAAGTATATATAGTTCATAAATGACAAAGATATGAGGTAACAAACACAAAAAAAATCCTACTCCTTTTTTTAAGTCGGTTAAAAAGCCTAAAATAACTTTACTTTCGGAAGTTGGTGACTATGTTTGTTTCATTGACTTATTTGCCACCGAGTTCCGTTAATGTTTGTTTAAGCTTTTTTGGAAGTCGGATTTTTTCCACACAAATTCTTGTCATGAAACAATTCTACGTTGTAGCTAGAAGTTATTAAGGAAAGCCATCAACAAGTGTCAAGAAGAAAAAATACGTATTTTCTTAATTATTTATATTTAATGTGTAGGATTTAGCTGTATTTGAGTTGAGAAACATGTGTACTTAAATCTAGTTTTCACGCAATTTTACACTGTTTCTTGCGAGAAAAAAAATTACGTGATATTTGAGATTGGGTGAGATTCGGCTCTTCGCCCTCACCCCAAACGCCTCACATAATTAATGGACGCCCCTTAACCCATAAACTCCTCAAGCAATGTTAATAAAATTTATATGGGACCATGGTGTGGGCGTCTTCTACCTTTTTTTGAAGTCGGTTAAACAGTGTCTAGGGATCAAGTAAATTTCCTGCCTTCTTGCTTTCAAATCTATTCTTCCAGATTGGCTTTTTACTTTAATTCCTATGATAAGCTACCTATGTTATATGGCAAAAAAGGGCAAAAATTAAGATTTTCTAAATTTTTATTGTATAGATAAAAATACAGGCTGGAAGGGAGAGGACAGCGACGCTAAGCCGGTTACCACATACTCAGTACATCATTCTGAACCCCCCAACAAAGAAATTATTCATTGGTCATTAAAAAAATAAATTTGCTGTTTCCTACAAAACTGCAATATGTACACGTCAATATGTATTGGAACAGCTGTTTTATTTTAAAATAATCGACGAAAATTTTCTGTGTGGGGGTATATAAGAGGAACTCTGAAAGTGGCGCCGGTGACTGAAAAGTTGTGTAGTAATCGATGATTGTGGTATGGACATGTTATGCGGAGGAATGAGGAAAATGTTGAGTATGAATGTAGATGGCTATAAGAGGAAGACCAAAGAAACGATGGATGGACTGTGTGAACGATAGTATGGCTAGAAAGGAGACGAGGTGACTGCTGAGATGACAAGTAATAGAAAAGTATGGAAGAAGAAGACATGCTGCACCAATCCCAAATAAATTGGGATAAGGGCAGGAGAATGATGAATAATTCCTAGTGACCCTTTAATAACAGGATAGCACAAACCGAGTGTGAAGCTGCTATGGATATATCGTAGGGGCGCTCTTCATCGGAGTCCCCGCCAGTGCCGTCGTTGCCATTGTTGTCATCATGGCCGCCACCGCCGTCGCCGGGTCCGCCGCCGCTTCCCCCGGGGCCCCCAGCGCCGCCAGTGTCGCGCTCATCATCGCGATTTTGGTCTTCAAATTCGTTATCACTACCACCACTCTCTGCATTTGCCTCACCAAAAAAATAATAAATCATGTTTGTAGACAAGTCGTATATTAGCAGCTTCAGCTCCAAGTAGCTGAAGTACAACAATATAATGTTACACACATACAATAGAGACAAAACGTGAGGTAAAAAGCCTTAGGTACGCAGTATCTTCTAACTCAGGAGTATGATAATCTAATTTTACTCACCGTTGCCATCCATCAGCCTCAAAAATAATTCTTTTAAAGACGAAATCTTTCCACCTTTTCCTGTCTCGGTATATAATGTTGAGGTGAAGAAAGCAGATTAATTTTTGTTGATCAAAATACTAAAAAGCAGACATAATAAAAGTACTCTGTGAAAGCAGACGAGCCCCCGTCACCCTGTCACTTTTCTTGTTTAGTTGTGTTTACGAATAAAGTAATGTACAAAGATTTAAAAAAAAAAAAAATTAACGTGGCCTTAGATTTATTGTTCTTTTCCTATGAAAATAAATTATTTATAATCAAAAAGTGCATTTTTTTCTTGATAAAGCAATGAATATTAATTATTTATTTTTGATTTTACCAATAGTTTACCACCATCGAGGAAAAAAACTCTACAGTTGGCAAAGAGCGAATCGTCGTAAAACATTTTCTGCCACTTTTTGCGGGAGGCGAGATAAACACATACAGCACACTACGGGATTTTGACAATCACACACAGAGACAAGTATCCTATTGCTACAAACGCACACGAAGCAAAACAATAACACGACAAAGAAACTTACACACATTGACAAATTAGCGTGTATGTTTTATTTATTTATAACACCTTAAACTATCATTAAAGGGTTTACCCTAATGCGACAGCTAAGAACTTAAACTAAACTTGCAATCAAATAGGAAAAATTAAAATATTACATTATTTAAAAACACAAAAACATAGCATAACATAAACATAGTACAAAAATAAAGTTAAAATTAGATATTATTTCGCCTGTAACCCAATAATACCAATAATTCCCTGGCGAATTCACTGAAACAACATGTAAACACATCAATCTGAGTTTGAAGATCGTTGATAGTACGGATAGCTCTGGTAAGCGGGTGTGTAATGTATGATATAATAACAAATGCTCTAATTTCACTTGAAATAACGTTCATATAATATAATTTTCATATGCTATAAAATCATATAACCTAATTTCATATGACCTAATGTTTCATATGATATAATTTTCATTTAATATAAAACATTTAGTATAACGTTCATTTTATATAATTTTCAATATGTATAATATTCTTTTTATATAACATTCATTTGACCTAATGTTCTTTTGACCTAATTTTCATGTTTAATGGTCACAGTTATAACCTAACTCAAATGGCACCTAACCAAATCTTAAAATATTCAATGCATGGTTGAGGGTGGCCTAGGTCGACGGAGCCCCGCTTCGCGGGGCTCCTACTTCTGGATGGTTTATAAAAAAAAAAACCACGAAGGGGATGGCGGGGTCTATTCGCTCGCTTCGCTCGCTCACACGACCCCGCCATCCCCTTCTAACCTAACCTGTCCAAGTCGGGGTGCCCTAAAGTCCAGATTGCATCCAATTTCTACTGGTTACAATAGTTGAGGGTGGTAGGTGTATAGGGTATAAAGCGAAGAAAAAAAAAAACAGTACAATATTTTTTTAATCATAACATAGCATCACATAAATATTACATCTTATTCCAGTTTTAAGTTAGAGGCCAAAGCCAGCGTATCAGATTTCCTAAATTATATTAAAAGTTATTAGAGATTATGAATATTATAGTAAATGAATAATATACTACATGAATATTATGTCAAATGTGCATTATAGGAAATGTTTATTATATCATAAGAAATTAGATAAAATGAAATTATATCAACAATTCATTATCTCAACTGATCGTTATATTAAACAAAAGTATATTAACTGAAATTAGGTCAACTGAACGTTAGATTTTTTGTTATTATATCAACCGTTACACACCCCTGGTAAGCAGTGCCTTGGCAAGTAGGTTAGTTCTGGCTGTAGGTACCAGTAGCAGTGGCGGGCTGCGCCGCCGCCACACGTAGCGCTCCGGCACACACAGACTCAAGCGCTGCAATACTCCCGGGTGACTCTCCACTCCACGAAGCACCTTCACCAAGTAGGCGGCCAGCGTAAACTCCCGTCGGACATGCAGTTGATTATAGCCAACCATGCCCAGGACAAACATAGTGGTATACATCAGTGGGTAAAACGGATATACCCCATATAATTTCCTGTACAAATGGCGCGTGAATTTATTCTGAACGCGCTCCAACATTACAGAGTACTTAGTTTCATGTGGAGCCCATATGACCGCACTATGTTCCAGATGACTCCTGACTAGTGCATCATACAGGACCCTAACTGCTGTGATGTTTGTGAAACTTCGTGTCTGTCTCAGAACAAATCCTAAGTTTCTATACGCCTTTTTACAAATATTGGTTATATGCTCACGGAATGTCAGATCGGGAGATCGGGGATCGGGTGTCGCACCTCCGTGACTCGTTGCAGTGGCGCCGCCGCCGCATCCACCGAGCCTCGTCACGTACTCATAGAGCACAGGTGCACGAGCACGGGTGAAACTCATCAACGAGCACTTGGATACGTTGAAGTACAGCTTGTTTTCATGGCTCCATTGTCCTATTCGATCAATGTCTTCCTGCGCCTGCAATCAGACTCGGACCTGATTTCAAGCAGCAACTTGAAGTCATCAGCAAATAATACACAAGAGCCATGTCTTACGAATTACGGCAAATTATCATAATAATGAATTCTAAAGGCCCCAAGTTGGTGCCCTGACTTGCACCCGACCAAGTGTAATAAAAGTCGGATTCCCATCCGTTGCTCACTCTCACTCCGTTGATCACTCTCCTGCCAACCACCTCCAAGGTGTTTGAGCAACTCCTGCTGCGACACCTCTCCCAGCACTACACTCCACGACCGGAACAGTTCGGGTTTCGCTCGGAGCACTCAACGACGCTCCAGCTGTCGAGGGTACTGCACCTGCTAGCGGCTACGCTGAACAAGAAGGAGCGTGCAGTTGCAGTATTCCTCGACATGGAAAAGGCGTTTGACCGCGTCTGGCATGCCGGTCTGCTGTATAAGCTGTCGCAGACAGACGCGCCTCGTCGCTTGATACAGGTGGTCTCCTCCTTCCTCTCTAACAGGTTTTTCAGGGTAGCGGTCGACGGCGCGCTATCTAGAGCCCGCCCGATTGCCGCGGGCGTGCCGCAGGGCAGCTGCGTCTCGCCGCTCTGCTACTCCTGCTTCACCGACGACATCCCCACCACACCCGACACCACGCTCGCGCTGTACGCCGACGACGCCGCGTACATCGCTACTTCGCTCAATGCGAACCACGCGGCCGTCAAGATGCAGCGCGCGCTCGACCTGCTGCCTGACTGGCTGTCGAAATGGAGGTTGTCGGTGAAGGTGGGAAAGACGCAGGCGCTGGTCGCCGGCGGCACCATTCTTCCGCCACCCCTGAAGCTGCAGGGAGTCGACATCGCGTGGTCGCCCCAGGTAAAGTACCTCGGGGTCACCATCGACCGTCGACTCTCCATGGTAAGTCACGTCCGCTCGGTTGTCGCCAGATGCAGGACTGCCCGCAACCTGCTCCGCCCAGTGCTCTCTTCCCGCCTCCCGCTGCGTGCCTAGCTGGGCGTGTACAAGACGTACATTCGCCCACTGCTCACGTACGCCGCCCCAGCCTGGCTCGCCCTCACGAGCGAGAACACCAGGAAGCTCCTCCGCGCGCAACAGAACTTGTCGCTGCGGAGGGTCGTCGCCGCTCCTCGCTACGTGAGGAACACCACCATCCAGCGGGACCTCAAGATAGAGAGCCTGGAAGACTTCTGCTGCCGCCTCGCGTCCACCATGTTCGCGCGTGCCGACGCTTCTGCCTGGCCCCATGTCAAGCACCTGACGCGCCTACCGCGCGACCTCATACCGGCGGACGTGGCCACCCCCCCCCCCCCCCCCGGTCTTGACGCACCCGAGTAAGCCGCACCCATCCACACGCGGCCTACTCAAACAATGAGACTACACAATCACAACATGCACTCGGTGCGTGTCGTGTTCTAGGTTAATATAGGCACGACACGCACCGCATCACACAGTCACGACTCCACAAGCGAATAAACTCACGTGATGAACGAGCGGCGCGGGCCTGCTATTCTATCGCTAACATGAGCGGTGTTACACAAGTACATTGCCGCTCATACTCACATACACGGCCCTTTTGCCTGGCGCGTAATCGGCTAGACCTGAAAGCGTGACAGGCGGGGGCCAACAGCCGCGGTAGGGAGCGCCGAGCCACCTCCGTCGCTGGTCGTCACCCGCTAGGCCTCCTCCGGGTAACCGGAGGTCTCACCTGGCGGTGACAGACCGCCGAGGTGGCGTGAAGATAGCGGCGCTATACATAGCGCCGTAGCGCCTCCTACCAGACACTTTTGCAACTACACATAGACAGGTTGCGTAAATAACGCGCCTGTCGACTGCCGGGCCTATACGGCCACTTCAAGGAGGGTGCCCGTTGTCACGGGCGCCGCAGAAGATTCCGCGGGTCCAAGAACGCTGTCCACACCCCGCCAGCCGCGCCTCCATGCGGGGGCGTAGCGACAACCACCAATCGGCACAGTCGACGGGCAGCTATACTAGGAAGAACAACTCAATAAAGAAGAAACTCAAGACTTCAATCAAGCCTCTTTTATTTTCCCACCAATCCACTGATAGCAAATGTACCCCATACATTTAATGGTCCTTCGATAGCCGGATTTTGTGGGAAAAATAGTGTTTCAAGAAGCCAGTACTTGAAGAATCGTGAAGAATTACGTCATACTGTTCAAGAAACAACCTGCGTCTTGAAGAATCGAAGAATAGCGTCATAGTACTTCAAGATCATCGGGAATAGCGTCATAGTGTTTCAAGAACGGCCTGCGTCTTGAAGATTCGAAGAATAGTGTTATAGTTATTCAAGATCGCCGGCACCTGTGAAGATAGTACTTCAAGACCGTGCTACAGTGAAGATAGTTTAAAGAGTTTCGAGTTTCAAACCCGTCGACCGTCAACTTCGCCGCCAACATGCCCTTCACGCGCTCCGAAGGAAGGGGACGCAAGCCGTCGAATCAACAGAAGCCGTCATCGTCAGAGGCCACCCCAGAGACCTCCGCGACCGGTACCAGTACGGAAGCTACATCAGAAACGACACAGACGGGAACGACCGCCACGGAGAGCTCCGAATGGACTCGCAACTCCGCGACAACGGACCCAACCACCGTGACTTCCGCCACTACAACATCGACGGCCGCAACCGCCTCAGCCGCCAGCGCCACCGCGTCGGCCGCCCCCACGCCCCCTCGGACGCCATCAACGTGCCCGTCGCCTCGCAAGCTGCCGGCACCGCCGTCCCGTCCGTCGCACCCTCCGCCGGGCCGCGGCGACGCTAGAAGCAGGAACGAATAAGAAACAATTAATGAAGCCGCCCGCCGCCGCCACAGCAAAAGAAGTTCACCGGGAAAAGGAAACTTCGACGATCAAGCGAGCGGTCAAGAACACCGGTGCTTCGAAGCCGACCGGTACACAGCTACCCCGCCCCCCTAGCAAGAAGGGGGGAGAGGGGGGTTGATCCCCCCACAGCAGATTGAAGTCACAGAAAATAGCTAAAGCAAAAGAAGATTTGCTTCGACTTCAAGTAGAACTCGCCGCAGCCCGCCTCGCCGCGTTGGAGAAGGGAGACTCCGACGAAGAAGAAGAAGAAGATGACAACGACTCAATATACTCCGAGGTCAACGCGAGAGTGGACAACTGGCTGGAAAATCAAGTCGCCCGCCCCGTCCTAGCCATCGCCAACGAGCCTCATCGCCCGCCGACGGAGCCGAGAGTGGTCACCAGCGAGCAACCGAGACAAGAAGAGACTCGTCAGACACCGGCGGGGCCAAGGAGACTTGGCCCTCCTAGCAGAAGCGATCACCAGGGCTGTCAGCTCCGCACAGAGACCCAGGTTTGTCGATTTGCCATTATTTAGTGGTCACATCAAGAGTGGCTACCTTTTCGCGCCGTGTACTACGAGTCCCAAGCGTCATTCCGTGCCGTCGAGAACACAAACCGGTTACGAAGAAACCTGAAAGGGAAGGCGAAAGAAGCAGTTGAGGGACTGCTCATCACCAACGCGCACCCATCCGAGATTATGAAGACATTGGAATCCAGATTCGGGAGGCCAGAATCAATCGCCATGCTCGAGATGGAGACGCTTCGTGGACTGCCGCGCCTCTCCGAATCACCGAGGGACATTTGTATCTTCGCCACAAAAGTCGCCAATGTCGTAGCCACATTAAAGACATTGGGTTGTTTCAACTACATGTACAACCCGGAACTCGCCAAGACGCTCGTAGACAAGCTGACGCCGGCGCTACGCTACCGATATTATGACTTCGCAGCCACACAGCCCAGAGAAGTTCCTTGCCTCATCAAGATAGAAAAATTCTTCAAAAGAGAAGCCGAACTGTGCGGACCTTACGCGCTACCCGAACAGGTGGCAGCACCGTCGACAGCCGCACCACAGAAAAAGACGCAGCGGGTCAACAACGTCACTGAAAAGTCTGGCGCATCGAAGTGTTTCGTGTGTGAAGAAGCGGGTCACACCAACGCGGCCGAGTGTGAAGTCTTCAAGAAACAAGAAGCAAACTACAGATGGGACACAGCGAAGTCCAAGCGCCTCTGCTTCAAGAGTCTACGCTACAGGAGCAAGACACATAACTGCCGACCGAAGCCTTGTGGCATCAACGGGTGCAAGTACACACACCACAAGTTACTTCACTATGACAAGAAGATAGAAGAAGCGGAGAAGCCCAAGAAGCCTGAAAAGGAAGAAGCATCAGAAGTCATCAACTCGACGTGGACTGTCAAGAAGCAGTCCTACCTCAAGATCCTGCCGGTCCAAGTGGTGGGACCGAAAGGGGCCGTCGACACCTTCGCCCTGATGGACAACGGATCAACAGTGACGCTCGTCGACGACAGCATCGCCACGTCCATCGGCGTTACGGGACCCATAGATCCGCTGAAGATAGAAACAATCAACGAGTTGAAAACAGCGGAAAGTGCATCGAGACGGGTCACCATCGGCATAAAGGGGGTCAACGACCGAGAAGAACGAATGCAAGCGAGAACAATGAAGAACTTACAAGTGTCGTCTCAACGGGTATCGCAGGGTTTAGTGGAGGGCTGCCCACATCTGTCAGACATCAAGGGGCAACTCACCTACTCGAATGCGAAGCCACATATACTCATCGGGCAAGATAATTGGCATCTTCTGCTGACTGAAGAAACCAGAAGAGGAGACAAGAACCACCCAGTGGCATCTCTCACACCGCTAGGTTGGGTTCTTCATAGAAGCCAGACCAGGTCCTTCGGACAGAAGATAGACTTCGTCTCCCACATGAAGGTAAAAGAAGATGACCTCGAGAACCTGGTGAAGAAGTACTTCGAGATGGACGCCCTCTACCTCAACCCCAAGAGACCGAAGACAGACCCAGAGGAGAAAGCTCTTCGTATCCTAGAAGAGAAGCACATCAGGAGGTCAGGTCATGCAGGTCAGGCTACGCACCGAGGACAGAGACGCGGTACGGTACCTATGGCGCGGGGATCGACGCGACAATCAACCTCCAGAAGAATATAGAATGACTTCATTGATCTTCGGGGCATCGAGTTCGCCATCGACGGCGATATATGTAAAGAACCTGAATGCCAAGCAGCATGAGAAGACTCACCCAGAAGCAGCAGCCGCCATCGTCGACAAGCACTACGTCGACGATTATCTCGATAGTTTTAGAAGCCTAGAAGAGGCTATAAAGATAACAAGCGATGTGCGTGAAGTGCACAAGAAGGCCAGCTTCGAACTCAAGCAGTGGAAGTCAAACTCAACGTCGCTCCTAGAAGAACTGGGAGAAGAGAACCACAAAGAAGACCTAGAGTTGTACAAGTCGGAAGAGCAAACGGAAAGAGTATTGGGCGTCGTCTGGAAACTCAACACGGACGAGCTGACGTTCAACCTCAACTTAGCAAGAATCCCGTCGACACTTATAGAGGGAAAACAGCCTACGAAGAGTAAAGCCTTAAGAATCGTCACTCTTCGACCCTTTAGGTTTCGCCTCACCAGTCACGATCAGGGCGAAACAACTACTCCAAGAAGTATGGCGTCGAGGAACAGCATGGGACGACCGCATCGATGAAGACCTGGCGGAGCAGTGGGAGTCGTGGATGGGACACCTGAAAAGTCTACACGACATAGCAATTCCGCGGCAGTACCTGCATTACAGCGACGCCGCCTCCCTCGAGCTACATGTCTTCAGCGACGCCAGCGAGTCTGCCTACGCGACAGTCCTCTTCTGGAGAGCAGTGACACCAGACGGCGAAGTCGGCACCTCCCTTATCATGTCCAAGGCGAAAGTAGCACCGTTGAAGTTGACCTCCATCCCAAGACTGGAGTTACAAGCAGCAGTCATGGCAACCATACTCGCCGACGCCATCATCGAGGAGCACGAGAAAAAACCCGATAGAAAAGTATTCTGGACTGACAGCAAGACAGTACTCACCTGGATCAGAACTGGATCACGCTCCTACAAACCGTACGTGGCTCACCGACTCGCAGCAATAGAAGAAAGCTCCAAGGTCAACGACTGGGCTGGGTTCCAACCAAATTGAACGTGGCCGACGACGCAACGAGAGACGTACCAACCGCCTTCGGCAAACAGCATCGGTGGTACAAGGGGCCGGACTTCCTCTACTTACATGAGGACTCCTGGCCAACAGAACCTGAGAAAATAGGACCCGAAGAACCATCGGATGAAGAAAAGACACACCACGTGACTGGCAGGAGAAGCACGAGACTGGCAGAAGGCCTACCTGAACCGAAGAAGTTCTCCAACTGGGACCGCCTCCGAAACTCGACAGCCCGAGTTCTGCAGTTCATCGACCTCTGCCGAGCTCTGAAACAGAAGGTCAACTACCGGAGGACGAGAAAGAATAAAGAAGCGGACCCGACTTGGAAAAGGATCAGACCTGCAGCCGCGAAGAAGCAGACGCCTGCACCAGCAACGAGATCGACGGTCAACTACTTCCCGGTCACCGCCGAGCTACTCAAAAGGGCCGAGGAACTACTAATGCGGTCCTCACAGGAAGAAGCCTTCATCAAAGAGATACAGCTCTTGAACAGCGGGAAACCGGTCAACAAAGAGAGCCACCTTCATCAGCTCAGCGTCGAGTCCAGGAACGGCACTCTCTACCTCAGAAGTCGCATCCGAGCAGCCAAAGACGTCGAAGAGAAGGTCAAGCATCCACTGGTGGTCGACGGAGATCATCCCACCGTGAAGCTGTGGATACAAAGCGTGCACCGGCAGCTCCATCACACAGGCGTAGAGGCAACCGTCAACGAGTGTCGCCAGCAGTACTAGGTACTACGATTGCGCCCCACTACACGCGCAATCATCCGACGATGCCTGTTCTGCAGAATGAAGACACAGACGCCGCCACACCCCAGAACCGGGGACCTGCCAGCGTGTCGCTTAGCCCATCACAAGCGACCATTCTCCTTCACCGGTGTCGACTACTTCGGGCCTCTCTCCGTGACCATCGGGCGCACCCGACAAAAGAGATATGTAGCCATATTCACATGTCTCAGGACGCGAGCTATTCATCTGGAAGTCGCCAGCTCGCTCAGGGCCGACTCAGCCGTCATGGCGGTCAGGCGCATGATCGCACGACGTGGCTGCCCGACCGAGATCTGGTCGGATAACGACACCAACCTGAAGGCTGCCGACAAGGAACTTCGACAAGCTATAGACGCGACAACCGCCGAAGAAGCTGCCAAGAGGACCATCGCCTGGCGCTACATCCCGCCTGGCGCTCCGTTCATGGGCGGAGCCTGGGAGCGCATGGTGCGCTCTGTCAAAACCGCGCTCACGGCAACCCTATATGAGCGCCACCCAACCGAAGAGGTGCTCAATACTCTACTCGCTGAGGTAGAGTACACCATCAACAGCCGCCCGCTAACCCACGTGTCTGTCAGCGCTGAGGATCCAGAGGCCCTGACTCCTAACCACTTCTTGTTGGGAGGCCCGGGGCGCGTGCCACAGCCAGGCACATTCACCGAGCAAGACGCCATCTCCAGATCCAGCTGGCGAGCCGCGCAGAGGCTCGCTGACGTCTTCTGGCTCCGCTGGGTGAAGGAGTACCTTCCCGAGCTCCAACACCGGCGGGAGCCCCACGGACGAGGTCGCCCAGTGGAGGTGAACGACCTCGTACAGGTCGTCGACCCCAACCTGCCCCGCAACGTGTGGATCCGAGGACGAGTCACCGCGACGTATCCCGGCCCCGACGGCATCGTGCGGACGGTGGACGTCCGAACCAAGGGTGGTGTCCTACGCCGGCCTGTGAGGAAGCTGGTGATCCTGCCCCTGCCTGCAGACGACGTGTCCGCACTGGAACGAGATGCAACGCGGTCGCACGGCGGGAGTGATGTGCGTGACAATAGTGATAGTAAACAGACAGTAAATAGTAAATAACAGTGCAGTGCGCGATAACAAGTGTAAATAGTGCTGAACACAGACAATATAGTGCATAGAATAACACTGATCTCGTGTAGTTGTTTTTTATAGATTCTTATGTAGGAAAGTTGATTTATATAAAGATTATTGCTTTAATTATTAATATTTTGATAGTTTAGTAGCACATAAGTAATTTCCAATAAGAATCGTTGCCTTATCTAATCTATTTGCCCAAAGTTTTTGTTCAGTGACTGGGCAACTAAGGGTATTAGGAAAAGTAGGGAGCGATTGTTTGAGCTGTACGGCCTTAAGCCTTACATCAACTCAGAAACTTTTAATAAATATGTAGCGACATACTCAAAATTTTTTAAAAACACTTGCAAGGTAGCTAAAGCCTTATTCATTAGCAACAAGATTAAATCCGCCGATAATAAAATAAAGACGGTTTGGAAAATTATCAATAGTGAAAGTAATAGAAATAAAAAATATAATAATGATATCACACTAGAGACCTCACGTGGTCTTCTAAGCTCTAAAAACGAAGTTGCTCAAGAATTTGTAGATTTCTTTACCGGTATCCCACTTAAAACTACCGAAACCTTAAATTCCTCACCCTCGCTTTCTATTGATTTATTAAGAGCGAACGTTTCAGCCTGTCCGGTTGAGTTTCAATTTAAGCATATAAACCCCATAGCAGTCATTAAAGCCTTTAAGGAAATCAAAATCAAATTAACGGAATATCTATGGGGAATGTCTATTAAAGTTTGTCAAGCTATTATTGAGACTATAGCACCGTACTTAGCCTTAATATTTAATTTGTGTGTAGACCAAGGAGTCTTTCCGGACCTTATGAAATACAGCAAGGTAATACCACTTTTCAAATCCGGGGACAGTAAAGATACGAATAATTATAGACCCGTATCCGTATTGCCGGTTTTCAGCAAGGTGTTTGAAAAGGTAATGCTTAATCAGATGCTTAACCTCTTTAATACCAATAAGATCTTACATGAGAAACAGTATGGTTTAACCAAAGGATGTTGTACGACTGACGCCGGTGTCACATTATTAAAACACATATTCACTGCTTGGGAAGAGGCACAAGATGCCATAGGAATCTTCTGTGACCTCTCGAAAGCATTCGATTGCGTAACCCACGAAACCCTACTCTTTAAACTTGAGCATTACGGTTTGGGGAAACTTGCACTCAGTAATTGCTTGCTGATGTCAATCGTATTTAAAATATAGACATCAGCAAGTACAAATAAATGGTGTCAATTCAATGGGTTTAAAAGTAAGGATGGGTGTACCACAAGGCTCTATATTGGGTCTTTTCCTCTTTCTAGTCTATATTAATGATCTACCCCATTTATTTAAAAACCAACCACAAATGGTGTTGTTTGCCGACGATACTTCTTTGATATTTAAGATAAACAGACGTGCCACAATTCTTGACGACGTAAATAGCGCCCTACTGCAGGTCCATAATTGGTTTACCGCGAATAATTTAGTATTAAATGGGAAAAAAACTAAGTGCATAAGATTTGCCCTACCAAATGTCAAAACTAGTGATTGTGACATAGTATTGAATCAAGAGAAACAGAATTCGTCGATGAAACTGTTTTCTTAGGGATCACGCTCGACTCAAGGCTACAATGGGGTCCTCATTTAACATCTCTTGCAGGACGGCTGAGTTCAGCAGCATATGCTGTTAGGAAAATCCGTCAATTTACTGATGTAGATACCGCGAGGCTAGTCTATTTTAGTTATTTTCATAGTATTATGTCTTACGGTATTTTACTATGGGGACGGGCTGCAGACATCGAGTCTATATTTATTCTGCAGAAAAGAGCCATATATAATCTATGTAGGCGCGATTCTCTAAGAGAACTGTTTAAGGAAATTAACATCATGACAGTACCTTGCCAATACATCTATGAAAACATCATGTACGTTAGGAAAAATCTGCATTTATTTAGTAAAAGAGGCGACAGACACCACTATAAGGCTGCCTGTCCACTGAAGCGGAGCGAGGCTGCGGTGCGCAGAAACGGAGAAATATTAACCAATAGGATTGCATAAAATCTCCGCTCCGCTCCCCTATTGGTTAATATTTCTCCGTTTCTCCGCTCCGCAGCCTCGCTCCGCTTCAATGGACAGGCAGCCTAATACTAGAACCAGGGACCATCTAGTTCAGCCAGGTTTCAGGCTAGCTAAAGTAGACTCATCTTTCATGGGGTACTGTTTAAAATGTTACAATAAAATTCCTCCCGGCATTCTACAACTGAATGAGACGAAATTTAAATCTTGTATAAAACGCACACTATGTAGGCAAGCATACTATAAGTTGGGATATTACATTGATGATAAAAATGCTTGGCTCAATGCTGGTCCTGCTCCACAACCATAGGGGCAAACTAATTGATTACTTTGTGAAGTTAATGTGGAAGCTGCAGAAGATTGTAAACATATCTTTGCATTGTATAGATTCAGTCTCTTAGTATTATATAATTGCATAGCACATGTGTGAGTTCTATGTACGATAAAGCTACCATTTACATCTTTTACTGACTCGAATTTGCCCTGGCGGTTGAGAGAATGTCATGCTCACTCAAATGTCTCGCTGATGGTGGCGCGTGTGTCGGGTCGTTTAGTTCCCTCCAAAATGGTTGAGTTGAATGATGGCTGATCCATGCGTCATGTTCGTGAACGGGCGCTGTCAGTTGTGACTGGTTATCTCGCAGCTGCCATGGATTATTGTATTTTTGAATTGTTAATTTTATCTTTTTTATTCTGGACGCTCTTACTCGCATGTCTTTCTACATCGTTCTCACATATATGTTTAATCTCGACATGAATGATGTAACCGAGACTTTGTTACAACAATGATATAAAAGAGTGTCCATGGAGTTTCTTGCCCATTCTTCTCCATAGAGATCTACGCTTTCGAATGGGCAACTACAGTACTTTCACAAGTTATTATGCCCTGTGACTGGGACTGTAGCTTAGTTTATTTTTTTGTGTTTTGACATTCAAAAGTGCCTGTAATGGTCTAATTGAAATAAATGCTTTGAGTTTGAGTTTGAGCTTATTAGCCTTGAAAGGGGCAGGCTTCTCGGCAGGACCTCGTTTCCCTAACTTTGCCTTCGTTGTGGACTGTATTGTTGAAGCTTGATGTATGAGGTTGATCGTTGTTCAGGTAATAACGTAAATAAAAGAAAACTTGTTGGAAACAACTGCATGTAGCGGAGTGGTGGCGGTGATGTGGTGCAGAGTGACGTCTTGAGTGGGCGGCTGTCGATAGAAGAGTGTGTCGTGTATCCCTGCGCGCTATATTTATAACCAGCGACAGTAGCGCCGGTGTCTGCAGGCGGCAAAGGCCGCCATTTCCTAGTTAGCCAATCAGAGGCTTGTACACACATGAGAGCGTGTGTGTGTGAGTTTGTATGTGTGAATGCAGTTGATTTATTATTAAAGATCAATTTACATAGCTTAAAACTACATACATACGTGCCTACGTTACAAAGAGACAATTAAGAGATGTATATAAGAAAAAATGTGAGACAAAGGAGAAGTAAAAACTTAAATAACTAACATGAGATATTACAATAAAGGCTTATTTTCTATGTGTATAATATCTTATATCTAAGCTGTTATTTACAATCTCCCCCTCGTGCGTAAGCACCGTAACGTTTTTATTCCGCAGTTGTGATCACGATGAGGCGAGAGGCCGGGCGGCGAATTAATCCAGCTGCTGTTCGGATCTCGGTGATTCGTACTCGTCCGTCTGGGCCTGGGTATACATTCACCACTTCACCTCGAGGCCACACTCCTCTGGGCATCGTGCCATCGCATATGATGACAATATCGCCAACCTTTACATTTTTGTGCTGGGCGTTGCCTAGTCGGGGCATCAGCAGTGGTTTGTATTCCGCCATCCAGCGTGACCAGAATGTGTCAGCTAATGCTTGAACGGCCTTCCAGGAGTGTGAGTCAATTGGCGTGTCTTTGAATGAGCCAAAAGGTGTCATCCCACTTGAGCGCCCAATAAGAAAATGATTGGGTGTCAGCGCTTCTTCATCCAGGTTGGGGTTCACCGGAATCAGTGGCCTCGAGTTGATCACGTGTTCGGCTTCAAGTAACAACGTGTTCAGCACTTCATCATGGGGAAACTTCTCTTTGAGGGTGACTCTTAACGCGGTTTTCACTGATCTGACCAGACGCTCCCAGGCGCCACCCATGTTTGGGGCGCCGGGAGGTATTTTCTTCCAGGTGATCAGCTTCTCAGATGCAAAGGCTTTCATGCTGTCTTCGTTGCTTTGCATGGCTTCGGTGACTTCTCTTTCAGCACCCACGAAGTTTGTTCCATTATCGCTATATATCACAGTCGGCGTGCCGCGACGCGCCATCATTCTACGCAGGCTCATGATCATGGAGGAGGCCGTGAGAGATGTGGCCAGCTCCAGATGTACTGCGCGCGTGGTGAGGCATGTGTATAATGCGCCCCACCTTTTCTCTAGCCTCCTTCCGACTGTGACCTGTATGGGCCCGAAGTAGTCTACCGCTGTGGCTGTGAAGGGCGGTTGACTTTGTGCCAGCCTTTCTGGTGGTAGGTCGCCTAAGGGAATTTTAGAGGGGGTACCTCTGTAGGTCCGACACCATTGGCATTTGTTACATATGTATCGTATAACGTTGCGCAGTCCTATTATGTGGTATCTTTGCCTCAGCTCATTCATGACAGTTTGATGGTTGCCATGGTTGAAGGCTGCGTGCGTGTGATGCACTAACAGCTGGGTGAAGCCTTCTTTGGCGTGTAGGACTGGCAGGTTGTATTTTTCTTTTGTTCTGCTGTCTAGGCACAGGATTCCGTTGCGGTCGATCTTGACTGAGAGCTTGTGGAACGGTGACTTCTTCGGTGGTCGCCGTCCAGTTTCTATCGTCGTGATGTCTTCGGCGAACGAGTTGTGCTGGCTTCTCTTAGCGAGCAATAGCTCCGCTAGTTTTATATGGTTTGGTGCTAGTTCTTTTCTCGTGTTTCTTTTGAGTAGTTTGGCTTTGAATACCTCAGCGGCGAGCAGAACGGTGGCAGCAACGCGTACTAATCGAGTGTACTTCGAGAATCGTTCTACTTCAGGTAAGTAATCGCTATCATTATGCCTAACTGTCACGTGAACTTGTTTTAAAACCCTTTCTTCCCCTGATGGGGGTGACGGCGCCGCGACCTGTTTTTCCTGTGGCCATGTCGCGGGGTCGTTCTTTATAAAGCTCGGTCCGGTGAACCATCTATGTTTCGAGTTAAAATTGGCGGGTATACCCTTTGTAGCGTCGTCCGCTACGTTTTCAGCGCTGGGCACCCATCGCCAGTTGGCCGGAGTGGTCGTACTTTCGATTTCGGCTAGTCTATGCGCGACGAAAGACTTAAAAGTTCGCGGGTCCGACTTTATCCAAGCTAATACGGTTTTAGAGTCTGACCAATAATGGCTTTTTATTATTTTATAATCCGATTCGCGCTTGACTGATTCGGCCAGCCGGCATCCTAATACTGCGGCTTGAAGTTCTAGGCGAGGTATGGATATAGGTTTCAACGGAGCTACCTTTGCTTTACCGGCTATTAATTTTGACGTTTTGTTTTCGTCTGTACCCGAGCTTACGAAATACACCGAGGCTGAATATACTTTTTCACTTGCGTCGCAGAAAATGTGTAAATCACCCTCGCCAGAGGGCGGGGCGGGTACGTATCTAGCTATTTCTAGGTCTTTTAATAATTCTACATTCTTTATGAAGGAGAGCCATGTCACGTGATGCTCTTTCGTGATGGGATCGTCCCAGCCTATGCCGCTGCGCCATATTTCCTGAATGAGACACTTGCCTATCATTGTAATCGGTGAGACTAAACCTAACGGGTCGAAAACAGACATGACCGCGCTGGTTACCTGTCGCTTGGTAGGCAGAGCTTCGCCTCTAATGACACTCGCGGGCGTGCTTCGGAGGTTGACATTAAAACCTAATGTGTCGCGTGCGTGGTTCCATATGAGACCTAATGTTCTTTCTGTATCACTTTTTCCTAGTGTGGTCGCGTCGCTACTACGCTTGTCTGTGACGTCACTTATTACCTCGGGTACGTTCGATGCCCAGCCGCGTAATTCGAAAGACGCGTTCAAATGGACTTCGTGCATGGCGTTTATTACTTGCTTCGCCTCGTTAGCGTCGTCGAATGACCCTAGGTAGTCGTCCATATAAAAGTTGCGAACTGTGGCTTTCGCGACCTCTGGGTGTTCCAGACCTTGATCGTCTGCGTTTTTATTTTTAACGTATATGGCGGTGCAGGGTGACGACGCCGCTCCGAATATTAATGACGTCATCCTGTATTCCTGTGGGGGTCCCTCCCTGTCTTCGCCCCTCCATAAAAATCGCAGGCTATCGCGGTCCGAGTCGATTATTTTTATTTGTAAAAACATTTCTTTAATGTCGGCTACTACCGCTATCCGACCTTCTCTGAATCTAATTAAAACACCGAATAACGACTGGAGTAAATCTGGACCTGCCAATAGAGCGTCGTTTAGGCTTTTGCCCCCGTACTTGGCCGCTGCATCGAACACTAATCGCACTTTTCCCTTTTGGGGATGTACCACCGAGAAATGGGGTAAGTACCACGTGCGTGGTGACGTGGCCGGGGCGTCAACCTGCTCTGCGTAATTTGCCGTAATGAGATGGTTTATTTGCTTGGTATACTCGGTTTTTAGGTTAATATTTTTATCTAGCTTGTTTTCTAAATTGTGTAGACGGCTGAGAGCCTGTTTTTTGTTGTTTGGCATTATCTCAGCGTCCGTTCGCCATAATAGGCCAGCTTCGTATCTGTTATTGCTTATCTTATTACAGGTTTTTTCTAAAATCGTTAAGGCGCGCTGATCCGGGTCGGACTTCGGCCTGCGTGGCTCTATACCTAGCGATTCAATGCTAAAATATTCCCTGATCAATTGTAGCGCGGGGTCCTCGTGTTGGGTTGGTCGCACGTGGTTTACTATGGCTACGTTGTTCCGTGGCCGCGCGCTTTGACCGTGTAGTACCCACCCTAGCTTGGTTAACGACGCTACGGGTTGATTTTTAGCACCGACGCGTAATTCTCGTGACGTGATTAAGTGCCAGTTGTCCTGGCCTATGAGAACGGTCGGTTTCGCTCGTTCATAGCAGAGCTCGTCCTCTAAATCCGCTAGGTGGCTGCACTGACGCACTAGGTCCCTGCTTACCCCCTGAGGGGACAGGTTTAACGTTCCTATTGTGCTTGCATTCATCGTTTCTATGTTCCTATTGCATAAACCGCGTATGGACAATGTAACGCGATATGATTCCGCGTCGTCTATTCTGTTACCACCTATTCCTTCTAACATTAAGAGCTGGCTGCGACCCCTGGGTGCCACGCTGTCTGCCACACCTCGTTCAACAAGCGTCATGGTTGAACCTTCGTCAAGTAAGGCGTAGGCAGTGGTGGTGCCCGTAGGTCCGCTTAATTCAACCGGCACTATTTTCAGGTAAGTGTTAGACTCGCGTACGTGATTTATCGAGGTTACATTTCCGTGGGTAGGCAGAGACGTGCTTTCGCTGCCGTGACCGTGTAACAGTTTATGGTGTGACGCTTCACATCCGTTTACTCCGCACGGTACATATTTACATCTAATCGGTCGTCCGTGCGCGCTATTTAAACACCTAAAACATAACTTGTTTTGTTTAGCCGTATTCCATCTTTCCGATACGGAGAGTTTACTGAAATCCGCACACTCGGCGGTTTTATGTGAGCCGGCGCACACGGAACATTTATTACTTTTAGGTTCTGCCGATGCCTCTGTGTCCGAGCGTGATGGGCGTGGCTTTTGTTTGCTAGACCCTTTTTTGGTTGGTTGCTTGTTCGCTGTGGCTACGGTCTTACGACGGGACGCGTTGTTCTCGGTTTCCGACCGATCGCTCGAGCTGTCGGTACCGTTGTCACGCGAGCGTGATGGTCGCCGGCTTCTGCCGCGGGCCGTGTTTATCGCGCGCGGCTTTGTTCTACTTTTCCTATCGTCTCGCGCGGTTTCGTAGGCAAACATCGCTCCGCATTGGTCTGCCATGACGTTTAGGAATCTAGCTAGTAACTCTAGCTCTGGCGCCCCGGTGCACTCGGCTTTAAATTCGTACCATTTATATTTTAAAATGACACTGAGTTTTTCTACGATTCGGCTAACTAACTCAGGCGAATACAGATATTGCGGTTGATTGAGTGATTTTATTGCCGCTACTGTATTCGATATTTTGCTCGCGAAACTGCCTATATTGCGCCCGTCTTCCGTCATGCGGGGCATGCGTTTAATTGTTTCTAGTTCAGAGAGAATGAGTAACTCTGGCCTACCGTACCGTCTCTCTAACGTATCGATTATTTCGTACGGATCTGAAACTGTAAATAATAACGCTCTAACTGTTTCGCGAGCTGCGCCTCGGAGCGCCTTTCTTAATCGCGCTACGTTCTGTACGTCTGTGAACATATCTGAGGTGTCGTTAAATACCGATCTGAATGCCATCCACTCTGTGATAGTCCCGTCGAAGTGGGGCAGTTCGTGGATAAACTTAGGCGCCGCGTTGTCTGACTTACCGGAACTAACCGCCTGTACTATCGCGCTAGCCAGCATAGCCATGTCGCTGCTGCTATTTTTATTCAGCGGCACGTCATTACTAGCGCGTGGTTCGTTCCTAGCAGTGTCGTGTGGTCGGGTGTCTTGTCCCGGGTTTTGAGCTCTATCTGTTAACGTTGGCCTATTTTTTACGCGTTGTTCCGATATCCATTCTTCTACACGCGACCTTTCGACAGTGGGCTGCGGCTCCGCGTCGTTGGAATCTTCCAGTTCGATCCTGGCTATTTCCAATCGACTCATGGCAGCTGCGGTCGCAGCCCTAGCCCGTGCTAGTTCGGGATTATGTAATTCTAACTCGGCCTTTAACATTGATAGCCTACTACTTGCTCTGTCCCCGGGGACGTTGACTACCGTGCCCGGCGCACTCCTGACCTGCACGTTCGTGTCTTCGACTTGCGCGGACCTATATTCGTCTATTCTATCGATAGTACGCGTGCTGCTTTCACCGGTCGTGTCCTCTGTGCCGGTGCCCTTACTCCACGTATTTGTTTCGGTCGATGTAGTCAGACCGGACGCCGGTGTGGCGTCTGTGGTAGGCGTGGTTTTGCCTGAGCGTAACACACGCGCGTTTTCCATCGCGCACGAGGGGGGCCCTAAACCTAACAATTTGCTTAAAATTAACACTTTATCACTTTATCACTGGTTCACTTGCACTTTTGATATCTTCTTCACGAACCTACCTTGCCTAGCTGCCTGGCCGGACTCCTATCGCGGTGATGCCGGACCAGGAATGGGAATGAGTGAGGAAGGGAAGGTAGGAACCTCCCGGCAGAGGATACGGGCGCTCACAGGTGCATCAGAATGCGGGAGGAATGTCCGCACTCGTCGTTGCGTACCAACTTGTGGCCCTAGAGCGTTACCGCACCGTACCGGCGGGGTCTGACTGTTGCACCTGGGGTGTGGTGCGTGGAGTCGTCAGATCGTCCACTTGTGCTTCCGTACGTATTGCAGGGGCCGTTTAACACCGCTAGGTGGCCACGTACGTAGTGATGATTGCTTCCAAGTAATTGACGGTGGCAAGCAAAACCACCGCCAACACTCGCGCGTACTTGTTTCTTTTTTCTTAGCTTCAAGACTGGAACCTGGTTGCTTGAAAGGGCCAAGTCTTCTTCTTGGATGTAGGCTTGAGCTGGAACAGCGATCCGGCTCGAAGGACCATTGAAAGGGGCAGGCTTCTCGGCAGGACCTCGTTTCCCTAACTTTGCCTTCGTTGTGGACTGTATTGTTGAAGCTTGATGTATGAGGTTGATCGTTGTTCAGGTAATAACGTAAATAAAAGAAAACTTGTTGGAAACAACTGCATGTAGCGGAGTGGTGGCGGTGATGTGGTGCAGAGTGACGTCTTGAGTGGGCGGCTGTCGATAGAAGAGTGTGTCGTGTATCCCTGCGCGCTATATTTATAACCAGCGACAGTAGCGCCGGTGTCTGCAGGCGGCAAAGGCCGCCATTTCCTAGTTAGCCAATCAGAGGCTTGTACACACATGAGAGCGTGTGTGTGTGAGTTTGTATGTGTGAATGCAGTTGATTTATTATTAAAGATCAATTTACATAGCTTAAAACTACATACATACGTGCCTACGTTACAAAGAGACAATTAAGAGATGTATATAAGAAAAAATGTGAGACAAAGGAGAAGTAAAAACTTAAATAACTAACATGAGATATTACAATAAAGGCTTATTTTCTATGTGTATAATATCTTATATCTAAGCTGTTATTTACAAGCCTGATTTGTGTAAGATTTCGTAACTCAATTTGTTGTATATAAGAATTTTTATGTCCTAATTTCCACTTAGAAATATTTTTCTTATATAGGTTAACTTATGTAGATTTAGAAAATGTATACTTTATTATAGGTTACCATAGAAAATTATGATGTAAATCGAATTTAAAGTGTCGCGGCTCTCGTTACGGTAACGTTTCTTTGTACTTAAGCCCACTGTGCCGAAATCTTTGTACTTACCTGCTTCATTCTGATTGGTCGACTCAAGATCAAATCCTTAGCCAAAATTGTATATAAGACGGGCTATTTTTCGCAATCGGCACACTAAGTTAATATAGGCATGTCGGGTAACTAATTCACACATGCATCTCTCTACACTCGACTAGACTCACGCGTGTTGCCGCGACGTGGGTACGCGACTCACGCAGACACTGGGCGGTGTTACACAACTCAATACCACCCACACACACACGACGGTTCCTTAGTCCGAATCGTAACCGGCTAGCTCTGGAAGCGGGCCGGACGGGTGCCACACATACATCCCTGTAGGTGCGTCGTAGTCGACACATCTGTCGCTGGTCGTCACTTGCTGGGCGTCCCCCAGGCAACTGGGGGTCTCACTCGGCAGGGACTGACCGCCGAGGTGTCGTGAAGAAAGCAGCGCTGTACGACAGCGCTGTGACGCGCCTACAGTCTAACTACATGCAACCAAACACAAAGCGCGCTTTGCAAGACGCGTGCTTTCAGGCCTCAGCCTATCAGGCAACAAAACGACGGGCCCGTTTTTACGGGCCAAGGTACAGATTCCGCGGGAAGGGGGCGATGCCCCGTGACCGCCAGCCGCGCCCCCTGACGGGGGCGCAGCGACATCCTCCATCCTTCAATCGGCACAGTCGACGGGCAGCTATACTAGGAAGAACAACTCAATAAAGAAGAAACTCAAGACTTCAATCAAGCCTCTTTTATTTTCCCACCAATCCAGTGATAGCAAATGTACCCCGTACAAATAAGTTAATCGAAATGAAAAACTTTTATTTAATCATTCGTTCATTCACGTTGTCCAAGACATATGCCAAATCATGTACGAACCTGTACGTACCTCTGTACTAAGTTTGAGCCTAATTAAATAAGTAATTTGGTATTTTGATGATTTGAAATAGCAGATCGTTTTTTACAACACGAAACGGCACAATTGACCATTTTTAGAGAGCACTTGTTTGCGACATAAAAAGATAAACAATGACGTCTATCGGCGGATGAACTAGTTTTTTATAACGTCGACGGTCTTATGACTAGTGTATGTTGGCAGACGGTAAGTCCAACAATGCCAACTCTAGAGCTTATTCCTCTATGTGACTACGTCTCTACGTCTCGACCTGAACTTGGGTACGAGTCTTTTAAGTTAACGGTTTCTAGTTGCCTCATGTCCAGTCCGTACATTTTCATGATGACAGATATCCGAACGTGAATGTCAACTAATTTTATTGTAGTCCTCCAATATTTTATCTGTTGTCATTTACGATTTCGCGAACGCACGTCTCGTGAGTTGACTGATATGTTAAAAATATCGAATTGTGTATGAGAAATGTGAATAAACAGTGCTTGTTGCAATCAACAGTTGCATTAAAATGTATCGTAAAATAGTGTGGTGTTATGTATTTGTGTTGACTTTGTTGGATATATCGCTGAACACGAAGCTGTCAGCCCAGGGAAAGAGCCATGGTAAAATCGATTTTATAATAATTTTTAAATAAAACTATTTGTTTTTCACTGCAATCGTCCTAGTTCAATGAATACCGCAGACTGCAGGGAAAACCAGTGGGGTAGGTCAAATAAAATTGCTACGGATTAGCAACAATAAGTTGGCAGGTTCGTCGTGAGGCGGTAGTGTGCGGCGATGTTATTTTAGATCGGGGCCGAGGCGCGCTTGTTTGTCGTTTTTCTTCAACTATGTGTATGGTATTTTAGTAACTTGAGAGACGCGGGGGGTGCGGGAGCACCGCGCGTCGCGCCGAGTGACCCCCCTAAATACCCACATTCATAAAAAAGTGTACTTATTTTGTAAAGGCAGCTAAATAAATAAAAAGGTATATTTTTATTAAAATGTAAGTTTATATCTGTAGTGTGTTAGTAATACTTAAAAAATACAAAATAGATATTGCTTATCATTAAGGCCCCTTTTTGTCATGCTAATAGTTAAATAAATCTTTGCAGGTGTTACAGTCCATGATTCCTTAATAGAGGGAATAACCTTTCAGGTAAGCAAGATTCAAATATTTAAAACCAATTCTTAAAACATAAGCCCTGCTGATCACAACTACTCACCATTGTTTTTGTCAGTGAGTTGTCCTAAGGGTATTATCATTTAAATGTCATCTCCTGATAACGAAATAATACATAACACATTACTAATACAAGCTTATCCTATTATCTCTAAAAACAGACAAGCCCTCTCATATATGATTTCTTGATACAGAACATTGGTAAGATTTACTTGTAGTCATTTACTTTGCTTTCCTAGAATACTTGAGTGGGAACCTAACTACACTATTATGAATGCAACCAAATATAAACATTCACATAACTACAGTTGAGGTGAATAATCTGAACTTGTAGTGGAATATTATAGTAGCAATAAATGTCATGTGTGTGTCATGTAGCTATCAGTTATTAGTGAGTTTCCTTGTGGCGGCTGTTCCCAGCCACTTCCTGCGCCACACCTAGCCTAGCCTTGTGACCTGCAGACTGCGGTCATTCACCTCGGCCCACATTGGCCGCTGTGCTACTGATATCTGTAGAACCTAATAGTAATATTATTTATTATGCAAAAGTAGGATGATGTCTCCAAGCCCTACCTAAGTACTCCCAGTTAAATAACGTTTATAATTTAATAACTAATATTTTGCACGCTTGCTTGCAGACAGAATACAGTGACTTTTAGGGTAAAAGATCTTCCCTTTTATATAGTGTATTTCTTGCAAATAAACATTTTGGTTTGATTTGATTTAAAGATATTGTATTTATTGTGCATGAACACAATAAATACAATATCTTAAACTTCATTATGTGTACTAATTTCTGAGCTAAGCCAAGAAAGTGTGTGATGTGCACGGCATCCTCTGCTTCAAAGAAATTATAATGCTTATCCTGGATATAGTCATCATCACGCGAGTTTTCCTAATTATTGTGTGGGTTTACATTCTGAGATGCTGAATGCCTAACACAAGTGTCTGTTTTAGTAATCTATTATTTTATCAAATAAAACTGCAAATACTATAACAATGGTATCTAAGTGGTCCGCCACTGTGTGTGCCATCCTGCCATCACATAAAACTATTTGTTTCCTTACTTGAACCTCAACAGGACAGTAGACACAATTGCTGTTTATTGAATTCCCCACTGAGGAAAAAGACCATATGTTACTTAATTAACAGGATAATGAAATCAATAAAAGGGCTAATATACTCATGAATAATGCATGTTTGTCGGCATCAGGCATCATCAATATACAGTACACATTAATTAGAGTATTCTCAAATAATTAAAATTCCTGTGTTCCCCATGGTTAGAGGTTAGTCTAGTTAAGATATACTGTATGGCCTCTGTATGAGTGGGGCTTCAGTTGCACAAGGCACAATGTATGCGTGTAGCAGAGATTGGTTGCTAACCATTTGTTGGACACTGACCTACATATATGCAACTATTGGACATTCTTTCCTACTGTGTATCAAGGAAAATTGTGTTAAAAACTCAAAATTGATAATGCTGTTATGGTAGTTCCTAACAAATGATGCTTGATAATTTTGTTACTTGTCATCATTTCATATTTTGCTTGACTCATTCATGGGAAAAAATAATGCTATAATTGATTCACTAATATTTCATGCAGGTTTTGTGTGCAACCTGTTGCCAGCAACAGAAAATGCCATTGCTACAACAATGTAGAGGAAGTTTTGTTTACTATGAACGAGGCTTAACAGCAATGAACATTTTAGTACTTGTTGATTCTGTACTAAAATGTTGAGCGTTGATATGTGTGTGCGCAGGAATGGGGCAAGGAGTCGGGCGCGGACGGCGCGGGGCGCGGCGGGCGCGCTGTGGCGGCAGGTGCGCTGGCGCTGTCGCCGCCGGCGCTGGAGTTCGGGCGCGCGGCGCTGGCGGCGGCGCACGCGCTCACCGTCACGCTCACCAACACCGCCAACACCACCATGCACCTGGCTTCCGTGGCCGGCACCACGCCGGACTTCCACGCCTCCTTCTTCGAGTCTAAGGTACACCACCACACCACCCACCTTATGCTGTAGCGGGATTACTGCAAGCGACAGTTATATTATTGTCATTTCCGGACAGAAAATATTTATGATGCCACGGCGATTCTTGTGGCAACTATTAATCGCCTGACGTCAGATATAATGGATTAAAACGTTTTTGGAAAAAAATATAACCGACTTCCAAAAAAAAAAAACACTAAAGAAGTGGAAAATAACTTTACTTTCTGAAGTCGGTGACTATTGTTTGTTTCAATGACTTTTTCGGCACCGACTTCCGAAGGTAATGTTATTTCCCACTTTTTTTTGTGTTATTTTTGGAAGTCGGTTATTTTTTTGATTTAAAAACCAAACTGTTGAACCGATTTTGATGAAATTTCTATGGGACCAATCGGGAAGTGTATCCATTCAGATAAAAGAAGAATTTTTCAAATCGGCTCATAAATGACGAAGATCATATGAGTTAACAAACACAAAAAAAAAATACAACCGAATTGAGAACCTCCTCCTTTTTTTGAAGTCGGTTAAAAATCGTTAGTTATGGACGAATGTAAAAAAAGATCTAAGCTCCAGAGCCTCATGCCCCACTAAAATACATAGGTATTGGTTACATAGCGACCTTATAAACTCACTTGATAAATCTGTATCCATACAAATAAATAAAATTGAAGTGTCTGTTTTTAATTTCAAAATAACAGCTTTTTACTTAATGCATTCTGCAAATTATATACGGTACCTATAAAAAAAAAAACATTTTTTATTTTAGTCTGTCTGTTTGTTCCACCTTATCTCCGAAATGGCTGGACCGATTTTGACGGGACTATTACTGGCAGATTTTTATAATAATTTCACGCGGAAGAAGGTCGCTGGCAACAGCTAGTAATAAATTAATAGTTATGCCATCATAACATGGTATAATAATTATAATACGGAAAGTCACCACTGAGTAATAAATAGATATTAAAAAGTACCTAACTTCTGTTTTCAAATCGGTTAAAATTCGCTAAACTAAGTGATACCCGGCTGCATTTATATATTTTTTAATGCATTAGCGAAACAGGTATGTGAAAAAAAAGGTTGTAGCTAGGATAGAAGTTTGACCATGACATATGTTCGCATTGGTCCGTGGCTCCGTGAGAGTGTGGTGTTCGCGAAGGCGGCGCGGCGGCGCGGTGCAACGTGACGTCACACACCCAAAGCTACACTGACCGTGCTGCTGCTGATAGCGCGCGTCCTCTGCCCTGCCGCCCTCCACCCCGCGGCCGAGCGCCCGATAACACTACCGCTAGCCCGAGCCAAGGAACTCCTTGTTTCCTACAAGTAGCCATTGTTCCGCAGGCATGCCTATAATGTGAGTGTGACGTAGCTAACTGACTAGTCATACCGGTTTTTTTTGCGTCGTTTATTATTGTCCGTGTCTAAATATATGAAATCATTGTTAGAAGTCGATTACATGTGAAAACGAGAGTGAGCGACGGTTTTATACATATTACGTAGCTACAGGACGTTGGCTAGTTTGTTTCGCAGCTTGGGACATGACATATTAGAAAGTGATTTTATTCGCGCCTTCAATTAATAGATGATTAAAATGTAAACACATTTTAACATTGTTTATTTGTTTATTATGATTCGTATTTAATGTTCTGTAAAGCTTTCTGCATACCACACAAGAGTAACTCTAGTTTCGCATACGCGTGGCGCTGCGTCCATCAGCAGCAGTAGCTAATGCCGTCGAGCCCCGTGGTGCGTCCACGTGCAGCATGGAACGTGTCCACCCGCTCCCGAGGCCGCCACGCTCGCCTCTCGCGTCAACAAGTTGTATATCTTACCGCACACCACACGTACCTACTTACGTACAGTGTGTACATATTTACATAATTATGGTGCAATATTACCGCTCTGCCCGCTGCGCTGTTATGACATGTGTCATATTAGTGAAACACACCTAGTGCGATGTATATCTACTGATGACTTTCAGAAGCAAATTTTTCTTCGCTGTTGACAGGTTTCAGTGATGCTTGTAAATATTAAATTATGAAGATTTGCTGTAATTCAAGACCTGTACAAATATGACCTAGTTTTGCTGAGAAGATGCGTTCTGTCATCTCTCTATCAGAGATATGAATTAAGCACCCAACATTAAAGGAAAATAACATCAAAAGTTTCCATATAACTTCATATACCTTAGTTGTTTCAGACAAAACTAGTAGCAGTGATGAAAATAACTGAAAATCGATACATAATATTAAAAATAAACATAGGTATCGGAACACGTGTGCGTACAAATAGGATAGGTACTCGGTAACATAACTACTTATACGAGACCTCGCGGTGTCCTGGCATAGCGTCGCCGGCCGCGGCGGTCGCTGTGGTCGCTTATCTGACACTGTTGCCATGTAGGGTGGAAGGTCACCGGTTTGTACTGAACTATTGAGCATACATGATCATATATTTGGCTCGTTTTATTTCTGTATTACAATCGATTACGAGATCAAGATCTAGAGCTTACGACGATTACAAGCATTCTGCTGACCTCCCTTTAGTCATCAACTATCTCCGGTGAGATTGATCGGTTGCAGGCTAACCGTATAGAATAAAACAAATTGATCACAGAATGCGATTGATGTTTTCGCTCTGGCGCCCGCAACCCAATTACAGATGCATTCTAAAGTTCGACTAGTTTTGAGACATGCAAGCTTCGGCCTATCCAGAATTATTGTTACGATTCATGATACATTCCTGATATGCCACCTGAGAATTGAACCCAAGACCTCATGCTCAGCCCTCGGGCTTGCGGTCACTGCACCAACGAGGCAATGTAATTCCTCCAATGTCATTGTAACGCGCGCGGCGGCCGCGGCACGAGCGTCGCGCTGCACGCTGTGAGCCTGGGAGCGCCTCCGCAGTGTTGACTTACTCTGCTCAGTGCTCCTACTCTGTTGTTGCAGTTTGACGAGCTCGTTACTGTATTGTATTGGTCACGCATATTTAATTAAAGCGTAGTCCTTACTCCGCAAGTCACCCAAGCGTTAAGTAATTATGAGCAATCAATTACTTTAGTCTTTCCTCTATTCATATTATTATTACGAATTATCGTTTGATATGACAGTACAAACATTTTCAACTCTAAGGTAGCACGTACCTTGTTGGAATTGGGTTTATTTATATCTCATACAAAACAAAAACCAATTATTTGTATGCGTCATCATCGATGTTACTTGTTTCAGTCCTACGGCTACACATTACTCCTACAAAATATGGTACTATGATGACTATGTGTTATGATGAGTCTTATAATATTAGTTCTGTATGAGGTTTTGAAGTAGAACAAAATAAAGTATATTGCATTTTACTTGTTCTACCCAAAACATCGTCTCCGAGTACAGTAGTAGTTGCAGGTACAAACCTCTTACCAAGTTTACTGCGGCGCAATTTTAGACACTACCTGCGTTTTTTATTTAACATAGCCCCATAGCAACTTGAACGAGGGTTACCACCGTAGATGCGTACCCCAGATGTGTAACTTTTTTACATAGCACTAAAATGCTGCTGTATGATTCCAAAGTAATGTTTATATAGAACATTTATTGCACGTGAATCCACTATAAAGTTGAGCTATCCAAACATTTCAGTGGCGCTTGTTGACTTTACCCGCGCCGACAATGTCTGACGTGTCCAAGTAAAAAATATTACGTTATTTACACAAACACGCAGTTTGCAAATGCCACGAAACCACTAAAACTTTTCGACTTAATCGTCAACTGGCGAGCGCGAATCTCGCGAGCGCGCGCGAGTTGGCACTTTTCGATTTTGCCTACTTTTTTTGTCGTCAACTCGCGCGTCTATATAATTTGATGTTTTAATGTATAGTCAGCTACAAAAACGTTATAACAAATTTAATTTAGTTAGGTACTTACCTACTATAAATGTATAAGAAACTTTATGAAATTTGATTTTTAAAATAAAACAAAATATACATCGTTTTGAAATCAGTTTATTATAAATCAACAGGACAAAATATAAATTATTAGTAGTATTTCCCTTACTAATTATCAACAATATCACATTGATTTGAGAATTTGGCTTATTATCTTATTATCTAGTATGTAAATTGTAAAAAACTAAGTAAATAAAATAGAAACAACGAAAACACTCCCCTCACATACTCGTATACTGAATATTGGTAAGTATAAAATAGTAAAGCTAAACATAGTAATTGACAACAAACTGACTTATTATTGCTCCCTAATAAAATCAATCTTAGGAACCATAGAAAGAGTCTTAGAAACTATAAAATCACAGATTACATATGGTTGTAAATGATTTTTACAAAAAACGCTAAACACTATCAATAAGTAGATTCATCAATTGGCTAAGTTATTACTGACGACCTACTAATAAAACTAATCACAGACTATACAATCACAGATCATGGTTTGTTATAAATGATTTTTATAGCAAACGTTAAAATAAACAGACTATGCTAAATTAAATCAAAAATCACAAGATCAAAAGTTCGATACATAAGTCAATATTTATAACCCCATGGATAAATTCGTTAACAGTGTTGGTAATGTGCTCGTCAATAGCACAAGTTTCTTTACATTTTGCAGTTATATTAGACTTCTTTAAGTATAAAGTCTGATAATAATTATCTTCTTCTTTTAAGATGGTCAAAAAATGTGCAATACTTTTGGGTTTGCTATTAATTTTTTTATTTACCGTAGAATGCCAGCTCTCAACCATGTTCGTAGTGCGGTGTTGGCTAAAATTACAAGACCATTTGTCTGCGAAAATGGAAGTCTCATTCAACCAAGTTCTTACAAAATAATCATTAAATTTTACAATATTTTTATCATTCGGACATTGAGACATAATATACAACCAACCATTCTCAACAGCTTCTTTGGGCAAATGTGCCAAAACAACGCACCTCTTTATATGTTTTCTAAATAGTACAGATTTTGTTATGCCTATTTCGTCAGCTTTCCGCCACAAACTTCGCGAAAAATGAAAGAAACACCCTCTAACGCTTGTTTCAGGGAATATGTCTTTGACTGCTAACATTGCAGCCTTCTCGAAGTCTAGTAGAATGGTTTTGGGATTAAACTGAGGAATTTGGCTCTTGATAAGGCGAAACAAAATTTTGTAAGTTGCTCTTGTTTTGTTACCCAACAACGCATAAATAACGGGTATAATATTATTATGAGTTTTACTACTTCCTAAATCAACATGTAAAGTGTACAACTGCTGGAAAGGTTTTAAACAAAATTTAAAAGTACCATCGCATAAAATGGTCAAATTTGGTTTTGCTAAAATTGTTTTACAATTTTCACTAGCGAATATTAAAATTCTATTGATTGTTTGGTAGTCGGCTAGTAAATAGTTTGCAAATATTTCGGGCACAGTAACATTCTTAATCGACTTAAAACATACCTTTCTTACCCCCAATGACTTATTCCGTTTTCGGTAAAATTTGTTTTTAATATTTTTATATGTAGGTATTTTTTTTATGAGGTCAATTCCTTTATCTTTAAGGGTTGAGACCGTATGTCGAAATGCATTTGGTATGGGTATAGTACAGTCACTTTTTACTTTTTCCATGCACTTGTCGAAGTTAAGCTCCAGTTCATTTGATACAAAATCAGGCTCACAGTCGTGCTTGTCATCTCGTTTGATGCAGTTATTGCTATCAATAATTAATCTTGCCTTGCAAACAGTCCTCTTCGAACACCTCCAGATACAGGAACCATCTTTATTTTCTCGGTCTTTATTATATTTGTGTCCTGCACGAAGTAGTAGTTTGCAGTTTTAGGTGCGTTCAATTTGGATGCGTTCGTAAGCTGTTTTCAATAAAAATCAAGTATTACAAATCTCTTTCTTCTCAAAAGTTACGAAAATAGCCTTAAATTAAAAAATTACTTACATGTTACGCAAGGGGGTCAAAAGTTACGAAAAATGTAAGAAATGTAACCTTCTGGCAACACTGCTAAAATAATAACTAGGGTGCTTACTCCTGATGAACTTCGAACGGCTAAACGATGTACCCGTCCCTGTCACACACACACATCACTTCCGCCATGTTAGACGTGACAGGTACATCGTTTGTAACTAAGTGCATAAGGAGTAGGCACTCAGTTTGCAAAATGAATTAGAAAGAGATAGCGCTATGACAGCTATACTGTTGTGCGCATGCGCGTTAGACGAGATAGTATGTGTCATTGGATGCGTTCCCCAGGCCTTCTCATTTCGGCCCTCTAAATCGTAATCTAAGTCAGTACTTCACAGAATCAGCTAACGCGGTCAATAAATAATTATTAATAGTTTTTGTTTTCAATCTCTTTTTATTTGACTGTACTTTACATAGACGCGCGAGTTGACGACAAAAAAAGTAGGTAAAATCGAAAAGTGCCAACTCGCGCGCGCTCGCGAGATTCGCGCTCGCCAGTTGACGATTAAGTCAACTTTTCCTACACGTAAACAACTCAAGGAAAACTATGGAGCGCTTGGAGACTGCCCAGCGCCCGGCCACCGCGGCGCCGTGGACGGGCGCTCCACATTCAGGCGTGTCTGTTTTGTCTGCTAGGGTATAAACAAAAGGAACCTCTCATCTAAAACTTGGAATTGTCCAACGATTTCTTAGCATATTGATGCTAGGAAATCGTTAGTTACAATTGACTTTTAAATAAAAACCAACTTAGCGTCAAAAAGCTCTGCGATAGCTAAACAATAGACATAGACTACAGTTTCGTACTTGCTGAACGAAACTGCAGCTATCGCAGCGTTTCAAAGTACTAGCATGTGCGATGCAGTCGCGTACTCAGATATTGCGCGTGTATCGATAGGTCCTGCCGCGCGTGCGGTGGCACTGGCGCTGTGGCGCTGCGGCGCGCGGCGCTGTGACAGGGAGCCTGTGAGTGTGAGGGCACGGATCCAGTTCGAGCGAGATGTTGTTGTCGCTATCGATGACGCAACTCTTACGTTACTTATTATCGCCTCACCTAGCACTCTGCCTCGGCCCCAACAACACGTTCCGGGTTGAGCCTCGCTAATTGTCACTACATGTAACCCAGTACGCCACCGCGCCGCCACAAGCCACAGTTTGAATTGCAAAACGCAGCTTTACCATACTCAGCACTTGTTGCACTTTTCATAGAAAGATAAATAGGGGCTGAATCAAATGTCTGTTTGTTTTTATTAAATAGAACATACATTATTATAAATTTAACACTATGTATGTATTTAGCTTCAAGACTTCAAAAGCCAATTGTATGACCTATCTGTGTATAGTTTCGTAGAGTCGAGATGCTATTTGATTGTAGCATCACAAAAGATAAGGAAAGTAAAGTGAAGTAATTTTGCGTGGGCGGTGATTGGAAGCTTGCAGTGACGACTGATGACGATCACTCACCGCGTCATGGAATTGTATGCTCGACGGATTTCACACCATATACTATCAATATCATGAATACTTTCTTAGATAGAATTCTCTCTGGATACGTGGATACCTGGCCAACTGTCGAGCGTGAGATATGTTGCGCGGCAAGCAACGTAATTATGAAATATGAATGAAAGAGTTGTATTAATAAGTGTGTCGTGACGCGGAAGTACAAGTCTGCGGGTATTTGTGGAAGTGGGTCACGTGCGCCTGCATCGACGCTCAGCAGAAGTACATCGCCGCCGCCGCCCCTTCGCCGCGAGGGCTGATGTCCTGCACACGTCCAGCGGAGTGAGCCCACGTGGCCCGACGCCCCGACCACCCCGCTCGCCCAGCTAGTTCGCTACATACGTACTCCAGAATCATTAAAAAAATAAAATTATTGACTTTCTTCGCCGCGCCGGAACTTATCGCATACTCGCAACAGTACATAATAATGTTATACATTTTACATAACATCTTATCGTGATCACCTACTCGCCTCCAGCGACTATCAGCAACGTACAATAAAAACAAATGTCGCCATGTTTACTACGCAGCTAGTAAACAAGAGATGTATAAGCTAGCAACACCCGGGCTTGTCCGCCTCCTGCACTAGTCGGTAACCACACGACAGCAATCACACTTGAACTGCTAAAACCGCCCTTACTAATACGAAATAAAGACAGTCAATGTGTAACAATTACTAGGGACGCGTGATGGATCGCATGATGTAACACTGGCTGCTGGTTACAAAGCATGCAGTGCTCAGCTGGCCAGCTGTAGTCTGTCACGTTGGCACAGCGGCGGGACTGCACTTTCTCCACTCCGCGCGGATGCACGGCATGCTCGATATATTTAGCGCGTCGTATCCAAGCAGCAGCAATCTAGCAGCGTGTTGTTACACTCGTACGAACAGTCGCGGTTATTTTATGTTATAGACGTGCCGTTTGGTGGTGATGCTTCTTCCCTGTTACATCCATCGTAATAACATTTTATTTGAATTGTCTTTGCTGAATCTAAATAGCAGTAAAAAATCACATTTTACGAGTCGTCTAACTGACTTGCGTATTAAATTTTACTGTAGGACCCAACGGAAACGTACCTAACGTTTCCGTTGGGTCCTGAGCTACGAACTCATGACTATTTTAAGAATATTGTCACGAAATGTCTTTAAGTTTTCCTCAATCCCACCCGAATCTCTTTATGGACGTTACGGGTGAAATCGTTGGCGTGCTTAATTTTAGGGCAGCTATAATAACATTGGTAATACGTTTAAAAATTGCGGTAGTATGTAACCCAGTAAAATGTCTAAATTATACTAGGTGACTTTAAAATAGGGTTTAAGATCACTGTTAAAAAAAATAAACCGGTATAGTGTGATGTCAATATGCTGCTGATGCATTCAAACTATTGCTATTTACAGAAATTCACTGTAAAGCGATTACTGATCTATATCTATACATATAATAAATCTGTAGATGTGGCGTTTCTGTACATTGAAAATATTTAGAAAAAAATTGTAGGGTTGTTAAAGGATAACAAACAGAACTCATTTCTACTATTTTTAGAATTTTTGTCTGTTTGTCTGTATGTCTGCAGTCTATGAGTCTTCGGGTATGTTTTGTTACGTATCACGTGAAAATTACAAAACCAATGTGGTTAGTTTCAATGCACAAGTATTATCTGTAACTTAGAGAAGGTATTCGTTTTTGTTTCATTGCAATCCATGCTCTTAATCAAAAGATATATGAGTTTAAAGTGTTCAAGAAGCAATCATCATCATTACTTAAGATACATGCAACGACATCTATTGAATCAAACTGGTACTAATGAATAAAGATGAAGTGCTCACAAGATAACTTTAAATCGACTAATCGGGTTTTTCTAAAAGTTATGATAGCAAAAGATACTTTAGATGGAGCTGCTTTAAAAATCTTCATAGCCTATTGTTTGTTCGGTCGCTTTCCATGCATTAAATTTTAGCAGTTTAACTCCGTGCTCGATAGATGGCGTTGTTCATTTGACGCCAATTTCTGAATCGCGGTGTTAAGATTTTCCGTTAAAGAACGACCCCCGCCGGGTAAACTGGATCGATGTCGGTTGTTAGGTGTCTTTCGTTTCGTGTTGTAATTTGTAAAAGTACTTGGTATCTATACTATAATATTATTATTAATATTATTCCTTTATTTATTTTTCTAACTTATTTTTACATATCCCTATACAAAATCAATATAAAAAAACATTTAAAAATATATAAAAAATATAAAGTAGCCCACCACCAGTAGTACTATCTGGCTGCTACTATCTGCTGCTAGCTGGGTTACCCATAGCTCGGACCCTGTTCCCGGCGGGAACAGGGTCCGAGCTACCGGTGGTCAGGGCTCTTGAGAGAGGAACCTCCTAACAATACGCGCCGTGTCCAGAAGTACTGCTTTCTGAATCAAGCCCTTAAACCATTGGCTGATACGACTATCGGCACAGTGACTGCTGTATTCACGTCCCACATGTCGACAACCTTGCGAGCAAGATCTAGATACTTGAATTGCTTATCTTTCTCTGCTTTCACGAGGTTCTCGTCATGCGGGACCGTTATATCAACGATCATTGCGCGACGCTCCAATCGATCTATCACCACAATGTCAGGCTTATTAGCAACAATAGTCCTGTCAGTGACGATAGGTCGATCCCAATACAACGTGATATTACCATCATCGAGAACTGGGTCGGGCGCATACCTATAGTATGGCACTTCTGATTCCACAAGGTTGTACTTCAAAGCAAGTTGCTGGTGGATAATCCTAGCAACGAGGTTGTGTCTGTGCAAGTACTCTCCGTTAGCCAGACGAGAACACCCAGAAATAATGTGTCGGATCGATTCTCCCGGACGGTGGCATGCCCGACATATGTCAACCGTGCCATCCTTCACAATGTATTTCCGATAGTTATTCGTCATCATAACTTCGTCCATTATTGCACAGACAAAACCTTCGGTTTCCCCAAAGAGGTCACCGAAACGCAGCCAGGATACGGACGCTAAGAAGTCTACATCGGGCCCATGTAGGGCCCGGTAAAAACGTCCGTGAAGCTCCTTGCTCTGCCATACCTCCCTGCGGTCATTAGTGTCTAATACTATAGGTTTGCGCCAGTTCTCGTTAGCCAGCGAGAGCGGGGTAAGGCCCTTGTCCACTGGGACCACATCTCGGTGCATCCCCACGTCGGCTTCTAGAAAGTATTCTCTGAGACTGCATACCTCACGGTTGTGCAGGGTCTTAGCATTTAAGAAGCCACGACCCCCGCACTTCCGCGGGATATACAGTCTCATCACCGACGACTGTGGGTGATGCATCCGATTTGCGGTCATCAATGTGCGGACCCTCCTATCCAAGGCATCAAGTTCCGTCTGAGTCCATTTGAGTATGCCGAAAGAATATATCAAAACCGGCATGACCCAACCGTTGAAGGCGCGCACCTTGTTTCCGCCTGACAAAAGACTGCTTAGATTATATTATTATTATTATTTTAAAGCTGACGAGTTCGTTTGTTTTCTTGGTTGAACGCGCTAATATCAGGAACTACTGGTTCGTGGTAATTGAAACATTATTTTAGTGTTGTTCCCATTTATCGAGGAAGGCTGCGACCAATACGAGCGGAGCATTAATCAAAAATGTAACGCAGACGAAGTTGCGCGGGTCAGCTAGTTGTAAATAAAAGTATGCGAATGTACTAATCCATGTTTCTTGAGACTTATGTTGTGTACGACACTGTGTGTGTTGATGTGTCACGTGTCACCTGTGTGTGTGTGTGTGCAGACGCTGCCGCCGCAAGCTAACACTTCGTTCAGCGTGGTGTACCTGGGGCGGCGCGAGGGGCCCGTCTCCGCGCACCTCTACATACACACCTCGCTCGGCGTGCACAAATACCCCGTGAGTATCCCCCACACCCTCACCCTTACCCTTACCCCGTGACAGAGAAACTCGTCTGGAATCATACTTTGCTTCATCGGAGTACCCCCAACGGACTGAATTGTACCTGCAGCGGCCCGCCTGGCTCTTCATAGTCGGTTAAGAAATTTCCAGGAAGATCATGGCAGTTGATGGCTGGGAGCGTTCCTGCGGCTCCACATCTGGAGGAGGATGGTTCGAAAGCCAGTTTTACCTCAAATTTCAACTGCATTTTTAACTGACTTCAAAAATAACAGACTTCCAAAAAAAAAAAACACTAAAAGAATTGAAAATAACTTAACTTTCGGAAGTTGGTGACTATTGTTTGTTTCATTGACTTTTTTCCGACCCATTTCCGAAAGTAAAGTTATTTATAATTTTTTTTTTTGTGTTTTTTTGGAAGTCGGTTATTTTTTTGCAAAAAAGTTTTAATTTTACCCTTTTTTTAGTTATCGTATCACACACAAATCCTTGTCAACTATCAATTTCGCAATTTCTTTTATTTGGATAAAATACTTTTAGCAGATATTTTGATTTAAAAACCAAACTACTAAACCGATTTTGATAAAATTTCTATGGGACCAATCGGGAAGTATAAGAATTTTTCAAATCGGTTCATAAATGACGAAGATATGAGGTAACAAACATAAAAAAAAACGAATTGAGAACCTCCTCCTTTTTTTGAAGTCGGTTAAAAAGGGTAAAATAAAAACGTTTTTGCTAAAAATAAGCGACTTCCAAAAAAACACTAAGAAAATAATTATACTTTCAGAAGTCAGTGGCAAAAAAGTCAATGAAACAAACATTAGTCACCGACTTCCGAAAGTAAAGTTATTTTCCATTTTTAGTGTTTTTTTTTGGAAGTCAGTGAATTTTTTGCAAAAAGATTTTTTATCAGTTGTATGAAATGGTAAATTGAACTAGTGTGTCAATCTGCTCGAAAATCGAGTTCCCTGTCAGATGGGTTGTCTGGAGGTTTGCATTGGATTGTCTATGTTGGCTCACTGTGTGATTGTGGTTGCAGGTGTCGGCGGTGGGCGTGGCCAGCGAGTGGGGCGTGTGGCCACTGGTGGGCGTGCGTGTGCCGCTCAATGCGACCGTGGAGCCGCTGCTCACCATGCACAACCCCACAGACCAAACTATACAAGTAATATTATTGAAAACCTCTTAACAGCTCGTTCTATTCAAAATTGTATCATGGGACCATCAGGAAGTCGCGAGCAACAGCTAGTTTTCCTATAAATAGGGAGCTATATTCTAAAGTGTTCGCCTCAGGCCAAGTTTCTGCCGCACAGGCAAAGTGTGACTTATTTGTCCAATCATTCATGTTACTTGGCTAACTTCAAATATAATTATCCTACTCGTATATCATCGTCTGCCTAGCCAGTTTCCAACTATGTTAAGGGTCAGCTCCAGTCTAACAGTGATTTTTATCTGACCTCCACATCTCAGTGATCAACACGATACTCCGTGGTAAAACATATACATACCTTACGGATATTGGAATAAAATTGATCGTGACATCGTGTCCGTGGCCACAGGTGAGCGAGGTGTACTCGTCGGGTGCGTGGCTGGGGCTGGTGCTGCCGAGCGGCGGCGAGTCCGCGCCGCGCGGCGTGTGGAGCGTGCCGCCGCGCGCCACGCGCCCGCTCGTGCGCCTGCGCATCCAGCCGCCCGCGCCGCAGCCCGCGCCCGCGCCCGCGCACCCCGCGCCGCTCACCGCCTACATCAGGTATAGTACGCGCTGCGCCGCTCCGCCGTGTCCTTCGGCCGAGGCTGTGGTTACACGAGTGCAATGTTCCGCAGAATCAAAGCGAACATAACGGGAGGCGGGCTGGTGGTGTGCGTGGAGGCGCGCAGCGTGGCGGCCGGCGAGTACGTGAGCCCGCTGCAGCTGCGGCTGCGCACGCGCGGCTCGCGCGACCCGCCCGACGTGCTCGACGTGCTGGCGGGCAACAGCGCGGCCGCGGCCGTGGCGCTGGACGCCGCCGTGTGGGCCGCGCGCTGCGCCGCCGCGCCGCCCGCGCCCGCGCCGCCGCCCCTCGCGCCCCCCACGCCCCCCACGCACAACGGGGACAGCGGCAAGGGCACCGCCAATGGCAACGGTGAACAACATTTGCACTTGTTTTATGAATATGACCCAACTGATACTCGACACTCATGTCCATGTTATGCTCCTCTAGTTATTATGATTGTGTTGTTGATGTATTTATGCAAATCCTTCCGGAATAAATTGACGCTAAAACATGGTGACAACTACTTCAAAATTAGTTGCGCTTTTTAAAACAACGCAGTCATAAAGACAACAAAATCGACTTTGTCGTATAGTAACAAGGTCAAATGCAATTAGTTGGCGACACCATACGTATCTGAACATGACAAAACGAAAAACATGTTAAAATGATTTCTATATTTTTTTTTATTGGAGGTCAATAACCACTGATAGTGCATTTTCTTTAATTTTAGATAATCCATATATTTTTAGTTTTATCCTAATTAGATATTGAGATTCATCACGTGTGTCCAGTTTCACTAGCTAATGTAAATAGGGCCTGTATGATGAGTGTGTATGGTGGGTCCCTGTGTGACAGTGTCGTGTGCGCAGGCGTAAAGTCGGAGGGCGTGCACGTGACGCTGCTGCGGCCGCACCTCGACCCGCACCAGGAACTCACGCGCACCGCGCAGTTAACGCTTGACTGTAAGTATTACTTCCTCTGTCATCGGCAACCCATTTTTTTTTCACGTTGTTGAAATCCTCAATGGATGTCCTCCGCCCTGGGGAGAGGGGTCTGTCAGACTGGTACTGACTAAAACCACACCGGTGTTCCTTCGCACACTTGCGTCGGGGGGCAGCGGGAACTAATGCGACTTCCACTGCCCCGGACTAGTGCCGGCCCGCTTGACCTGCAGGCCTCGTCCCGGGGGGGAGTGAGGTGTACAAAACTGCCCCCGTTACGTCATAGAGAGGCGCGCGTGGAACACTATGCGCCACCGCCTCGGGTCCAGTGTGATGGGGGCGACGGATGTCCCCGAATCCGTCGCCCCTGGACTAGATTTGGGGGTCGGAAGAGGGCGTTGTCCGCCCTCTGCAGACGCACGGTGCGTCTGCTGCGGGATGGGCGGGAGCTCGTCATCTCCCTCTCCCTTTCCGCAACACGGAACACTTGCATTTGTGTGTGTGAGTTAGCAAATTTCACGCTGCAGTTCATGTGACAAATTGAGTAAAACGCCATCTGTTGCAAAGAGCTCTAAACAAAATGATTAGCAGATAGCTAGTTTTTAACTACTTGATCATTTTATGGATTCGAATCGAAACAAAATACTTCATTTACCTTTTTTTGTTAAAATAACGCGATTTATGAGTAAATATGTAAATAGATAAACCAACGCTGAACAAGGAAGTTTTGAATTTTACTAATCTTACTTCAGCCAAAATCTGCAATTTAACGCATTTTACTGATTGTTACCTATGCTGCCATCTATGAATTTTTTTCAAGACTAATTATAATTTGTTCGATTTGAGACCCCATGATACTATTAAGATATGTATATGTAAATATGTTTTGGAAGTCCAAGAAAGTTTTTTTTTCATATTTATTTACTAGATAGAATCTTCTTCTTAAAAAAAACAGCTATCTCATACCAGGCCACTCAGAAAGTATTGCGATAAATAATTTTTATATATGGGAGACTGGCCAGTTAGAATCTTTTTCGAAAATATGATTACTTGTAAGTAAAAATATGTGTGTTCCATTTTCAAAATTTCCCTCCACATTTTTTGCGAGCCAATTCAACGTATCGTGTCTTACTGAAAAATGGATTTGCGCCGGGAACATTTTAGAGCGATGATTTTTTACGATTTCAAGTGTCGCCTGAAACCGGATGAATCGTTCGATAGACTTCAAATGGCATTTATGGATGAAGGCCCCTCCAAGGCAACCGTGTATCGTTGGTATAACGAATTTAGGCGCGGTCGACCAACCTTGGGGGATGAAGAAAGAAGCGGTCGCCCTTTGACGGCTATTGCGGAAGAAAACGTGCTAGCAGTGAAAAATTTAATCCAAGATAATAGGCGAAGTACATATCAGGAGATTCAGCACATATTAAAGATTGGATCGGGAAGCGTTCACGAGATTCTACACGGGCATCCTCGCGTGAGGAGGATAGTTTCGCGCTGGGTGCCGCACTACCTCACCGACGCTCAGAAGCAGGCCCGGGTGGAATGGTGCCGTGAATCCGTGATATGCTGAACAAATTTGAAGCAGGCTCGTCTCGGCGTGTTTACGACATCGTAACAGGTGATGAGTCCTGGATTTATCAATACGATCTAGAAACCAAGCGCCAGTCGACAGTTTGGGTGTTTCAAAATGAACCAACGCCTACCAAAGTGAAGCGATCTCGAAGAGGGGGGAAGATTTTGATCGCCAACTTTTTTAATTTGACTGGCCACTTGGCCTCAATTCCCTTACCAGATCAAAGAAGCATCAACGCCGAATGGTATACTACCAAATGTTTACCAGAAGTTTTTTCTGTTGTGAGCAACAAGCGACCAAACACAGTGCTCCGCGGACTACTGCTCCACTACGACAATGCGCCTGCACACACCGCGCTCAAAACGAGGGACTTCCTAGACAGTACACCAGTCAAAGTCCTGGGTCACCCTCCTTACAGCCCTGATCTAGCACCGTGTGACTTCTTTTTATTTCCAAAAATAAAAAATCAGCTCAAGGGGATACAATTTTCGTCGCCGGAAGATGCGCTGGCTGCGTTCGAGCAGGCTGTAAACGAGGTGTCTGCGGCGGACTGGAAAAAGTGTTTTGAAAACTGGTTCGGACGCATGAATCTTTATATAGAGGCTGGTGGAGAGTACTTTGAAATGATTTAATAAAAATATATGTATCTGTAGGACAATTTTTTTTAGTGTCGCAAAACTTTCTGAGTGTCCCACGTACATTTAGATGATGAACAAAATGTATGGGACAGCTGATATGTTTTTTGAAAATACGATTTTGGTTCCATTAAGAAAGCGGTTCAGTTTAATGTTCTGTACCGCAGCGGCACACCCGAAAATATGAGCTCATTTTTCTGAAATACTGTATCGGTGCAGGGGTATTACGAGTGGGGGGACGTGTGAACTGTTAGTGAAAAGTGCGATGTGTGCAGACGCGGCGCTGTGGGCGGGCTACGTGGGCGGCGGGCGCGGCGGCGGCGCGTGGTGCGCGGGCTGGCTGCGCCTGGGCCGCGCCGCGCTGCCCTACAGCCTGCGCCTGCTGCCCGGCACGCTGCACCTCACGCCGGACGCGCTGCAGTACGTAATGACCTAGCAGCATCACGACCCGACAAAACCATGCCAGTTACACCCATGCCGAAAAATTGCCGCTGCTTTTAGGTCACTATCTTGGCTCTTTTATTGAGATCGTAGAAGCTCAATTAAATACATTATTACGCATCGTTATGATGGCGGTGGTTCGTTGAATGAAACGCTTGTTTCTAAACGTGATTTAAGAGTCCTATCAATTTCACGGTATAAAAATAGAAAATACGACTTTTTCCAGCGCATATTTCTCAATAACCAAAAGATATTTGATATATTTTTTAATACACAGTGATACATCACCTATATATCCTGTAAGTGGACGAATTATAATTTGATAACTATTCAACATAAATTAGGAAAAATATAATTGATACATACGTTTTTACGTAAGCACGAAACACCTGGTTTTTCAATCGCTTTTTTGGCTAACTGGTAATGAATTATAATCTGAGAAAAATCATACGAACTGGGCATACAGTGTATTAGTAAATCTACGGTTTTTTTATTTTAAAATTAATTGAATTAGTACCTTAATAAAATGTGCTTCACACTGAAACCTAATAAAATGATGCGCGAAACCGTCGTCTATTCGTAAGAATTTGTTGAAAATATCAATAAGTATGAAATATTATAAAACTCAGGTGTTTATCTAACCAATTCATTTTTTTACTACTTAATTAAGTGTAATAAAATATTTAAATAATGCCTTATAAACCGATGCGCTTGCTCGTTGCATTCAGTCGCGCCCGAGGGCTACTCGACTTGTGAATCGCTAAATAACACTCGAATACTCGAAAGGACTTGTGAATCGCGCGTGACTTTGTACGACGTCTAACTAGTTTTGATACTGATTATGATTTTTTTAAACTTATGCTTAATGTTATTATTTATGATTTTTTTATGTTATTCTTACATATGTACGGAGTTAGAATATTCATTATTATAGTATAGTTAGGTACTTACAAGTTCTGTTTACATGGTCAGGTTTAGATTTGATAAGTATAGATCGGAAAGTACCCGTTTAAATTGGGTGAGTTTTTTGTTTTGGTGGGAATTATGTTTGCTGGAGTCGGAGGATGCAAAAAAAAAACAATTTACTTTAGACTAATTTATTAAGAAATTACAATTCATAACTTTAAAATTAAGCAGGTGACAATTGGTCGATGTATGTACCAAGAATGCCCGAGACATGGAAAACGTGGAAGGCATTTGATGTCCGGTCCCACGGTTGCGAAAATGCTGCGTAGGCGCCTCGTGCAAGTAAATCGTTGCGATGCGCAATATTGGTGTCACGTAGGTCCACAGTCCGCATTTTATACCGAATCGTAATATCAGCGATCCTTATGTTACACCGTTGCGTAACATGGGTAGTAGTAATAACTAAACATTATGGAGTAAGATTTTGATAACAGGGTTACTCTACGTACAACTGTTTTATTAGCCCAATTACGCAGGTACTTAGTAATAAATCATGGAGACTAATGAAATTAGATATGAAAGTATTAAAACTATAATAGACCAAGAGGAAATGTTTTTGTAAGCTTTTCAAACCATACATTAGACCATAGTAGGTACAATCGGTTTCCTGTTTAGGGGGAAGCGCCAGGGTAGCCCGCAAAATTGAAATTTCCTTACGTGTCTTGCAATTTGCAGGTGACTGTCGGGTTGTGTGTTGATTAAAATATGATTAGCAACCGTAACATATAGAGCATAACAGAGTTATAATAATTAAAATCATCAATACAACCCTCTAAGTTCATGTAATCCCAATGAATGACTTTTTCATGAAATAGTCATTGAATGGGATTCAATTAAGTAAGAGGGTTGTGTTGTGGTGTAGTATGTAAGTAGTTTATATTGTGATTGAATGGATCAAATATAGTCAGGGTCTAACCAACATTCGAGATGTTTCATTGCCTTTAAATCCCGTCCTTATAGTATTGATGATTTTAATGATTATGATTCTGTAACTACATACGTGATACGATCGCAAATCATATTTTTTTTAAACATACAGCATGACACTGTCCTGCAAGTTGCGTGCGCTACCCTGGCGCTTCCCTCTTAAGGTGAATGCGTACTGGTGTCTGGTAGCCCGCGCGTACCTTTTATAGTCTGCGGTAATCAACATAGTTGAGAAAAAACACTATCATTTTTGGATGTTGGCTAGACTATCTTGTTCACGTCGTCAGTCATTCCAGATTTGATACGCATGTACTTACCTACCTAAACACCTAAATGAGATATTTCATTTCATAGACAGTGTAGGTGCAAACTAACTTATGCCGTATGTCTATCATCTTGGGCTAAAGCACCTACACATTCAGACATCGTAAAATAAAATAGTTTTCTGATCTACATACTACCAAGTAAGCACCGAGCCTAGGTTTATTCGAAACGTCATTTGTTCACAAAAGTACAGTACCTAATAGGCATCTAACTGGAAATTAAACATTCAGATTAATCATGATTTTAAAGACGACAACTCTAACGTAGTCAGAAGGTATAAAAGTTACGCGATAGAGAGAAGGGCAACATGTATGTGAATATAACTGTAGGTAGTTAGCGCTGTGCGGCCTGAATTGCACATTGTGTCGTGGCAAAAGTCGCAATTTATTTAAATGATTTTGCGGAGAGAATCTTCTGTACTTGTACTGTTATGTATTCTGTGATAAAACATACTTACTTTTCACTGAACCATACTATACATATTTTATTACCTATTCAATTATTTGCTTTCTTGTGCTCTTAACTTTCCTATTGCTAATTTATTTTTGACGATGTGTACGCGGTGGAGGGGCCTCCGACGCTAAAGCGGTAACCACGTATTCAGTAATCGGTATGTGTCAGTCCAGCGTTAAACCCCACAAAGAAATTTCCATCGGTTGTTATAAAAATCAGTTGTTCCATACATTTTAACCGTTTAGGTATTGCAGTTTTGTAGGAAACATCAAATTTTTCTTATTAATAACCGACGAAAAATTTCTATGTGGGGGCGGGGGGTTCACAATGATGTACTGAATAGGTACGTGGTAACCGTTTTAGCGTCGGTATCCCTTCCACGTTGTATAACATTTAAAAAAATGCAGCATAGATGCAAATTTTATTTGCCTATACCGGTTACGGACCAAGATTATTTGCTCCCGCTGCTCTGCCGGACAACGCACACTACGATCGTCAGCGACGCTCACACGCACACATTGCTCCGTAGTTACCTAAACTAGTAGTGCAACGAAATTGAAAGGGACTCTTAATCAATATAGATATACCTAAACCTTTACTTACTTAAACCTAACTATAACTAAGAGGGCGCCAGGAAGGTTTTTGGCTGATGTAATGCGCATGGAACTAGTATGCATTCCAGTCCAATCTGGAATAGACGGCTGGCGTGGGTTCTCACCAGGAGTATGGTTGCAATGTTCAAAATATAATATACAAGTAACACATGGTTTGGCATGTTGTGCACTTTGGTCATTTCCATAAATCCTCAACAATTAAAGTTTGCGACGGTAGACCCTTTATTGTTGAATATTTTCAATAATATATTTCTTGTTCTCAACCGATTTACAATATTGAAATGGCGGTATATTGACAACGTTCGATCACAGAGCGACACACGTCTGTCTCTGATTAGTGTCTGCGCTGCTGTGTGCGCTTCAAACTCACGGTGGTCGTTATAACTATCTTTGTTAAATTATTTGTTTAGTTAGAAAGACTTTTTAGAAACTTACAAAAAGACATGGCAGGCGGCAACGGGGTTCGAACGCGCGACACATCAATCCGCAGTCCGCTACCGGAGTTCATTGCTACTTAGTTAATAATTATTACATCCAAATTTTGTTTCCCGTCCTGCCTAGTGGAATGACGTCATTACAACTTGTAAAAAAAGTAACTAACAAAAGTAAAAAGTAACTGTTTGTAAAAGTGTGTTCTGCAGTCCATAACGCGTATGTGTGTGCTCGTAGCTTCGTGACGGCGAACCGCGACGACTCGCTGCGCGTGCGCGAGGTGCGCGTGCGCAACGAGTTCCCCGTGGGCGTGCACATCGCGCGCGTGGAGCTCGGGCCCGACGTGGACAAGTACTTCGAGGTGGAGTCGCTGGCGCCGCTGGAGGTGCGCGCGGAGGGCGGCGCCGTGGCGGCGCGCGTGCGGCTGCGCGCGGCCGCGGACGCCACGCTGAGCTCGGCGCTCACGCTGCGCACCAACCTGTCGGACTACCGCCTGCCGCTGCTGCTGTACAGCGGGCGCCTGCGCCTGGAGTGGGACTGGCCCAACTCGGCGGACGGCTCGCTGCGCCTGGGCGTGGTGGGCACGTCCAGCACGCGGCGCGTGGCGGCGCGCGTGCACAACCCCGCGCCCGCCGCGCTGTGCGTGCGCGACCTGGCGCTGGACCTGCCGGGCGCCTCGCTGGCGCTGGAGCCCTGCGCGCACCTGCGCGCGCCGCCGCCCGACCACGCCTGCGTGAGCGCCCCTCCTACTGCATGCTGCATGCTCGCCATTCCTTCGCTCCACAGATAACTTACTGGATTCCGCAAAAAAGGCAACTTACGCGCATCGCACATAAATGCGACAGTACAAATATAACTCGATACTAGTATTTATTCTCTTCTGACGTTAGAGCCGCTAATAATTTCGAGGCTTAATTATTTACGAAAAAATAATTTAAACGTTGTTTTTATAAAAAAAAGACTACCTATGCTGTTAAACGGAGACAAAAATTATCCAGGACCCCAAGTTATAATAACAAAGATGGCATAATATTCAACTGTTAGGTAAAGTTATGAAAATCAAGCTTTTTAGAAAGAGCTCAACTTATAGTGGCTGAGGTAGCGTAACTCTCGTTGATGTCTTTCCCTTTCACTCATTAGGTACTATTGTATTGCTGTCGTTTTCTCACAAAAGTAATAGGGTCATGAGCAACACGTTCTTGATTATCGTTAAATATCGATGCTATTAGTATTTTGTTGTTTATTTGGACAAAATAGTTTCATTAAAATATAAATCATACAATTTACGGTTTATACTGAAATAAAATCGGTTTTTGTATAAATCCAACCATCAATTAAACCAATGGCATTTTTAAATTACTTATAAAGTTAACA
>OZ059792.1:185347-224470 GCA_964057025.1 Standfussiana lucernea | reverse complement strand
GGGTGAGATTTGCTTTATTTTTTCAATAACCCTCAAGACATAAACTGATATAAATAAACCACAAGAAATCAAAGTCAACTCCCTGTAATAGAGTTCAGCTACACCATGACTAATGTATAAGTGCCGTCTGTCAGGACAGGACAGCTCAAAGCCGCAACGACTTTCTTCCAAAGATGTTCAATGCCCTGCATTTTCGAGTATGTCCTCCATCTCGGAGATGCAGATGTAGCGTCATACTCGCGACTAGTTACTCGCTCCTTTGGAGATTTCTTAAAGTTGGACCTTGCTTTACTGATAGTAGAATGTAGATTGAACTGTAAATTACTCAAAGCTTCCATGTTGAATTTATAGATAAAGTCTTTTAAATAAACTGTTCTGGAACGCTATGCTAAGTTCACGTAAAAATCACAAGTCTTTGAACTTAATACTCTTCGCTGCAAAATCGGGCATAGGTTCCCCGTAGTTCACTTTTTATTGAAATTATTCTAAGTCCATGCACACGTTAAAGTTTCTAAGTCCAAATTGTTAATTGAAATTTTCTAAGTTAATAAGGTCTATATTTGCTTGTAATGATTAAATCTCAAAGTTGAATTAATAAAGTACTCACAGATTATCCTGGTATCACAATCACTTCACTGTCACTCACTTTAGCGTTGCTCGTCGCGATGATATGCGCCATGCGGGGTACTTTTCCCCCCGCACCGCAGCTGCTGCTCACGCCAACACGAACTGTTCATCAGCACCAGCGCTGACCGTTGTGTACCACTCGTACATATACGCTTAAGCGCCAACCTTGTACGATCCGCCGATGCTGCTCACCGCGGTGACGACACACTCGCAGCAGGTTGACCATTCAACCTGACTCCACCACAACAGTGACAATGCACACCAGTCCTTAATCCGGTTTCGAAGGACCACTTTGTACAACGTCCCAAAAATATCTCACAGAGAAATAAAACAAGGGTGTCCAGAGTAAGACAAAACTTTAATATAAAACGTACCGGGAAGGTCATACCTTGCAAGAAAATCTTAACACCGCGATTCACAAAAGTGACGTCACGGCACAACGCCATCTGTTATCGAATAGCGATACTAAACTAATGACAAGTGTTGATTTTCGAAGATAATTATTTAGACAGATTAGACAGTGACAAAAAGCTTGATATTGTATTGTTAATCTTTGACACACACATTTAACAGATGCAATTGTTAAAAATCTTCTAAACTGCTTGGGTTTATAATACGTCTCTCCTAAGTGTTTTTCAGACGCTAAAACGCAAAAAATATTATTCAAATTCAAATTCATTTTATTTGCAAAAACATGTGTAGATAATATACATGGTATGATGCTTATTATAGGTGTTACAAGTGATTCTTTGGCTCAACATGTTTGACCATGGCTGGTGTACAAATTAGTTGGGAACTACCATAACTTTAAAAACAAAAATACAAGAACAATAATATAAATAAATCAACAATTAACATTAAAAAAAAATTAAATAGGTAAATTAGTCATTCAATTCAAACTAAATAGAATTTATTCAGCAAGTATATTTAGAGCGATTTGTCATTTAAAAATTCATTGACATTAAAGTAGGCTTTTTCTGTCAGTATATTTTTTAATGTTTTCTTAAACTGGTCTATATTTAGGTTTTTTACACATTTAGGAATATTATTATAAATTATCGGCGCTCTGCATACTACGCTTTTATGCAGTAGCGCTGTCTTAGCTGGCTGAACACGAAGTTTACTATTATCCCGGCGATTTCGTGTTACAATGTCCGATATTCGAGGAAACAAATGGGGGTTATTTCTAACAAATAAGGCGATTTCTAAAATATAAAGTGACGGCAGTGTGAGGATTTTATGCTTTGTAAAAAATGGCTTACAGCTCTCAGTACTTTGGATACCGAACATTGCACGTATGCAACGTTTTTGCATTTTGAATGCCATATCTTTATTTGATGAGTTGCCCCAAAAGATAATGCCATATCTGAGGACAGATTCAACAAGTCCATAATAAGCCGAGAGTAGCACATTAGTGTTGATAGATGGAGCTAGTTGGTACAAAGCATATGCTTGACTACTGATTCTTTTACATAGTGCGTCAATGTGTTCTTTCCAATTTAGTTTACTGTCTATAATTATGCCGAGAAAACGAGCATTAGATACTTCATTTATAGTGTAATTATCATGAATTAGATTTACATTTAATGGATTATGCAATCTTTGTCCAAAGTGCATTATATTTGTTTTTGATAAATTTATTTTTAAATTATTATTATCAAGCCAAGAAATTATAGATGTCAGTGAATTATTTATGTCAGATTTATAACTATTCATGTCCTTACATGCAATTGAAACTGTACTGTCATCAGCAAATAATGTCATAGGTTGAGTCGTTGCCTTTGGCAAGTCGTTAATATAGATAATAAACAACGGCGGCCCCAGCACACTGCCTTGAGGAACACCGTATATGACATTTTTCCTCACGGAGCTGAATGTTTCTTCTTTTTTTGTTTTAGGATTCACTTTAGTTATTACTGTTATCTGTTGTCTATTCGTTAAAAAGGATCTAATTAAATCTAAAATATTGCCCCTTATGCCGTATGCGTCAAGTTTACTGATTAGTATATTATGATCTACATAATCAAAAGCCTGTGACATATCGCAATAAATGGCACTAACTGGAACCGTTTTGTCAACGTAGCCGATAATATTTTGGATGAATTCATAAATGGCCATATTTGTGGTTTTATTTTGTCGAAAGCCCTTTTGTTCGTTGCATAAAATTTTGTTTTTTTCTAGATATGAATTAAGTTCGCCATAAAGATATTTTTCGAATTTTTTTGAAAATATTGATAATAGTGCAATAGGCCTATAATTCACCATTGACTGTTTGCATTCTTTTTTGAATAAAGGTTTTATAATTGATAGTTTAAGATCTTGTGGAAATATTCCAGTTGATATCGACAAGTTCAGAATGTGACTCAGGTGATGGCATATGTCCTCATTCACTGCTTTAATTATTTTAGTGGAGATACCATCATATCCTACACTATTGGTATTTTTTAGGTTGTTTATAATTTTATTAATCTGGTTGGGTGAACTTGGTGCAAGAAACATTGAATTTAATCGGTGATTAATTAAAGACGTTACTTTTTTTCCGGCACCCGGAAGGGGGTTGACTTTTTCAATAAAGTAATTATTAAACGCATTCGCTATTTCTGTTGGATTATTAAGGACGTTGTTATCATCAATTTTTATGTTATCAATGGATTCTTTTGGGGTGTTAACTCTCGTTTTGTTTATAATCCGCCACGCTGTTTTAGTTTTATTATGAGACGTTATTATTTTATAGTTATTTTGAACACGTTTTGTTAACTTTATAATTTTTTTAAATAACTGACAATAATTTAGGTACTTTAATTTGTTATCTTTTGTTGAGTTTAGTCTGAATTTCCATAGCAAATCCTTTTTCTTTCGGCTGCAAATTTTTACACCACGTGATACCCACTTTGGTTTATGATTGACTTTTATCAAAAATTGGGTTTGTGGAAAACAAAGGTCGTAAAAAAGTTTAAAATCAGCTATAAAGTGTTGATAAGCCGTGTTTGGGTCATCAGTGAGGTAAATATCTGCGAAAGATAAGCTCTTAATACACAATTTAAATTTATCGATATTTTCTGTGCTATAATTGCGTCTTTTTGTACGCCAATAATGCAATGTCAGATTTTTTTAACAGGAACTTTGATTAATTGGGCGGTATGGTCCGAAAGACCTAATTCCAAAACTTCAGATTTACATCCCTTTTTAAAGTTATGTGCAAAATTATCAATACAAGTTTGGCTGGCGAATCTGGTCGGTTCATGTAAAGCCAATTTTAAATTATAATTCAACAGTAAACATTCAAATCTAATGTTACATTATTGCGTTTCAGAACATCTATATTAAAATCACCAGTAATTATAATATTTTTACAATTCAATTTGTCAATATAAGTCAGAAGTTTTTCCAGTTTATGGAAGAACGTATATAAGTTATTTTGTTTAGGTACCCTATATACACAAACAATAATAATTTTATAGTCAAGAAGTTCAACTGCGCACCCTTCTAATATACAGTCAAGACAAAATTTGCGGATTTCTGGTATTTCCCTAAATTTATGTTCTTTTTTAAGTAAGATACATGTTCCTCCTCTTTTACTATTTGTTCTTCCGTAAAATGAAGCCAAATTATAATTTGGTAGGTATAAATTTGACTCAAATCCTGCCTTCACAAAGTGCTCGGTAATACATATGGCGTCCACCGTTTTGTTACTGTCTGAGAGTTCTTCTAAGTTTACACATAATGCATCAGATTTGTTAATTAAACCTGCAATATTCTGGTGTAAGATATTCATATATTTCTCAGAGAAAAAATTGACTGTCGGTATCTTTTTCATTTATTTCAGGAGAGTTTATAATGATGAAAGGTTCAGTATGTATCAGGCCCGAAGGCACCTAAGAAGCCGGTTCCTGCCGGCTTCCCTTCGAAAATTCAAGTCAGTAGTGTATAATAATGAAGGTATTTAATACACCCTACAATTTAAATATGTATTACAAAACGCCTGCCAAAATTACAATTTTTGTCAATAAATTCCAAAAAGACAACATGTTGCTCCTAAATAACTCGTAGGCGTCCCGGCTTTTTCCTTCTAAAATGTCTATACAAATCTATGTCGTCATGACGTCACTCAGAGCCACGTGACACGCGTTATCTTAGGAGTCGGTAAGCCGGAATAATGCGGGTTATAGGCAATAACTGTTTGCGAGTAAACGAGATGCGTATATCGGAGAGTGGAGACGCATGTACTGGCACGGGCGCCGTACTCGGTTCGATTCGTAAAATTTCGTAATGCTTCGGGCTCGGCGCTCGAGAATTTGTAAACAAATGCATTGCATTCGTATTTTTCATGTGCATGAATGTAATGTAGTAGCTTTCATTTTGTTTTAGATAGGTAATTTGCAATTTGTTCGTTGTATTAATTGAATTGATTAGTGTATCAATTAGAAATTAGTTTGTGCGTGTATTGTGTAGTGAAAATAAAGTATAAAAGTACGTTGAAATTAGGTATTTGGGTAAGTAGATAGTTTATCCAGTTGAAATTTCTTACCTATTTAGAGTAGATTTAAAAATTAATTAGAATTAGGATGGCATTGATCGCTTTAGACTGCTGTCTCACAGATTATTTACTTTGCGAAGAAACTAGTTTTTCAAGGTTAAGTTTTGAGAATAAAAAACATGTTATAAAACTCGGGCGGGCGCGTCCAAATATGGCAATTAATTATCAACGAAAAGATGGTTTTGTGAAACATTTTAATGTTTCTCTATACGATAAATATCAATGGCTGACTGGCAGCTGTAAATTAAATAAAATGTATTGTTTCCCGTGCCTACTTTTCTCAGATTCTAGTAGCCTTTGGAATAAAGGGGGTTTTACGGATATTAATAATCTGACGAATTCCTCGAAAAAACATGTTCAAACTGAAAAGCATATTCGCAGCTGTTTAGATTTACACGAGTTCGGGTGTAGTAGAATAGAATCATTTTTCGCTAATTCGCATGAAGCTCATAATAGAAAAGTAGATCGAAATAGGAATTTAATGAAACGGTTTATCGACACCGTTATTTTGTTAGGTAAACAAGAATTAGCTTTTCGCGGCCACGATGAAAGTCCGAATTCCGACAACCGTGGTAACTATATCGAAACCTTGTTATATTTGAGCAAATATGATACAGTAATGGACTCACATTTGGAACTATGTTCTTCAGTTCAGAACCCCGCGTTTTCTGGTCTCTCTAGTGATATTCAAAATGATTTAATACGTAGTATTGCATCCGTTTTACGAGACCACATTAGAATCGAGATAGATAAAGCTCAATTTCTGTCTGTAATGATTGACGAAACTCCCGATGTCAGTCATAGGGAGCAATTAACTGTAATTTTTCGATATTTATCTGAAACTGGAATCGAAGAACGATTCCTAGGTTTTTACGATGTTAGCGGAAGTCGAACTGCTGAAGTTTTATCCAAACAGTTGTTGGAAATACTTGACCAGTATCGTTGTAGGAATAAGTTGGTTGGTCAGTCTTACGACGGCGCGGCAGTTATGTCTGGTGAGCACGGTGGCGTTCAAGCAAAAATTCGGGATGCATGCCATATGGCAATGTTTGTGCCATGTTACGCTCATGTATTAAATTTAGTTCTTAGCCGTTCCCTTGAAAATATTCAGGAACTGAAAACTTTTTTTGGGCACGTAAATAGCATTGTTAGGTTTTTCAACAAATCTACTAAACGGACCAACCTTTTGAAGGAAATAGCTGACCGCCGTATGCCCGGAGTATCCGAAACACGTTGGCATTATCACTCACGCATTATTAATGTAATTTTTAACTGTAGATTAGACATAATTAAAACTTTTAATTCGATGTTAGATAACCCGCAATTTTGGGATAGTGAATCACTTTCCTTGGCAGAATGTTTTCTCAGTAAATTAGAAAACATGCAGTTTTGTTTTTTTTTGCACGTATTATCAGACATTTTTCAAAAAACCGACGTTCTTTTTAATTTATTGCAGTCAAAACAGATTGATATTGAAGTGGCAAACCGCGAAATAGATTCATTCAATAGTTGGCTTGCAAATGATTTAATAAACAATTTTGATTTTATTTATGACAGCGTTCAGGAATTCGGTGAGCCGCCGCGACAGAGTAGACGACTAAATACAGAAGTAGACGTTAGAACGATGTATCGGCGTCTTTTCATTGAAATAATAGACAATGTTAAGACGCAAATACAACACAGGTACCAATCACTTTCGCAAATGAGTTTTCTTAATTTACTCAATAAATCTAAGTATAGTTTTTATAGTAGATCATTTCCAGATGAAATAATATCTTCTTTGTTAATCAAATTTCCGCAAATATTTGAGTTCTCTGCTTTAAAGAATGAGTTGAAAGTCTTATACACAACTCAATCTTTGAATAAACTAGATGTTTACGAGCTTTATCTCAATTTTCAAAATTCATTATTATGTGACACTTTTCCACAAATTACAAAATTATGTAGTATATTTTTGACACTTCCTGTTACAGTAGCATCCGCGGAGAGGTCGTTTTCGGCTTTGAAGCGAATTCATACGTACATGCGTAATTCCCAAAAACAAGAACGATTATCTGATCTAGCCATTCTTTCTATAGAGAAACATTTGTTACTTAAAATTAAGAATAATCCCGGCTTTTATGATAATGTCTTAGCGCACTTTGTAAGAAAGAATAGACGAATAGCTTTAGAGTATAAGTAGTTATTATAAGTAGAATAAGTGAGTAGAGTAGTCTTGTTGTTAAGTAGTAGTAGTAGTTTTGCCTAGTATAGTAGACATCATACGTCATCAGTTCATCACACCACAACCGGCTTTTTTCAAAGCCACTTTTATTATACTTGCAAGACACTGTTTCAATCTATCAGTCAGTGCTTACACGTATAGTAAGGGTGGACTGAGAAATATGTACACCCTACCTACGCCCCCCCCCCTGGACTACGCCTGGCCTTGGTAAGTTTTTTTTTTGTTTTTTTTTTTGCTGCGGCTTCCCTCCTTCATGAAATCACCCGTCGCCACTGGTATGTATTCTACTATTATTGGGTATTTTGTCAAACTGACCAAATGAGCACAAATCAATTACGATTCTATTCATAATGCCGTCGTATATACCTTTCATTCCTTGTATTTTGATTTTTCCTGTTGTGTTGGAGAACATGTCTAGTGATAGCTCACTATTGCTGTCAAATAGGTAGGCGTAGTCATTAATTTGTAGATCAAGGTAAAGCAGATTATTGAACATCTCCACTTTAAAATTGTAAATAGGTGCTCCTGTTATATAGGTCGTAAACAGATAATATTATTGGTGTGGGCCACCTTCTGGAACGATTCTCTTATCATATTTATCATGTATATGTAATTTCTCTCAACTTTTATGTCATTTTCTCCTATGAAAATGATACAGTAATCATTATTGGTAAAGTCTTTCAATTTATTTTCTATGTTGCAGAGGAGTTCCTTTATAGTTCCATTTGGTACAAAATAATGGCAAAAATCGAAGTAGTCGGAGAAGACGTCTTCAATCAAAGTGCCCTGCAGGTTTGGTGCCACTGCTTAGAATGCATAATTTATTCTTTTGTTTAGTTCTTGCGATGATATCTGCCAGCTCTTTTTTACTATGTTGAGGTTTATTACCATTGACGGATTTAGATGAGTGTACCTCATTTAAATGGTTTGCTGACTGCGCATTGACGCGGCAAGAAATTTGAGTCTCTTTATCAAGCATAATCTTCGGGATTTGGGGAATGTAATCAATAGATGGTTTAGCTGGATCATTATTTAGATTATCGTTTGGAGAACTCGTCTCAGTTTTGTTATGAATCAGTATTTTGGTTTTTCGAACTGATTTCGGTGTCCTTCTTTTCCTCTCAGGTGATAAGCATACTTGTTTATATGTATTGATAGTTTTTACCGATTGTTGAAGATCCGACTTGAGACGAAAGTTTTCGCTATTTAGGTTCTCTATTTCTAGATGAGCACTTTGTAGCTGTGCCTTAAGTAATTCAACTTGTTCACTCAAATCATTTATTTCCCCACTATTGTTATGCAAGCTATCTGGTATACTCATCATTGTAGTATCGAATATGTTTTTGTTACTGCTACTTGTCACGTTGGCAAGGTCATTTAATGAGCTTGTTCGACAAATTTTACGAAAGGTAATGTTGTTGCTTTCTTGGTCCATTTTTAAATAGTTAATGTACCGTCACCGTAGCGCCCTGTGTTGAGTTCTGCTAGTAACTGTACGGATATAAATTCCTGTGAGTGTGTTAGTCTTTGTTTAAATTTTTATGATTAAGAAATCATACAAAAAGACGATCATTAGTTGAGGATCGAGCCTGCGACAACTTGTTCCAAACCTGTATGTCGGCTCGTGTGGGCATTCAGCCACGGCGAAGTTTACTTTGCTGACGAAATTTTGGTATACTTTCTAGGAGGTTTTAGTTTCAAATATAGTAAAATCCGTTACTGTGACTCATGTCTTTGGAATTTTTTCCATGTTTGATGCACTGTTTGACGAATAATAGTCACTTATGATGTAAATATTCACTTTTGCCGACACTGTACGCGCACTTCGAACGATTTTTGTAGCATAAATTAGATTGTTTTGTTGGTTAGATCACTTAATTTGGGTTTATAGTTTTGTATTATTTTAATTCATGATGGTTTTTTAAACACTGTAGTGAATATTAATGTTTGATAACACTTCCACACGTGTACTGATACTTTAGACACATAATAACCAAAGATTTAGAATATATAATTGCGTTTTACTATTTTTAAATTAAAAAAAAAAATACGGAGCTTCTCAAGTACGAGTGCTAGTCAGGCAGCGCCATCTAGCGATGATTATATTTCATTAAATATCTCTGCTATCATCAAAAGATTCCATATGAATCAATCGATTATCTTGGACTCTGTAAGAAGTATCATCTGCTACCACTGGTGGATCGACGTAAGATTGCTGACTGTTTATTCTTCCGCGAAAACAATATTGATAGCCCTGAGTTATTGTCAAAATTTTATTTTAACGTGCCGAGTAAAACATTTCGGTTTAATCCACCCTTACGTGTACCTCGTACATCTTCGAATTATAGGCAGAACAGTTATATCGTGCGCGCAAGCAGTTATTTCAATGATATATGCAAGGAATATGATTTAGATCCATTCACAGTTAGTGTGAATTCGGCTCGAAGGTGCTTAAGCCTCAAATTTTTCACGTCGCGATAGCTTATATTATTTATTTTTATTATCTTCTCTATTATTTCGGTTTAGTAATTGCAATTTAAGTATTTGTATTATTTGTTTTTTTTATTTGCTTTCTTACTTTAAGTGTTTTGATTTTGTGCTCACACCAATGGTTGTATTATTATAAGTCTATACGTGAGGACTTGTAATTGGCTTTCTAGTGACTATTGTTTCCTTTTTTGTTTGTTTTTATTAGCTGTAAGTCCTCCATGTGCTAAAATAAATAAATAAATATCCTACTCGATTATGTATTCCTTGCTTCGTCGACTAAGCTTGGAAAGTTATACAGGTACCTAATGACCGTGAGATGTACTGCTAACCTCGCGAGCGAATCCACTCGTACAAATTAGAGCAGCCGCTTCGCTATTGCGATGTTAATGAAAGCTCACTCACCGGTATCTGTAGCTTTGTTACCTGGTGGTTGCTACTGATAGTGATACGTATATTCCACTCACTGATTCGGCGGAATGTTCACACGCACGCAGTAAAACATGCGGTAGGTCCCGCCAATACGGTGGCTCGAAGGAGCATAAAGTTGTACGGGACAACTATGAATGATAAGAAAACAAATTCAAAAAGCTGAAAACAAATTCACTTTTAAAAAAAAAGTTCGGAACCACTATCTAAGTCAGACTAAATAGCTCTCAATTACCTAGAAGTCTTGTCATAGTAATTATTATCAGGTTTATCGTTTTTTATTTTGGTATTTGTTAAAATATTTATTAGTTTATTTTAATTGTATATGTGTATTAGTATCTATAAAAGTATATACCTACATTTTCGAAAACAAGTAGTATTCTTATTTTTATTTTATTTTTTGTACCCTATCACAATTTTGTCCAATTTAACCCAAAAGTTGACTGGTAGAGAATGCCTTGTGGCATTAAGTCCGCCTATGTACCACTATTGTACATGAAGTTTAAATAAATAAATAAGACGTGTACAATGATAAGTTAATTGATAGAATGCTGGCTAGTTGATATATTGATCACTTATGATAGAATGATTGTAGGATATCGAAATGCTATGGTATTATGATGATAATGAGTACAGTCCAGGCACCAATATGTAAACACTTAGCAACTTTTAAAAGTGATTTTTTCTACTGTTCTGATTAAAATTTTATGTTGTTACGAACGTAGCATTTTGGAACTCATATATTTATGAAATATATCTTATCTCCAACTTACAATCGTTATTTCTCAAGAAAATTGCTTTTAAATTTAGGAGAGTGTATACATATTGGTGCTCGTGACTGTACACGCGGCGAGGATCGAACCATAGACTACTATATATAATACTGAGATAGACTGGCTACTTAAGCATTTCTTAGGCAGCGCCATCTAGTTACCAGGACATACACTAAACATATACCTACGTATTAGGTACTATAGATATTTAAAGTAGTTTTACTGTACAGAGTAGAATAATGTAGAATGATTGAAAATTCAGTTGTATTTAAACCTAAATAACCTATAACATATATCAAAATTTGTTTCTATAAACTAGATTTATAGAAACTAGATTTGAATATTTCATAGGTTTATTTAACTAGGTACAACAGAATTTTCAAGCATTCTACATTATTCTGCTCGGTAAAGCTAATTCGTTATTACTAACACTAAACTTGTTGTTTCAACGATAATAAACAAATACCAATTTTGTATGTTTATAATTATTGGGCAAAACAAAACATTAGTTAAGAGCGTTTACGTCTATCGCACGAAGTCAAGTTTAGGTAATTCAATGCATTTTTTACGCACACAGAAGCGCGCGTGACTCTGTGCGTAGCGCTGGCGCGTTCTCTTGCGCTATAGTCAAACTAACCCACCCTATGATCCGTTCGAGTGCAATTGTTGTAGTAAAATTAAATTTGGATTTGATCGTACACGGATGACTAAACTACGAGTGCATAAAATATGTATTTAATAATATATTGCAAGTATAGCTATAATTATGATTAACTAGCTGTACCCTGCATGCGTTGCAATGCACTTTTCCCTGCCTACTACCTACTTACTTACTACCTACCTACTACCTATATTTTATTATTATTTTATTTTTTATTATTCACTAACGTCACTCAATTCTTTTGCCTTCCGGAACCCCTCCACTAATACTTAAACTTTATAATATGGTATTAAAGTTCAAATTGATTTTTAAGTATTATTCAATCAATCAAAATTAAAAAAAATTAAATTAAATTAAATTAAAAAAAAAAAAAAAAACAATCAGTTTATTTGTGAAACATAGGTGTTTACATAAATAGGGGGTGCGCTATATTTTGTCATGATTATGGCATACAAATTTATAAGTGACCCATTAGGTGTCATTAGATTATACATACATGCTTAAATATTACGAACGAATCTTTACGAATTTTTTTTTCGTTTATTACGAATCTTTTGTATGGAAATATAGAAAAGCGTTGTTTTTAGACTTTTTCAGGCAATTTTTTTAAATTTTTCTCTGTACGAACCATCCTCGTACTTCAAGGAATATTATAAAAAAAGAAATAGCGAAATCGGTTCAGCTGCTCTTGAGATTTGCGCTTAGCGACACATTCACCGATTCATTTTTATATTATAGAAGATAGAAGAAGATTATATTTTAACCTGACATGATGTTCCTCTTAGTGACACCTCTTATGAGGGAAATACAACAGGTTGGCGTTAACTTTAAAAACAATTTATGTTGTTATTTACAAAAAAAATAAATTAAATAAGTAAAAGTTTTAGTAAATAAAACTAGTAGATAAAAAATTGGGTAAATATTTGTTGTCACTAAAAATATTGTCAGTCATCAAAAATAATAATAAAAAAATGTAATCATCAAAGTACCAAGATTTTTCAATCACACTATAAATTTCCGCTATCCTTCTAAGTACGGCAAAGGTCAACACAGGTCAGGCAGAGCGCCGAGCGACATATCCTCTCTCTAGAAAGCCTCGCGACGGCCTCATTTGAAATTGCTCGCGCGCAATGATTTATAGTAGTTTTCAAATATTTATAGAAAAATAATCACTGTAAATTAGTTAAAATTTTAAAGTGGATATTTTAAAGCATATGTTCTTCTATTATATTATGCTATTATTATATTAAATTAAGTAAGATTTATCGGTGAAAAAATCATTTTAATTCCTTAATATTTCAAATTGTTTGAACTTTAATTTCTTATAGAAAGATCAAAAAATCTTTGACATTAACTGTTTTCCTTAGGATCTTAGCAATTGGTTAAAAAAAAACTAATTAGGTTTGCCAGTGGTTACCTATAATGAGAGCTTCCAAACTGACGCCGAAAGGGAAATTAAGAAAACCTCTGTTGAGTTATCTTGATAGAATTTACCAATAGTCTATTAATTGAAATATTTTTTCCCTAACTGTTGAGACAACGAAATTTCCTAAAGTTATTTGTGATCATTTTTGTAAGATAAAGGAGTGATAGTATTAAAGGGTTTGAAAAGTACTGTTTTGGAGTCAAACAGCGCATGGACGGCGTAAACGCTATTAACTTAAAAACTAAACATTAACTGCAGTGCCAGTTTGCCTTAGTCGTTTATCTTCCAAGATTTTCGGTAAATACGGTGTAGCGAACTAAACTCGACATAAATTACACTCAAAATCAGGAAACAAACGGAATAATTACAAAATATGTGCAACCGCAGCCATACCGGCAATTTAAAAATATGTCAAATGTCTCCGTGCTCTGTGAAGCCATTTCATATTTCTAAATTCTACTAATAGTTTCTTTTTTGATCGATATGAACAAAACATAAATAAAACAGTATGATCGGAGAACTTTTATAAACAAAAAGAAAAATAACCAGAAATAGTAACTAACCCACAACATCAAGATGAATGTTTATACGCTTCCCCATGAACTAAACTATACTATAAACTGCTTCGTGGATATAAGCTGGCAACACTGTTCATTTTAATTTATGTCCTGATAGACAGATGGCGCTGAATAGCAAGAAATTAAATGTATTAGGTATTAAAATGTATAGAACTTGCCACCCCTGGAACTGAAGTAAATTGCGCACGCCGCACGCGGTTCAAAACTGCTTATTTAACGAAAAAGATAGGAATTGTACAGGTGGACCGTACAGCCTGCTTCGTGAGTCCCATAATCATGTTTGATTAGGGTTCCATGGAAAAAATAGAACCCTTGAAATTGTTAACAAAATCCGATTCAAATAGCATAATTTCATGCGGACGAAGGTCGCGGGCAACAGCTAGTAAGAAATAAAATAAAAGTGTGTCGCTTGGTTGCAGACGAGCCTCACGGCGTGGGAGCGGTGGGAGCGGTGGGCCCGGTGGGCGCGGTGGGCCCGGTGGGCCCGGTGGGCGCGGTAGGCCCGGTGGGCGCGGTGGGCCCGGTAGGCGCGCCGGGCGCCGTGGGCAGCGGCTCGTTCCGCTCGCTGAACTCCGTGTGGAGCTCCACGCTGGAGCCGCGGCCGGCGGCGGCGGCGTGGCTGTGGGGCGGGTACGCAGAGCCCGCGCCGGCCGCGCCCGTGCGCCCGCCGCCCGGCTTCGGCACGCCGCCGCGCCCCGTGCGGCCCTACGACCCCTTCCGCTCGCTGGCGTCCATCTGGGCGCCGGGCGCGCTGGACTGGCGCAGCGAGGCGCCCGAGCCGCCCGAGCCCGACCACTAGGCGCCGCACTAGTCACGCCCCGCGCCCGAGACCGACGACCAGGCCGCCGCACTAGTCACGCCCCTCGCCCGAGCCCGACGACCAAGCCGCCGCACTAGTCACGCCCCGCGCCGGCCGCCTCTACTTCGTGTTACAGTGTTCCCTACTCGATCGTCTGTTCCAGACTGAAGATTAAACTTACTATCTCAAATGATGATGACGAACTTGTTTTATTTCGCTAAGATGCTTTTACGATTTAAGACATTTATTTCTCAATTCACTTATATGAGAAATACAAGTTAATCTTAAAACTAAATATAAGAATTACTTAGCAAGAAGGTCTCGTAAATAAATAACCTTTAACTTTCAACTTCTACCTTCAACCTTCCAGAATATACTCTTGTCGTCTTCGTCCGTTCTATTCACTCGCCACACACCCGACTTAAGGGCCCATACTACCTCAGATGGCTTAGCATGATCCTCCGTTATGCCGAAAATACTGCAGCATTAATTTTGAAATAAATATACGGTAAATTTGAGGATTAATGCTAGGTCCTATGTTTGACGAAAACACGATTCCATAAAATTTTCTCGATAGAAAAAAAATCCAAAGTTACCTCCAAACTGAACGATAAACCGCTGGTATTCAAAAAATACTTAAAATTAGGTCATGAAACTTGGCATACTAACTGAACTACCTATAAAGCAGATCTTATGTTTTTTATTTTTTTTTAAATTCCTATTATTTTCACCGTAAAAAGAAAATACCTAAACTATCGGCGTCTTGAAGTTGGTTCTCTGCCGCCCGCCACCCGCGCTCAGTCTCGCTTCGGCTTTCGAACGGGAGAGCTGTGTCGCTTGCGCTCAGAACACACATTAAGCAACAAGACGACGTAAAATTAAAATTTATGTACTTAGGTTTATAGTGTGGCGCAATGGGTAATAACCGAAATAAAAATAAGAAGCGACTGGGTTGGCGTAAAGAAGCAGGCAAACATATGATAAACGTAATGAAGTAAGTATCTATTTACCTATCTACTATTTATCTACAAACATATAGGTAGACAGCATACGACACGTTTGGTGCAGTGGCTAAGCGATTGGCTGCTGCGCTACGAGTCGCAGGTGTTTCTGCGTGTGAAGATTTGTGTTTGTAAGTTTACTATCACAAATGCATCGTCCACGATTCAGGAGAAATCCAGTGTGGGGCAACTTTTATAAAAAATAAAAAGATAAAAATTACCTATACATATAGTTTTGTTTTTGTTTTGACAATATATATTACAACAAAATATAGGTATCTACAGTAAGTACTTAGTAATTGTTTTTTATAATGTTGTCCCACTCCAGGATTTCTCCTGAATCGGAGACGGTGCGATTACAAACACAAATCTTCACAACTATCGTTAGGCTATAAAAATATTTGTTCCGTGCGGGAATCGAACCCGCGACCCGTTGTGCAGCAGCCAAGCGCTTAGAAATACCTAATAAAAAATATAGGTATGTTCGATAAGTACCTACCTATCTAACTACAAGAAACAAAACTGTAACTTACTTATTCGACTGTAGTGCTACCTACCACATACATAAAATGTATGAACTTACTGACGTACCTTGGTAGTTTAGCTAAATAATTATAATGTATCTTTCTAGAAGACGTCGATTACACAGTACTGAAAACGATGGTGATAAAGATGATGTTCTGGTAAATTCGTCAGTATCTTCTACCTACCTAAAAATGTAACTGATCTGTTATTCGTACCCACGGCTACATAATTATCAAACTATACATTTCCAGTATAAGCTGATCTCACATTGTATAGGCATTCCGTACAATGAGAGGTCAGCAAAAGCAATAAGTACGCAGTCGCGTACACATCCACATTTCTTAAAACAGAACGTACTACACGATCAATTATAAACCTTATCCCATCAATCACAGCGTGTATATACCATGCACCGTACAACTTACCCACACAAAAACATCGGTTGCTATCGTTGTGCTGTGCAAAAGCAATTTATTTTACATATACGCTAGTGATTGACTAAATCGGAAAGTTATCGAATCTTACATTTATTATTGTACAAAAAAATTGGGGTCCTCAAAATAAAATAAATAATAAACTGCATGTCCAGAAAATATTATAACAAAAATAAACAATATGTAGCTAAAAAAAATATTATTAAGTAAATTAAAACAATCAAAAATTACGTTGGTTTAGGCTTAAAAATAAAAAATTGTTGAATCCTGCTATGGTGTTTACTCACTGACCTGTAAAGTGGAAGTATTTGTGCAGCACTTGCCGCTTTGATGTTACTGGGGTGGCACTTTTTGTCAAATAGTGTAGGTACTCTTGATAAGAAATAATTTATGTTATTATTCAATGGGAACTGCTCAAATTGGTAAAACTTAATATTATCAAAGAGATCTAATCCTATCGATCGATCGATAGCCTACGTTAGTCGATCTGCACAAGCACATCACTAACTTGCCGCAAGACGCCACGGCCGCGATACATCCACTTAATAAAGTATCGTTTTGTGATGTTTACATTGCTTGTCCAGTCACTTAGCGGCAAACTTAGGTAGTGGTTAAGGGGCAATGTATTTGTTGCAAAAATAGTACAGTCGCTGTGATATTTGAAAACAAAAATAACATAGTAAGAGCAAGAAATATTTTACGATTTGTTGTTTTTCACGATTTTAAAGACAAATATAGTAAAATACTTTTACTAACACATGGTAAGTGATTCCATTTTGACGTTAGTAGGTACATTGAAACTAAATTTGCGATGTACAATTTTATGTTCATATAATGACAAGTTAATATTAAATTATGATTGATAGTTTTATTAAGTACTTAGTACTCGTCCGATAATAGTGTACTCTAACAAAATCGCTTCGACTTCGTGTGCGAGCGCGATAAAAGAGTGAGGTGGCGCGGGGAAGCGGGGGCCAAATTAGAATTTGAGCTGAGGTTGTATAGGCTCTTAACATTTTCTATCGCTCTGCCAGACACCTCACACCTCAAGTCGAATGTCGTCTTAGGGTCAGTTCAGACAGAACGGAAAATCCAAGTCGCGAGCATGCGCCACGCGAAGCTTGACGTCCGCGTCGATATTCATACAATTTTGCTGTAAACAGTGGTAATACGATTCTATTTTCAATGCAGCCAATAAATTGTGCGAAGATTTGTCCGTTCTGTCTGAACTGACCCTTATAAATGGTTACGGGTGTTCTTGCTATAGTTATCACACATCAAAAGCGCAGTCAAGTGCCTTATGTTTGCGATACAAGGTTGAATACAATAAAAGAAAAATCTTGTTGAAAAATATCCTTTATTTTGCGAGTTGTCAACTTGTCTTGAATGTTACTTCTATCTTACTTTGATAAAAATGTTTGTTACTCTTTCACGCAAAAACTAGATTTCACAGGTCATATTACGGAGATATTTTGACGAAGGTAGGATAAATATGAACTACTACATTGACTTAATTATGTTACTGATTATTTGGTTAATTAATACATTAAACAAATTATAAAAAAACAGCTTCCATCAAAAATATTATTTTATAATTAGATAATTACTCCTCTGTTCGAACAGGGCCAGAGGTACAGCAAGCACACAAATTGACCATATGTTTTTAACTGTGCGACTGTTTTACACATAAAAAAAAAACAACCAAATGAAAATCGAAGAGATAAATAGAAACAAAAGTTTCTCAGCTGACAATTTTCTTAACTCTGATAATGATACGAGTAATGGTGATAGACCGATTAGCGCGCCGCGTAATGATAGTCGATGTTACCATTCCGCATGACGAGAACCTCGTGAAAGCTGAGAAAGAGAAACAATTAAAATATCTTGACTTGGCACACGAGGTTGTCGATATTTGGAATGTGAACTCGGCTATCATTGTGCCGATTGTCGTGACGGCCAATGGCCTTATGGCCAAGAGCCTCGACGAACATCTTTCGAGGCTCTCTTTAGGCGGTTGGATCAAGGGCCTGATTCAGAAGGCAGTACTCCTCGATACGGCTCGCATTGTAAGGAGGTTCCTGTCTCTGGAGCCCTAACCACCGGTAGCTTGGACCCTGCTCCCGATACCGGCAGACAACTATTTTTTTATATTTTTAAATGTTTTTTTTTGTCTTTTTTATTAAGAAATATTTAAAAATGTAAAAAAATGAGATGATAAATAAACAAAGAGAATAGTAATGAAAATTATATTTTATTAATTGAATCTGGTCCTTAAAATGTAAGTACATGTATCATAAATGTAAATGTTTGCATGCCGAATGGTAAAATATGGCTGAACTCTGATATTTATAACAACTGTTGTGTATTACCCATATTTGTTTTGCAAAATAAAATTCTATTCTATTCAATGGTTCAGGCAAAGCGAAGGCCAGATGCGACAGAACTTGTCATGTTGAACATTTAAAACAATGCTCTAACACTAATTTTATACAAATAAGTATCTAAATAAATTCATTAAACTCATGAATAAACACTATATTAATAACATTTGAGTAGTACAGTTAGTGTCAGTAACCAGCTGGCTGGCTTATTTTTTTTCATATAAAAACGACGTCAGCGAGTTCGACGAATTCTTGATACTTTGTGTGACTGACACTGGCCACCATCAGGGATTTTAATTTTGAAAACACAAATAATTTGTCGGTAATTAGTCGAAATTTGTCGCCCAATGTCGAAATTTGTCGCCCAATGTCGAAATTTGTCGCCCAATGTCGGAATTTGTCGGTCACTGGTTCAAAAGTTATAAGGGTTTACGGGTGGACGATCTGTAGAAACTCTCCCCAGCTTGGCCACATTTATATCTCAAAAAGTAGGGCACCTAGCGAAGATCTGTTTTCTCCCAGATTTAGTCGGCAATTTGTCGATAAGCCACAGATTTAGTCGGTGTGTAAGTATAAAAAATTAAAGAATTAAATTTCTCCATACATTGGTACAATCAAGTACAAAATATTTGAAATAGTTTCTAGACAGTATCTATGATGTCCTATGGTGGAATTTTTGTTTCGAAATATATAAATATAAAGTTATTCTATAATTTGAACCCAGCAAAGGAATATTTTTTTATATTTCGACAACAGAAGTTTTATTATTCTAAAGAGCCTACATTATAATTTAGTAACACAGTTGCATGCGACTGTACATCTTGACACCAATAATTCACCAAATAATTGAGAATTTATCTCTTCCTGACATTTCTAAGGACTTAAGACCGATACACTAGACGTATATTACACATATTACTAGAAATATTTTTTCTCTTGCCAACGTTTTGTAAACCCTTCGATCTAGCTCATGGACTATACCTTAAAAAATTAACTCATTATATCTTCTAAACTAAGACAGGACTAAATCTGTGGCTTGGCGACAAATTGCTGACTAAATCTGGGAGAAAACAGATCTTCGCTAGGTGCCCTAGTTTTTGAAATATAAATGTGGCCAAGCTGGGGAGAGTCTCTACAGATGGGCCACCTATAAACCCTTGTAACTTTTGAACCAGTGACCGACAAATTCTGATATTGGGCGACAAATTTCGACTAATTACCGACAAATTATTTGTGTTATCAAAATCAAAATCCCTGATGGTGGCCAAGCCAGTGTCAGTCACACTGATACTTTTTAAATAAGCTATCTCTTTTTGCAGTGCCATTCGTAATGTAATTTTAACTATGGTCAATCTAAATTTAAAAAAGTTTGATGCCGACTGTAAAACAAAGAGATGGCTACAAAATATAATATTCTAGGTAGGTGTCATAGGGAGAGGGGTGGAGCACTGACACCTATTCATAGAAGAGATAAACATTGCGAATCAACGCCTCAGGTACATCGTAATATTTTGTAACCCCCCTCCTAGCCCAAACAGGACAGGTATGCCTCGTGCCACTACCCGGCTGCAGGTCGCCAGAGCCTCTCGCACAGAACTCGCTCGCGCCTCACGCTAGCCGCACGCTTAATATCTGTATTTGGTGGAGTAATCCTTGGGCGAGACGACGAGACCGCGGCCCTTGCGCGCGCCGCGGTACACCGTCTCGATGATGTCGATCATCTCCTGCTTATCCTCCAGCGGCCAGTTGATCTTGTTGTTGTTGCCGGTGCCCAGGTCGATCATGATGTGCTTGTTGCGGAAGAAGAACATCACGGTGCACGGGTCGTACAGCTCGTACCTGTGGCGGAAATTAATCTTACTTCACGATTATAATGTGGGTGTGGTTTGTGCGTTTTTCTTTCGGTTTACTAATGTTGCACAATTGTACAGCAACCACGGTGCGACGTGGATGTGGAGCCTGATAGTCTACCTGAGCCAAGTGAAAGAGAACCCGTTTAATTCCTACCAGCACACGACAAAGACAAAAGCTAGTTTTTCACATTTCAGGATTTTGTGATATGAAAACTGTAAACATTACAGCATCTAGTTCTATTCACCTCAAGATAGGTACGTATTGTAACCTGCCGGGGACCCGTGTAGGATCCAATGTAAGATCCATACAAGAGCAAAAATAGATGTGTGTTCTCCTATTAAAAAAAGAAAGATGTATGTGTAACAATAAAAGAATCTCGGGCGCCGTGGAGACGCAAACTACATTTAAAAAATACTTGCCAGATAGAACGCTTCGAAGAGTCAGACCTTTAATCTACCGGGGGTGACTAAACTAGGATAATAAAAACAATGGAAATACCTTTGTTAATACCTTGTTTATTATGTCAGTAGCTTCCTTATTTTACTTTACATATTAAATTACTATTTTCATATTAATGTTTTATTATTTATCTTTAATTTGAGATTATTATTACATCTTTTTGTAAAGAAAGTAAATTAAGTTTGGGCCAGATGTTTGGCATAAAAAATGTTAAATTAGACCTCAAGATTTCGGCGTCGAAGGTGAGAGAATCCAGATGAAATCAAAAATTATAATCATACAAAAAAACGCCACAGCAGATCTGTAACAAAATTTTAAAGGGTGAATACACAAGTCTATTGGAATTTCAACACGTGGGGAGCATGGCGTCCTAAGAAGAAACTTACCGTTTTTCCCGTTGTTGATAAAGCCAAAGTAGGTGACAATCACACTAGAGCATCGTCCAATATTGAAATTCTGAAACATCAATTTGACTTAAAACACGAACCTAAAATGATGACCACATATTGGTCTGGTAGAAACAAATCTTACCGAAGAAATTAAGGATCCCTCCTTCAGAACACCTCGTCCTGGGTGTTTAAGGCAGCAATTATGGCATCATTTGGCCTAAAATATCCGAGATTATACCGGTTTTGTAAAATTAAATTGGCGAGTTATGTCACCATGAAGAAAACAGGTCGTAAAGTGAAACGTCAAAATGACAGTTGCCGAACAAAACCATCGCCGACAGTAAAAGACAGTATAAAAATCGTTCCGAAATCGACTAACATGTGAAAAGCATGTAACAGTTTTAAAAACACGTTACAGTATGTGTCTTGTTATTTACTGATTTCTTTAGAATTAAGAGGACAAAGAGAACAAAAAATTTGCAACCACCTTGGGATAGATTTGGTTATGTTTGTTCCATTCATACAGAAATAGAAAAATATATATATTGAATCTTGCGCTCTGATAGATAAAGCAACTGTATCAATTCTACAATAGACCTAGTTCATACTCATAAAAGGAGCATTAACACTTTGAAATTGTAAACTTTTTGCTGACTGTACTTTAGTTCTTACGGGATATAGGTTGAGCACCAATGTTTAAATTGGAGGTAGTAGAAGGCTACATTTATATAGCAATGCAGGATTCAGTTCACATTGGTATTACTGGATATGTTAATTTTATAGCTGTGTGCTAGTGTTACCAACAAGTCTAAATATTTATTTGATTAAAATATTAGGCAAGCATGCAGTCAAACACATCATTGCTTACTTTTTAGCATCAGTTAAAAAGTAAAGAACATCAAAAACAACTTACATTTTGTTAAAATCTGGGACCTCAGTAATGTCCACTAGGTAGATGACTGCAAAGTTCTTGACTTTCTCTGCGATGCTGTACAACACCTCATCCATCTTCATGCAGGTGGGGTCCCAGTCGTGGCCGAATCGGATCACCTGTCAACACATAACAACTATTATTTCATTGATTTCATGGGGTTTTACCTGTACAACTCTTCTTATTGAAAATAATAATCAATGACTAGCGATAGGAGCCTCCACAAAACAATACATGCGACATTACCAGGGGCTTTGGCACAGCTGATGCAGATAACTAATTTATAATTTTCTTTGTTTGATAATGTTTACGTATGTTGGGTTGTTGTAGCATATATGAGTTAATCGATGCTACTATTACAACAAATAATTAATTCCGGTATTTGTGCCATTATTTCTATATGAAGGTATTGGTCTGGAAAATTCTTAACCTACAAGACTGAACTCACCACAACTCTGTCTTCTTCTGACAATATAGCCTGGTCTACTTGCCAGCCATTGTGTAGATGTCCCAGCATGTAACTCATCGTGGGGCTTGTTTGTTTATCCTCTTTATAAAAGTTAGATTATAAACCAAAACACAGATTAGGTTGATGTGAGGCACTTCACTTGACTTTGACACTTGCACCGTCGTGTCCGTCATTGTCAGTGTCAAGCACGTCTTGGCGTCATGGAACTAATAGGTACTAAACCACAAAGCATAGAACACCGAAGTATAAAACAACCCATACAACCTAACAGTCATTAATGTCAAGTACATAAAGCATAACAGCAAATACTCTGTGACAAACAGATCGTACCTACGTGCTTACACCAAAGTTTGTTCACAAGCGTGAGTGAGTGTTGTAATTAAAGCCAGTATCAGTCTCAGTAGTCGTTTCCTAAAGTTCCAAATGTAATATCAAACTGTCCGGGTTTAATATTATAAGTATTCCCCGCAAGTGTCAAATGAAAATGTCCCTCTCCCCCCAAACTCTTGACATCGCTTACAGTTATTTAAACATAACATTAATAAAATAGTTGTTTTGATTTAGCTCCAACCTAGCGTGAATAAGTTTGATACTCATTTGGGATTATGTATTCGGATTACATTGAAAGAGATTGAGCTCCTTACTCCTAAAAGACTCAGCAAATGCACAGGACATGTTTACTTTCCGCTGATGTCATGGAGAAGGAAAATTGTAATATTATATAAGTTCGGTATTAGCAACTTATCACTCGTCCACACAAATATTTTTCAGTGGAAGGATGAAAACCCTTGGATTGCGATAGAGAGGTGCTGGTCAATTCATACCCTCGTATAAAATCGCAGCTACAACTATGCTTCCAGAAGCCGGCCAATCTTAAGTTTATTTTCACACCCATCTTTGGCCGTAACATAATGGGTGTTAAAATACCTATAACGAAGCCCAAAGGTCCTTGTTTTCCCCGTCATTGGAATTTTTTATTTGAATGATAAATGATGTTTATTTTGCAAATAGGTTTTTACAAACACTTTTAGATACACGTCTTCTTTTTTAAAACTAGATGAGGCCGGTGTTTCGTATCTGACTACTCTGAGAAGAAACAGCCGAAACAAACTCAGAGGTCATAGTCTCTTTTAAGGTCCAGACATAATCTTGATAAACTCACATGAGGAAAATGCAGATGAGTGTCTGAGATGGTCTTTTGAAGAAAGAACCACACAGATTTGAGTGGACCTGTCCAGCCAGTGCAAGCATTTGTCAGTTATCGTCTAGCTCGACTCATAACTCAAGGAGCTCAACGAAACGAAGAACAATACCAAAGAAAGGACATTTGTGTAGGTCGCTCATAGTACTCAAACTGCCAGACAATAGCAAAAACAAACAAAAACCATAAAAATTACCCACATTGTCCTCACATTCACACTAATCAAATAAAATCAATAATACCTACAAAATAAATGTTCATAAAATCATTAAATGTCACACATAATAAAAAATAATAATAATAATAATAAATCGGATGCATCACCCACGGTCGTCGGTGATGAGACTGTATATCCCGCGGAAGTGCGGGGGTCGTGGCTTCTTAAATGCTAAGACCTTGCACAACCGTGAGGTATGCAGTCTCAGAGAATACTTTCTAGAAGCCGACGTGGGGATGCACCGAGATGTGGTCTCAGTGGACAAGGGCCTTACCCCGCTCTCGCTGGCTAACGAGAACTGGCGCAAACCTAAAGTATTAGACACTAATGACCGCAGGGAGGTATGGCAGAGCAAGGAGCTTCACGGACGTTTTTACCGGGCCCTACATGGGCCTGATGTAGACTTCTTAGCGTCCGTATCCTGGCTGCGTTTCGGTGACCTCTTCGGGGAAACCGAAGGTTTTGTCTGTGCAATAATGGACGAAGTTATGATGACGAATAACTATCGGAAATACATTGTGAAGTATGGCACGGTTGACATATGTCGGGCATGCCACCGTCCGGGAGAATCGATCCGACACATTATTTCTGGGTGTTCTCGTCTGGCTAACGGAGAGTACTTGCACAGACACAACCTCGTTGCTAGGATTATCCACCAGCAACTTGCTTTGAAGTACAACCTTGTGGAATCAGAAGTGCCATACTATAAGTATGAACCCGACCCAGTTCTCGATGATGGTAATTGTTGTTTCGTTGTATTGGGATCGACCTATCGTCACTGACAGGACTATTGTTGCTAATAAGCCTGACATTGTGGTGATAGATCGATTGGAGCGTCGCGCAATGATCGTTGATATAACGGTCCCGCATGACGAGAACCTCGTGAAAGCAGAGAAAGATAAGCAATTCAAGTATCTAGATCTTGCTCGCGAGGTTGTCGACATGTGGGACGTGAATACGGCAGTCATTGTGCCGATAGTCGTATCGGCCAATGGTTTAATAGCCAAGAGCCTCGACCGACATCTGAAGAGGCTCTCGCTTGGCAGCTGGATCAAGGGCTTGATTCAGAAAGCAGTACTTCTGGACACGGCGCGTATTGTTAGGAGGTTCCTCTCTCAAGAGCCCTGACCACCGGTAGCTCGGACCCTGTTCCCGGTGCTGGTGGACTACTATTTTATATATTTTTAAATGTTTTTTTATACTAATTTTGTACAAGAATATTTAAAAATGTAAAAATAAGTGAGAAAAATAAATAAAGGAATAATAAAACTGGCGCAAACCTGTAGTACTTGACACTAACGACCGCAGGGAGGTATGGCAAAGTAAGGAGCTCCACGGACACTTTTTCCGGGCCCTGCATGGGCCCGATGTAGACCTATCTGCGTCCGTAGCTTGGCTACGTTCCGGCGACCTCTTCGGAGAAACCGAAGGTTTTGTCTGTGCAATTATGGATGAAGTTATGATGGCGAATAACTACCGGAGATTTATTGTGAAGGACGGCACGGTTGACATATGTCGGGCATGCCACCGTCCGCGTCCGGGCGAATATCAATTCGTCACATTATTTCCGGGTGTTCTCGTCTAGCTAACGGAGAGTACTTACATAGACACAACCTTGTAGCCAGGATTATCCATCAGCAACTTGCTCTAAAATACATCCTTGTGGAATCGGAAGTGCCGTACTATAGGTATGTGCCCGACCCAGTTCCCGAAAATGGCAATATCACACTGTACTGGGATCAATCCATCATCACTGACAGGACTATTGTGGCCAACAAGCCTGATATAGTGGTGGTGGATCGATCGGAGCGGCGCGCAATGATTGTTGAAATAACGGTCCCGCATGACGGGAACCTCGTGAAAGCCGAGAAAGATAAGCAAATCAAGTATCTTGACTTGGCTCGCGAGGTTGTCGACATGTGGGAAGTGGACTCGGCGATCATTGTGCCGATAGTCGTTTCAGCCAATGGCTTAATTGCCAAGAGCCTCGACCAATACCTGAGGAGGCTCTCGTTAGGCAGCTGGATCAAGGGCTTGATTCAGGAAGCGGTACTTCTGGACACGGCTCGTATTGTTAGGAGGTTCCTCTCTCTGGAGCCCTGACCGCCGGTAGCTTGGACCCTGTTCCCGATACCGGTGGGCTACTATTTTTATATTTTTAAATGTTTTTTTTTTGTAAGAAATATTTAAAAATGTAAACAATAAGAAGAAAAAATGAATAAAGCGAAAATAATAATAAGAAAAAAAAAGTAAACATTCATGTCAAATCATTAAATGTCAAAGTGTGTAAAAGAAAGGAATAAACAATAAACAAATGAAAAACGAGCGTAGCGAGTGATTCTAAAGTTGAATCCTGAGTGTGGCGAGGGATTCAAAGGCACGAGATTCAAAAAACTTTGCTCTCGTGTAACACACATAACTTTTCACTTCAGCAGCGAGAACACTTTAGGAGATAAAATAATAAACAGGAATAGATTGAAATACTTAACTATTTATTGTGAATCAAAATAATTAACATTGTAGGTAGAGGTACCAATTCAATAAAATGAACCACTTTAAAAGTTAAAAGTAAAATTACTGCAATTCTGCAAATTAAAAGTAACAGATTTATTTGGCAACGTTATAGTTGCATTGAGTTGAGTTTGATTATCAGGGGTTAAGGTTTTTGTTTCAGTGGCGGATTGAGAAGGAACAACGGTGAACGTTGGTGACTCTGATCGGCTTTTTGTATAAGTACACTGTGCGTCGTTGGAAGTGGATGGGCGTGGGTGAGACCAAGGATCCGAGGTCGAATTCAGACTTATTGTTTCCACTATACGCTTACAGATTTTCGACTTATTTTCTATTGAGTCTTCAATATAGCCTTCTGCAACCGTATTGGACTTCCACCCGCCGTGACGTTTTAAAGTGGTGAGATCGGCTCCGGAATCAGCCAAGAGCGTTGCCGAAGTTCTCCGAAAGCAGTGACCCGTGTATAGCTGAGGCTCTTCCAGTTTTAAGAAAGTGGCAATTTCTCGCGGTATAGCACCTATTTTATTTACTCCCATAGGCTGTCTTGAGCATTTATTATTATGGTATTGTATGAAAAATCGGTCGGTTTTTATATTGGCTGGACGTAAATTTTGGTATTTTTCTACAATAGTAACATATTCTTCGCGTACGACAAAAGACCTGTCAATGTTTGTCTTCGTATTTTTCAATTTTACTAACAGTAATTTATCTGAATGCTTTTCGATATTATTAACTGTTAGCTGTAATAGCTCAATTTCTCGTACGAAACAAAATTTGTTATTTACCACAACGCAACACAATTGCAGTTACACACTCAGAACATTCACACACACGTTTTAAATATACTAATAAACACACAAAATTCCAGACTCTTCACTAAAGTTCTTAAACGACTTACACAATTGATACTCTCCAGCAGAAACATAAACTTGTCATTTATTTTAAAAATTAAAAATTCGATAAGGACGACCTAAATAAATTTATTGATTCTGTAGAATCATTTAATATCTCACGGTCGTATGTGAGTTTGCCAGACCAATGTTTGAAGCATATAAACACTACCCAACCAACTTTGAACATACTGCATGTTAACATCCGAAGCCTAAATTGTAACTTTGATGGTCTCAATGTCCTAATACATTCCATTGATGCTAATTGTGACATAGTAGTACTCTCTGAGTGCTGGTTGAGTAAAGTGACAGATATTCCTGTATTAACTGGCTTTACCTCGGCTAGATCCTCATTTAACAATCAAAATGATGGGGTGGTAGTTTATGTAAGCTCTGATGTGACTCATAAGCTACTTGAACCGGTTTTTCAGGACGCTAACTGTCCTATCTTGAGGCTAGGTATAGATACAGCTATTGTTGCAATATACCGTTCACCTTCAGTCAGAAATACAGAAAATTTTCTTAACTCTTTAAACAATGTTCTAGAATCCCTGGCTTCAGTAACAACAGTAGTAGTGATTGGAGATTTAAACATAAACATTCGACCAGATAACAATGACCCTAACTCTGAAGAATATTTAAATACAATGGCTTTCCACGGACTCCTTCCTGCCCACGTTTTCCCCACTCGCATTGAAAACTGCTTGGATCATGTCTTTTTAAAAACGGATAGACCCTCCACAACTTTGGTTCTGGATTCATATTTTACTGATCATGCACCTATTCTGTTTTGCACTGAACGAAACCCTCTTAATGCTACAAAACCTAAAAGTATGATACGGCATTTAAACTTTCCAGGAATTATTAGCTGTTTAGAAAACTCCGATTTCTCAAATATTTTAACTTGCACAGATCCAAATGAAAGTGCGGAACAACTCATCTCCATTATATCAGACGCAATAATTCAACACAGTACGCTAAAAAAAGTCCTTAACAGGAAGCAGACTATTAAACCATGGATGACCTCTGGCCTCCTGAGGTGCGTGCGAAATCGGGATCAACTCCATAAAAAAGCAATGCAAAATCCTAAAGACCTTACGGCTAACCTAATATATTCTAGGTACCGAAATTACTTGAACAATTTACTGAAGAATATTAAATGCAATTCTGACCAACAAGAACTTCTGAAGGCCAATGGTAACCCCAAAGCAACTTGGGATATCATAAAAACCATCAGTTACAAGAACACCTCTCCCATAAGGAAGTCAGTAGAACTCCTTAATATGTGCAGCGATCCAAAGTCTTCTGTCAATGCTATAAATAAGTATTTCGCAAACGTTGGAGCGGATCTTGCTAGGCAGGCGGCGCAGGGTCAGCGTGTAACTCGCCCAAACTTTGAATTTGACAGCCTAATAAATCCTCAAGGTAACTCATTCGTATTACTTGAAACGGATTTCTCAGAAATAGAAAATATAATTATAGAACTAAAGCACAATTGTGCAGTAGGTCACGATGGAATACCAGCCTCAGTTATCAAGTCTGCCAGACATGTACTTGTTCCCGCAATAACGCATATTTGTAATTTATGTATCTTAAGGGGTATTTTCCCAGAAACTTTTAAGAAGGCGTTAGTTACACCAGTATTTAAGGGCGGGGATGGAGACCGTGTCGAGAACTATAGGCCTATAAGTGTACTCACCACACTGTCAAAAATTATTGAGAAGGTTCTGAACAAAAGATTGCTTAGCTATCTTGAATGCAACAACATAATTTCGTCAAACCAATACGGTTTTAGGAGAGGCGTATCAACAGAGGATGCTGTTCTTGAACTGACAAGCAAAATTGTTAAGAATCTTGATTCCAGGACTAAAACTATAGGTATTTTTCTTGATTTAGCCAAAGCTTTCGACACGGTTTCTACACCCATCCTTCTACATGGTTTGGAAAGCATGGGAATAAGAGACATCGCTCTAAACATCTTCCGTGACTATCTCACAAACCGTAACCAACGAGTTAAGGTTGACAACTACATCAGTGACGATGAGAATCTAACCTTTGGCGTACCGCAGGGCAGCGTGCTAGGGCCCACCCTTTTTCTCCTATTTGTAAACAGATTGTGTCAGCTGTCAATCCCACACTGCAAGATACTCGTATATGCAGACGATACTGCGCTTATCATAAGTGGAGAAACATGGGAATCTGCTCACCACGCAGCTGAAAATGCTCTTGGCATAGTCATGGATTGGCTCTCATTAAATTTACTTACGCTAAATATCTCTAAAACTCACTATGTCCCTTTCTCAGCGAACACTGCTACACAACCTAGTATGCCAGACGTTAAAGCCCATAGTTGTCACCCTACGCTGACCCCTTGCAGTTGCCCTAGTATACATAGAAGCTCTTGTGTAAAATACTTGGGCGTGCACATTGATCACACATTAAGTTGGCAAAAACATATCAGTGCGACAGTTACGCGAGTTCGTAAGCTAATGTTTCCTATGAAAAAGCTGAGAAGAGTAGTTGCCGACCGACTGTTAAAAACTGTATATTTTGCCTTAGCTCAGTCACTTCTAACGTATTGCATATCTGTCTGGGGTGGTACACATAAAACGTACTTACTTCGCCTTGAGAGGGCACAAAGAGCTGTTTTGAAAGTCATGCTTCACAAACCTTACCGGTACTCAACCACCCAGCTTTATAAGGACATATCTGTACTCACTGTTCGACAGCTCTGTGCACTTAACGTCACTTTACGTGTACACTCGTCACTGACCTATGACACAAGGTTACTCGAGCAAAATAAACGACGTAAGAACCCTGTATGCCCACCTCTCACCACCAAAACTGCTCTGGCGAGGCGAAGCTTCCCGTATCTTAGCAGGAACCTTTATAACACAATAAACGAAACCTGCAACGTATACTCTTTACCCAAATTTAAATGTAAAACTGTAGTTAGTAGTTTTCTTCAAAAGTTAACATACGATGAGACTGAACAACTCTTTGCAAAAAAGTCTTACTAACACATGTAAAAACAGATTTGAATTGCTACTTTTTAATCCCTATCATGTGACACAAACGAAATACACAACTAAACCGACACACACACACTCTTACACCCACACCACACATACACCAGCACCACACATTCCCCCACACCACACACACCCATTGCTTGTTTATATAAATTTTATTAAGTGATAAGTGTTAAAATTATGTCAAACTAAGTTTTTTTTTTATGCTTACAAAACTCCTAAAAAGTGCAGTAAATTGTCAATGAACTGTAAGAGGAAGGCGCCTGTGTCTGTAACACAGTTTATACTAGCACAGAATGATACAGTCGTTCACTCTGTCTCAAATAATGCATATGTTGTATTTCATGTAATGGCGGTTTATTATGTTTTGATTGAGATGGACAAATTGTACTTGGCTTTTTGAAATAAAAAATTATTATTATTAAAAATAGCTCGTTATTGCGACACGCTCCACTAATTCCTATGATCAGTGCAACCTGTAATAAAAATATTATATAATTAATATACATAATTTAACATTTACAGCATCTTTTACATATCGTAATAAATAATTAAATATTTTAACAGCATTGCTAAGTCAGACTAGGATTCATTGCGCCTCCAAAAATGTGTTGTAGGCAGTAAGTACCTTTATACATAACAGTCTACACACAAATTTTAATAACTAACAACATAGATTTATAGGTACCACTTACTTTAGCGGCAAGAAAATTGCATTCCGGAGCTTCATTAAGAAATGTTTCTATGTTAAGGGCCGTGAAAATTTAGGACTTTTTAACTACGAGTTTTGCGTATGTTTCAATATGCACGTTATGTTTGGTTTTTAAAGTAGCTTTCAACATTGAGTAAATACTCCACATTGTAGATGATCGCCTCGTCTGTGATAAATCTAAAAAATAAGATAGCAACACCGTCTCCGAAAAACTGCTTGCGCCCTTTTTAAGTCTCCATTCATTGAAGACATGGTATGCTTTCAGATATTTCTCGCGTGACTTCTCAGGTAGGAAACTTAATTCTGCATTAATAACTTGTTGTTTTAACTCTTCCGGTGTTAAAATACTGTTCTCGTCGCTAGTTTCACACATATTTTACGATTATTTTAATATTTTTTAACTTATCAAACGCCAGCCAAGAAATTTTATTCCCGCTCTTTTATTTAAATTAAGGCGTGTTCGGAAATAGAACCCATGATATTATTATTCAAAATATATTACGTAACATTATTGAAACTAGAAATAAATATTTACAGATTTCTTTAGTTAGTACGAAATTCCGAACGTGTTTGTCTTTGAGGTAGAATTCAAAATCGGAACTTCGAAAGGGCTGGTCTTTGTCTCTCTCTCTTTCTAATGGCGGGAAAGAGATAGAGTGTGAATGTTTCGAATTGTATGATTAACCCAAGGCTGGATAAGATATTCGTGGCTTTCTGAAAACAAAAATTAAAAAGTTACTTTGTCTCACTCAGTGAGCAAAATCGCATTTTGCTCATTGATTTCAGGCAGCAAAACCTACATACTGAAGTGAAAATTTAATTGGAGCAGCTTAATCCCAAGCCTTTTTATCTTCGAGATAGTGATTAACGTTATAGTACGGTTTTAGGCATAGTTTCCGTTTTATAAACGATTTGAATTTACTTAGGCTTAGTGCTCAAGCACTAAGCCTAAGTAAATTCGAATCGTTCGTATTCAAATATGGCTCGGAAGTTTATTATAAAAACGTATACACTGGCATCTAAACGTACCCCCTATTTTTTTGAGCCTCGTTGCAGGAACAACAAATTTGTGTTTGTTCCTCGTATTTATATTGTTGATATCACTGTATTTTTTTAAACAAATTAACATTTTTATGTGCATAGAAAAGGTTTTCATAGATAAACCGAGAGGGGACTTTTCTTTAAATTTTTCTCTGAGGGAGTATCTGGGAGTTAGTTTATACATTTTATTTATATACTTTTATATTTATTATACCATACCTGGGAACCTTCTTTAGGGGTCAAGGATTAAACTTTTTCACAAGTTTTTAATGTTAACTTTACTTTATATACCTTCGCGACCCCCGTACTATCAATACATCCATCAACACAGTGTTTTTGGTTTTGTACAACACGTTGCGTAAAACGTGATTCTTCACCCTAAATAAAATATTTTCCCAGCATTTTTTTTTCCGTGGAGTTGCTTAGTTTGATGTAGAAGATGCTTGGTTGGCGGCTTCGTGAAGGGTCCCTTTACACCTTGTATAACTGATTGATGGCAAAGTGAAGATTATCGTGTTGTCAGTGTGAGCATGTGACTAGCGATTAGTTGGTGGTGCACGATGTTTGTTTACTAGCGCGCGGCGTGCGGTGGCGGCGGCGGCGGGCGCGTCGCGAGGAGCAGCGGAGCGCGGCCGTGCGGGGGGCGCCTGGCACCTCGCCACCGGAACGCGGTCACTCACCAAAACATACAGATTTCTCGGGAAAAAATAACAAGCCGCCGTGCGCAGAACTCGGCAACACGTCGGGTGCGCCGTACATTCGCTCTCACCGCGGCGTCGATAACCTTATACGCGTACCGGACACTAGTCCGCTGATTTCGCGTTAATTTCCGCAGTGGTTAGTAGCAGTAGACCGCCGGCGGCCGGGTGCGGCGGAGGAGGCGCGTCGCGCTCAGGAATTAGGTCGCGGCTCGCGAGTGCAGGCGCGCAGGTTTACTGGACAGCACGTTGATCCCTTGCCCTCGCGCGAGGCGCATTCGAGGCGGGCGGCGCGCGCGCTCCCAGCATGCGCAGCCACACGCTGTGATCCCGCTCGCCACTGACAGCCGACGCGCTGCTGAGTGTCAACCTCGATGTGTCGCAATCAAGTTGTTTATTAGTAGGTGAGTGCGATTAACGACCGGCTGATGTGAGCTGCGCGCCGGACGTCTTACACTATCCGGTGAAAGGAGCATTTGTACTTAACTAGTGAATAGTGATGAGGCTGTTATTAGCAGCGGTCGAGACGTCACGTGAATCTTACCGGACCACGGAAAAATGCAATTACCCATGTTAATGTGTAACTGTTTCAAGCAAAACGCCAGTGGTTCTGCCGTGTACGAGGTATTTTTAATGATTACGTTACGTTGCGTATCAGATCCGACCATATGTCTGTGAAGCGGCGATGAAATGCGCTTGCGATCACACCTACATGAAACTGTAATCGTTTTGTGGTTTACGGTTTACTTATACTGCAGAATCAATCGAAATATAAAGCAACGGTTTGCGAAAGTAGCGACTTGCTGAGACAGCCTACGCACCAGCTGACGAAGTTATCCACATAATGAAGACGCCTCATGTTGAAGAATGGCCAGAAAAAGAAAGGCCATACGCATAAGGCCAGAACTGGGTAGGTACTTTAAGGTAAACCTTCAGCAGGATTAATTCATGAAGGAATGTGTCAAAGTAAAAAGATTTTCAAAGCTCAGCATAAATGGTGCTAAGAACACTATGAACAATTAAAGATGGATCGGTATGCGACACTGCATTCGAGTAAGAAGTTCAAGTAATAAGTTTCGGGATTTTTTAAATCATACCTACTAATAAACTGTAGATTAAGTCTGGCATTTCTTTAAGCGTCGAGGGTGCTATGATGATCGCAACATAACATGTTTAAAGATCACTTACCGTAGAATACCCTTTAGGCGCTTCCGAGTGGATGCTGGGCGCTGACCCCGCTCCCATGAAAAAATCACACTAAAAGTAAGCGCCAAGGAAATAAGATTTTAAGTAATATGAAAAGTGGGACTTGAAGTACTCATCGTTGAGCATCTGCAAAATGCAGGTTCACAAATTGCTAAACTACTGTCAATGTTTTTTTTAATCTGTGCATTGGGCACTCCATGGGCAAGTACAGATTCTTTGGCGGGAATTTAAACTGAAAGGGCACCAATATTTTCATTTTAGAAAATTTCGTGTAATAAATTCTGTAAATATATTATAATAATAGTTTATCAAACAAATAGCTGTACAAGGCAAAATAATGTTAAGAAGTGAGGCCGGGGGTGGTACTCCCCCGGCCAACGATGGCCCGGGACCTTCGGGGAAAAGAGTCAGAAAAGACTCTCAGGACCAAAACTGCAGCGCGGTCAGCGGCGGTGAGGGAAGTACAGACTTTTCACCCTATTATAAACCAAACAATAACGATATGTAAAAGATGCTGTAAATGTTAAATTATGTATATTAATTATATAATATTTTATTACAGGTTGCACTGATCATAGGAATTAGTGGAGCGTGTCGCAATAACGAGCTATTACAGCCATATTACAGCTAACAGTTAATAATATCGAAAAGCATTCAGATAAATTACTGTTAGTAAAATTGAAAAATACGAAGACAAACATTGACAGGTCTTTTGTCGTACGCGAAGAATATGTTACTATTGTAGAAAAATACCAAAATTTACGTCCAGCCAATATAAAAACCGACCGATTTTTCATACAATACCATAATAATAAATGCTCAAGACAGCCTATGGGAGTAAATAAAATAGGTGCTATACCGCGAGAAATTGCCACTTTCTTAAAACTGGAAGAGCCTCAGCTATACACGGGTCACTGCTTTCGGAGAACTTCGGCAACGCTCTTGGCTGATTCCGGAGCCGATCTCACCACTTTAAAACGTCACGGCGGGTGGAAGTCCAATACGGTTGCAGAAGGCTATATTGAAGACTCAATAGAAAATAAGTCGAAAATCTGTAAGCGTATAGTGGAAACAATAAGTCTGAATTCGACCTCGGATCCTTGGTCTCACCCACGCCCATCCACTTCCAACGACGCACAGTGTACTTATACAAAAAGCCGATCAGAGTCACCAACGTTCACCGTTGTTCCTTCTCAATCCGCCACTGAAACAAAAACCTTAACCCCTGATAATCAAACTCAACTCAATGCAACTATAACGTTGCCAAATAAATCTGTTACTTTTAATTTGCAGAATTGCAGTAATTTTACTTTTAACTTTTAAAGTGGTTCATTTTATTGAATTGGTACCTCTACCTACAATGTTAGTTATTTTGATTCACAATAAATAGTTAAGTATTTCAATCTATTCCTGTTTATTATATTTTTATCTCCTAAAGTGTTCTCGCTGCTGAAGTGAAAAGTTATGAACGAGAGTCCAATGTATCTCCAATCCCTTCGACTTCATCACAAAATCGGTATTTTGAAGAAGATAATTTGATGAGACCACCTCGACATAACAAAACCAAGTTCCTCCCAAAAAAAGGAAACAAAAGGAAAGTATCCAAATTCCTCAAATAACAAAAATTTTGAACGAAAGCTTACAATTACTTATGTTAAATAACGATAGTGACGCAAAAGGAAATCGAGCATTTCTTATGTCCTTTGTACCCATTATGGATTCTATGACTCCAGAGTTGGCTATGGAAACCAGATATGAAATTACGAATTTATTCAGAAATATACAAATAAACGAAAGAAACCGCAGTATTCCTAGCAACTTGTCTGAATTTCTTTACCAGAGGAACCAGGATTCATCTGGGAGCTCTGGCTCTAGCGCACATCACGAGACATTATCTCCAATGAACAGTGTCGCATCGCCACAAAACGATACTGCTTCGGACACATCAACGGAAAATGATGATTATTTTAATGTTCTGCAGTACTTACCCTAATAAAAAGATTACATAAAATAATGTTATTTTATTTACCTGAGAGTTACAGCCAAACGTTCTGCAGGTGTGATGGAGCTTCGCATATTTGTATCTTGTTTCTTGATACGTTGGCTTATAATTGATAGAAGTTCATCAAATGAGTTCACCGACATTCTGTAGTAAGAGAGGAACTTATGAGGGTTATCGCGGTATGTACTAAACATTGAATGAAATATTCCCGAAGTTAAACGATTACTTGACACTGGTTCCACCCACACATTGCGCTTTACTTTATTTTTTAATAATTCTATTAATATAAGAGTTGCAAGCGTAGTTATCGTTGGCGGATCCATGTTGTAATGAACAAAAGACGTCACGTCCTGTGTAGTTTGATGGTCTGCGGCAGCTTTGTCGAGCGGATTCCCGCAGCGGGAGAACCGCCCGTGTAGTATGACCCTAATGCAGAAAAGGTTCGAGAGCTAAGAGAATGCAAGAGCGAGCGAAGCAAGCTCGAAAGTTTTTTCATCCCTGCTCGGATAAATTAAGTTATTTTTGTTCAGTTATCTAGAAATGAGAATAGGAGGAACTCTGTCAACTTTTGCAGAATTGAGAAAGTATAGGCTGTATTAGCGAGTGAAGCGAGCTGGAAAAATCTATCATGCCGCCTCGGATTGGTTAATTTCTTTATAGTTGTCCGAGATTTTGGGATTCGGGTATGTGGTAAGGCAGGGGTAGCCCTGTCTACGGCCCTGCCCTTGAGATGAGTAAGATTTCAAATTTCAAGATGAAGAGAACGCAAGAGCGAGCGAAGCGAGCCGGGCCTCGGATGGGTTAACTTCTTTTGGTGCATTCATACAGAAACAGGATTACAGGACTTGCTTCGTGTGTGTAGTCGTTGGCCATATCCATTTTATTTAAATCAGTGAGTTGAGAAACATGATCATGACGCCAATGACTCCCTCCCCTGGATCCGCTCTCGGTACTAATAGAATGAAAAAGCGAGAGAAGCGAGCTTCAAAATGTAAGTAGCCTGCCTCCTCCCTGGATATTAGGTTCCTTTTGTTCATTCGAATACAGAGATGAGAATAAAAGTAACTCCTGCAACTTATACAGAACTAAAAAAGGTGTAAATGCGTTAGCGAGTGAAGCGAGCTTGAACATTTTAGCATTCTGCATCGTAAAGGTTAGTTTCTCTTGTTGAACGATTAATCAGGAAGTTAATAATTACTATTTTAACAATGATTTTGGGGGGGATCATGACCCCTTTGATCCCCTCTAGGACCGCGTATGCTATATGTATACACCTTGGCGATCGATTTTAACACTATCTTAAACGGTTGTGTGAATGTATACAATGGTAGGGTAAATACACAATCCTCTTCCCGTGTTGCAGCCGAGTGCTGACGCGATGGACGCGGTGTACCCGGCGTCGGCGTCGGCGCTGGCGCGCGGGCGCCGCCTGCGCCGCGCCGAGCCGCGCAGCCGCCACCGCACCACGCCCGTCACCTTCGCCGAGATCAAGGTGAGCCCCCAACTACACCATGCAGTACCTAGAACCTTTAGAAATTATCTAATGCAGTAGGATCAAGAAGACTGAAATCAGACAGGACCCATTTTTGCACCTAGCTTTACGGCTCCTTGTCTACCTGACATTGATCCTCATTCATTATTCTTTTGTCATCAATCGCTAATGATGGGCACTGTGTTTTCAGGAGGTGGACGAGGAGAGCTCGGAGACGGAGGTGCAGTGCGAAGAGCGCAAGCGGCGCCCCGACGTGCTGGAGGAGCGGCTCGGGCGGCAGTTCGCGGAGTTCCGGCGCCGGCGCGCACGCCGCGAGCTGCTGCGCGAGCGCGAGCCGGAGTCGCCGCCGCCGCCGGCCCCGCCCGCGCTGGCGCGCGCCGGCAGCGAGCCCGCCGCGCTGCACCGCGAGCCCGCCGCCACGTGAGCGCGCCGCCGCGCTGCTGGGACCCGACCACGAGGCCGCCAGACGGCACTCACGTCAAGAAACACTTTTCTTATTGTTTCTTTCGATCGTATAATTTCGTAGTACTTATGTGTTATGTACAATTCTAAAATTATTTGAGTAACAGCCTCAATCAGATTTTTAGATGCCTGTCATTCATGTAATCGGAATGTAGTTAACCTAGCACGCTAACATTTTGTAATTAGGTATGAATGGTTTGATACCAAGTGACCAACAGTGCTGGTAGGTAATGCAGTTTGGTATTACAATCTTCTTTATGAAATAGCAAAAAACTCTAATTGCTCAGCTCCTGTACTTGAGCATCGGTACACAAAACCCAAACGGCGCACAGAAAGTTCGTCGCAGCTTCCTCTGATGTGCGATAATATACCTACCAAAGGGCAATAGGGCTATTCAAGCGGATGGATTTGAAATTAAAATTCTCAACACTGCACGTTACCGCGCCGGCGACGCTAACATTCTGTACCTCGAACTATGTAACATTGCACAAAACTGGTTACACATGGGTACAGAATGCTTCGTTGAAGGCTTGTAAAAGGGCCTTTTACATTCTGTACAGACAACAGTGTCGCATAAGCGTTAGTCGGACTTGGATAGTGTTCAACTACTGTCGCAGTCGCACAAGCATTTTGTCGCACTAGCGAGAAGAGTCACATCCGATTGTCTACCTCGCG
>OZ059792.1:162295-185147 GCA_964057025.1 Standfussiana lucernea | reverse complement strand
GGTAGCAGCCCAGCAGCACCAGGAAGGCCACACCGTTGATGACGAGCAGCGCTACCACGTATCCCAGCGCCACCGGTGTGGAGGTCTCGAAGGGCAGGCACACGGCGAATTTGCGGTAGTCAGACACGCCCAGCAGCGGCAAGGCGGCAGCCGCCAGCGAGAAGGCCCAGCCCGCCGTCATCACCACGGCCGCGTGCCGCAGCGACAGGCGCTTGTTGAGGTGCATGGCGTGCGTGATGGCGTAGTTGCGCTCCAGCGTGATGACGGCCAGCGTGAACACGGACAGCTCGGACGACAGTACGCCTAGAAAGCCCGCCAGCTTGCAGCCGCCCGACATCTGCCACGCGATGGCGTGAGCGCGGAACTCGCCCAGCGTACCCGCGTCCACCACTGCCAGGAAACCTGTACACCACATCATGTATTGGGCATGGCATCCTGTGATTGTGACAACTGCTTTGACATTGATTGCAACCGACATTGAATCCTATTGGTATAGCAAGTTTAACAGATAAATTGAAAAAGTCACGATGATTCGTTCAGTTAAACGGAGCAGAGGAAAGAGATAATTACCTAAGTAGATGCCCATGAAGAAGTCGGCGGCGGCAAGGTTGGTGACGAGGAAGCGCGGTACGTCGATGCGGCTGCGGCTAAAGATGAGCACGAACACCACGGTACCGTTGCCGAGCAGCGCCAGCAGGAACACGGCCCACACGCCGCAGCGCAGCGTCCACCAGTCGAACAGGTCCACGCACGGCAGGAACGGACCTGGACAAGAGCATCAGTTACCAAGAGGCGACACAAGTATTCCGTTATGGCAACTTTGGCACGGAACAATAAATACGTGGTAGGTTGCGTAGATAGATTCGTAAGTGTGCGAGTCACCTGGCAGTGGCAGACACTGCACCTTGCGCGGCGCGTCGGGACGCAGGTCGCGCTCGCCCAGCTCCACGGCGCCCGCGCCCGCCCAGCCCTCCAGCATGGCCTGCAGACCGCCTGCGCCCACCCCCGCGACGCTCAGCTCCGACACGTTGACTGCCAACATGAACGACTCTGTATAGACACCAGCTGACAGATGATGTGAGTGTGCGTGGTGTACAGTTGAGTCGCGGAGTACGTACAGTAGTGCGCCCAGATGTCGGTCGTGTTGGCCCACGCGGCCGGCTCGATGTGCTGCGGCGGCAGGATCACCAGGTCGGACGGCGACTCGGCTGCCGGCTCCTCCTCCGCCTCCTCCATCAGTGGCATGAACTCGCAGCAGTGGTACGCGTACGACAGCACCAGCGTCTACGCATTAATTGTTGAGTGGGCAGTACTCGACAACACTCCCCGGAGAGACATTTGACTTTTTGTAATTTTGTTTGAATGTTCTGTCCTACACCCGCTGTATTAGATATACATACATACTCGTATAATATAAAAAATGGTTAAGTTTTTGAATCGCCAGCACTTGCTACATTCTACACAGAACGGTCTCAAAAGAAATCCTTGACATCAAATCGATTTTTTATTTACTGGTGACATTGCACTTGCACTCCACGAAGGAAGTACACGCGGTGTACACGGTTTTCAATAAGGCGTCTGATCTTATTGACATTGTTCTAAATAAGATATTTAACGGACATGGGTGTTCGTGGGTCATTCTCATTACAGCTTTGATGTCTTAATCGATAAAAAGGTTGAAAATGGTACTTGTTCCAGTTTTTAAATCAAAAACGTTATACCGTCAGGAATACCACAGGATACTATTTCGTTCAAAAGCACAACCACTTCACAATCTTAAAGACTAATGCCCTAATGCACATGACAATCCATAGCGTAAATTCAAAACTGGAGAGACGACCGCTGCACCGTAATCGCAGAACAAGAACCTCTTCAGTTTGAACTCCGCTTATTTTCAAGCTAACATTCTCCAGCTTCTGTTGCCATTTCCCAATCTGCTCTGATCTCAGGTCCATCTTTATCGACAAGAACAATGTTGTCGGCAAACAACATGCACCAGCTTGCCTCTTTCTGTGTGTTCGACGTCAGAGCGTCCATAATACTTAAAGCCGACCCTTGGTGCCTAGTCATTTCTGTCATTCGGATATAATTCTATTATACAAAAAGGTGATAATTTTGATATTGGGAATTACCACCCTGCCAGCATGGCTCACATCTGTACAAAGTTTTCATCAAAACCCGTGAAATCTCGCATATTAGGAACTTTAGACCTTTTTTTTAAACGGTGATAAATGCGTAACGCATACCGCACCGTCCGGGAGACGGTTTGGTTATGTGAGGCTTGCACCCACTAGAAAACAACGTCGTGAGCGTACTCACTCGTCACCTTGGCGGATGGGCCGCCAGAACTGCTACACATGACGTTCGCGACCCATGCAGCGCAGCCCGCCTCCGGGCTCCAAACTCCTTTGAGCCGCCACCAGTCATGAGGGCCGTGCAATGCATCGACGATAGAGTCCCCGATCATCGCCCGCTGGCACCTCCTAGGGCGCCCTGTCCTCATGCGAAGGAACTTTAGACCTGCACCAACCTCCTGAGTAGGCTGGATTCCGCCGTGCCCTTCCGACTGCTGACCAATAATTTAACCTCGCGTTTTCCATTATTTTTTCAAAAGCCTAACACTTCTTCTTTATCGTGTGGTTAGTGACTAACCTGGTATCAGAGTTTTTTAATGCCGCCCATGGGCCTCTGACTTGGCGGCATGTAATGCCATCGAGAAATAATAACCGACTTCCAAAAAAAACCTAAAAAGTGGAAAATAAATTTTTCATCTCGGAAAGAGAATTTTTGTCCATCGATATCCGAGTGCAAATCCGTTTTTATCCGCTAGAAGATAAAGTAAATTGAATTTAGAACATCGTGTGCACTAAGTTTGTGAATAAAAAACATCATTAAATCTATTTACTTCTACCTCCATGGTGCCGAAGTTATCATACAATTTTTTTTAATTTGTTAAAAACTCAGACTCGGAACCTTCTTGGTGTACTTTTTTTAAATTTGCTTTGCGCGCGCCATTTTCTTTTCGCGTCATATTGTAAAACCTTAGGTTAAAATCAAGAAACTTGAAAACAAGTGAAAAACCTTAAATGAATTATTTATTTGACGCCAACAGAACTGTCTGAAACTGTTAATAATGCGCAAATGAGCTTTCTCCCTCAACAATCACGCGAGAAGTAATTGAAACAGTACGATATGTTTAAGAGGCATATTACGAAAAACGCGAAATTGCAAGGTTTCCTCGTTGAATTTGTATCTATGTTATCCGTTTGTTGTTTGAAATAATCATTACTTGTTGAAAATAGTTCGTTTGCTCTACTGCAATAATAATAAAGCGAATTTTAGATAAATTAATAATTTATTCAGTAATGATCATTCTCCCGATGCATGTTTAGACAAAAACTCACGGAGACGTGATTTGGGAGCTCTAATTTGTAGATTCTATTGAATATAGACCACCAAAGTAATTTTTTTCATCTTACAAATGTCCCCAACTTCAATAATGATTGATTACATTTGCGTTCATTTTCGTTATATGCCTTTATTGTAAAGAAACAAAATTGGACCTAATTCAATTATTGACCGAAAAGACTTCGAAACAAGCCCCAATATCTCCGAAATTGTACAATATTTTGACGTAATATTTATACCAAAATAATATTCAACATTGGCCTAAACTACAGTATTTTTTTTTAATCGCTTCTATTATTTTTTAATGAATTAAATAAAAGTACAATATATTTCACTGCACTGGCCATCTGCGCTCAGGACGGCGCACCTATAATCTGTTCAGACAACCTATGGAAAAAACCAACTTAGGTGGCAACTCTCCCTTACGAGGGCAACTAATTGTATAACGCTATATGGCGCAAAGCTGAACTCGACATCAATCACGATAGTCTTAACATGTTTAAAAATAAATTATATCAGCACTTTAAGTTAGAGGACATTTGAGTTATCATTCCAATAATCAGTTAATGAATTAAATAATAATATTAATCGTAATTTTAATTTGAATCTTAATTTATTTTGAGTTATATTATGATCTCAATTTCAACCATCATTAATTCATTCTGACATTACTATTTAATTTGATTTGACTGTATCCTGGATATTTTAATCTTAATAATAGCATGAATGTTTATTTGTATTTATTCCGAGTTTTAATGCATTCCTAATTTTAATTATGTATTTAGAGCATGTGTACTCGATAATGTGCAAGCCGTGGTTACCTGTAATTGAGTGTGCGTTACAGGACAACGTATTCTGTAGTAGTTTTAATTTTATTAATGATAATGTAATGTAACTCGTTGGTCATCCAAGATAAATAAATTGTCATTTCAAACAACGAACGGATAACATACAATTTCAACGAGAAAACCTTGCAATTTCGCGTTTTTTTATAACACGTGGCGACTAGCTAAAGGTGCCAAAACTTTCCCAGAAAACATTTTGCTGGCATATTTTATTGAATTATCCGAGACCAAGAAATCAAGCACTCTATGGAGTAAGTATTCAACGCTAAAAGCAACAATAAAACTGAAAAAAGATATACATTACACATTACACACATTTACATTTACATTACATTTATATATATATTTTTTTATTTTTTACATTTTATTTACATTTTACATTTGAGACTTTTGATGCCTGCACATCCCACCAAATTTTATGACCAGTCATTCACGGTCCAGGCTGTCCGTTTATGGAATGAATTGCCGGTGTCAGTAAGACAAGCTCAGTCACTCGTTGCTTTTAAAAGCTTAGTTGAAAATCATTTTCTTTCTCTGTAATATTTTTTTTGTTAATTTTATAAAACAATATATTTATTTAATATATATATATATATATATTTGTATTTATATGCATTGTATTTATATTACATGATAAGTAGTAAATAACTTGTATTATATTAAATTTTGTATATTAATTGCAGTACACCACTGACTACCCCCCCTTTTTTCTATTTCATGTTCGTACAGTCCATCCAAAGGTTGTCTGGAAGAGATCGCTATCAGCAATAAGACCGCCATTGTAACCATAAAATTATCAATTTTTGTAAAACCGTTCTGTATCAATTTTGGTGTACAATAAAGTATATTCTATTCTATTCTATTCTACATATCGACACCTATCCTAAATTAGTAGCATTTATAAAAAGAGCCAGATCTGGTCATCAACCAAAAAAATCAAAGGTTTTCACAGCATCTGAAATTGAAAAGTTTTTTAACGAAGCACCTGATTCCGTATATTTGGCGGCAAAAGTAAGTCAGTTGCCCATTCATTATCTACTTAAGTATATTAATCAATTACTTAACTATCTAATACGTACTTAGTAGATGTTGATAGGCATAATTATGCATGCATATCAATTTTATTAATTTATTTACTACCATGCTCTTTACGTTACAGGTTGTTCTTATTATTGGTATAAACGGTCGAACTAATGAACTAACACAACTGAATATCAAAAACATTGAGAAACATTCACATGACTTACTATTAATTAATTTACCTAATACAAAGACAAAAAGAGACCGCAACTTCGTCGTTCGCAAGTAATACGTAACAATTGTTGAGAAATATCAAACCTTACGCCCTCCTAATACTCCAATCAAACGATTTTTTCTACAATTTCGCAACGGAGTTTGGATTGGCAGTATCCCACGAGAAATAGCAACATTTCTTGAATTCCCAGAACCCCTAATGTACACGGGTCATTATTTCCGACGAACTTCAGTCACACTTTTGGCCGATTCAGTAGCTGATCTCCTGTCTCTTAAGCGCCATGGAGGTTGGAAGTCCAATGCGGTTGTAGAGGGATACATAGAGGATTCCATCCAAAATAAGTCTAAAATATGTAAAGGCATCATAGCAGACATTACACTGAAAGAGCCTCGGTCAGATCCTTGCACTGGCCCTTCTACATCAAAAATGAGCCGTTACGAAACATCTAACCATCGCCCTCTCTCGCCAACATTTACGCCAAGGGAATCCGATGAATCGGTACAACTATTAAGTATGACAGATAGTTTACCAAAAAACAGTAGACTAACACCAACATTACAGAACCTAACAAAAATATTACACTCAACATAAGTAACTGTAGCAACGTTACTTTAAATTTTTCTTAATTATACCTAAGTATTATTTGAAATAATTTAAAGATTATTCTGTAATACTTACCTATCATAATGTAGTACGTACGATAGTAAAAGTATCTTGTGATTGTAAATGCTTTTTTGCATTTAGTAATTTCCTCGCTGAGGTGGGATGAAAAGTTACGTTTTGCACTCGAGTGCAAAGATTTTTCACCTCGTGCTCTTTTGAATCCTTCGCTTACTCGATCATCAAAATTGAACACGTGGTTAACACGTGATAGCAGCTTTGCACTCTTGTATAACAAATAACTATTTTTTGGGAAGTCGTTGGCAAAAAAGTCAATGAAACAAACAAAAGTCACCGACTTCTGAAAGTAAAGTTATTTTCCACATTTTCGTGTTTTTTTTTTGGGAGTCGAAGTAATTTTTGTGTTGAAGTTATTTTTTTTTAAATTTTGTTCTTTCTTAGCAGCCGAGCTAGGCTTAATGCTCAAACAACTGAGCCACGTTAGTAGGATATTATTGGGCATTCTACCCCACCTTCCGTTCCATCGGCTCACTCCGTTCGCCTCGTCACTCTCGGTGGAGTAGAATGCCCAATAATATAAATGAAATCCTACATAGCGCAGTAAAATACTGGTTCGGCGCCTATTCCACCCGGTGGATTAAACAGTGTAGTAAAATACTGGTTCGATGCTTATTCCACCCGATGGAGCGGAAGGAGGAGTATGAATTCCTAAGTGCAGTAAAATACTAGTTCGGCACCTATTCCACCATTTTAGTTCTAAAACTCAACATTACCTTGTTAACTTATTTTACCTTGATAACTTATTACCTTATTTTACCTTGATACTTTGTTACAATGAGTTATAAATGTCAATGTAATAAATTATTGACTCATTATTAATATAACCGTTTCAAGCAGTCGTCATGAAATTTGTTAAACAACCACAATCGTTACACGTAAACAAACTTTGTGTTCATTCTCAGGAGACTGGTTTTCGCCATGGAGAATTATTACCTAAATCGGTACGATGCATCATTTGCGGGCCATCAAATTGTGGAAAAACTAATTTATTAATTGGCCTTCTTATACACGAGAATGGTTTAAGATTTCAAAATGTTTATGTTTATTCGAAAACCTTGCAACAACCTAAGTATGTTTTTTTAGAAAAAGTCTTGCAACGAGTACCAGGTGTTTCATTTCAGAAATATCATGAAAATGAGCAAGTACTGAGTGTTCAGACCGCAAAACCGAATTCTGTAATTGTATTTGATGATGTTGCTTGTGAAAATCAAAGTAGTATGCGTGATTATTTTGCTATGGGGAGACACAAATTCATCGATTGTTTTTATCTAAATCAGACGTATAGTAAAATCCCTAAGCAATTAGTAAGAGACAATGCAAACCTAATCGTACTTTTTAAACAAGATGAAAGAAATATGAGACATGTTTATGAAGAACACGTCAACACTGACATGCCATGGATTGAATTTCGTGAAATGTGTTCAAAAATATGGAGTATACCTTTCAATTATCTTGTAATTAACAAAGATTGTTCCAAAAACAAAGGATGTTATAGAAGTCAATTTGACACGTTTGTAGTCTTTGACTAATAACACGAATGCATATATAAGGTTATTACCTGCCTGCCATTATTATTCACCCTACAACGCTAAATCAATTACGACCTATTTTATTAATATGGAAAAATCATTAAAACGACAAATTGTTGATGCGGCAGAAGCTGTGAAGATAAAAATACGAAAAATGAGAGATGCTGAGATTAACAATAAACAAGCACTGGAATCTGTTTTCAAACCTGTAACAGAACCTCTCAACCTAATTGCTAATGCTAGTAAGCAAACTCCTCCCCTGCGTGCTAGTGAAGATTTTGCTGATGGTCCGTTTACTAACGAAACTGGTAGTGCAGGAAGCAATGATAATAATGGTGATGAAGACAAATATGAATCCGATATCAACAGTAACTCTTCATATGAATCAGTAGTTGAAAGGAATCAAGACTATGATACGTCATCCTGGTCAGTATCTTCAGAAGCGTTGGTAGATATTCCATTTGGGGTTAGAGCAGACCACGGGAAACTGATGTTAGGTTCTGCTTGCATAACGATCAACGATCAATACATCACGGTGGTTGGACGTAAATACCGAAATACACCTGGTTTAAAACAGTTGTTGCTTAAGAAAGATGTAGACCTAAGTTTGGTTACAGATAGTGATATGCAAAATTATAAATCGATGCTACTTGATACAAATGCACATCGTCGAGACTATGAACCAAGTAAACCAATAAAAAGTAACAAAGGACAAAAATATTTGCAAGTTATTAAACCTCTTTTTCAACTGAAGAAGACAATTCAGGGAAAAGGTCTACCGTTGATAAAAAGGTGGAGAAAAAACGTAGACTTAGTGTACTGGGATGATCCTAACGAATTAGTGGAAAGGTTGAAATTATTGATTGCGTCTAGAGATGCTGGCAACACAGGATTAGATAATGAAATTATATCTATCATTGAAGAATTACGTGAAAGTAAAGTTATATAAATAAATAAGTATTTAAAAATGTGTTTATTTTACTATCATCCTCTCAAAACAACACACCTTAAACATGAACGTAGACAAATTTGGACACTACATTCACAAAAGAATGCGTTTATCAGAGTTATTTGAGTTTAATGAGAATGCACTGGTAAAATCAGAAAACGGAGATTTTGATTTAAAAACATCAAGACTGAGAGGAATTAGATCTCCAGTAGAAGCAGACGATGCTGTGAACAAGGATTATGTAGATCTATTGAATGCTAATACCATAAAAGAATTAAATAATCTAGTTGTAAACAAGGATTATATAGATCGATTGAATGCAAAAATGTTGAAAGAACTTAATAATTTGATTGGTACATTACGTTCACAAGTCATAAAAGATGCAAAGGATACAGTTCAAGCTACTTTAAAAGCAAGGATACCTGAGGTTTTAACTCATTTGCAAGATAAGTTTTATACTAAAGCAGTGGTAGATAAATTACTTCAAAAAACTTCGTAATGACAAAACAGCAAATTGTGAATGAAATACACAAAGGGGTACGGAGAAATTTCCTTCGACGTTCTGTTATTTTGAAAGGAATCAACGACTTATGGCAAGCAGACTTGATGGACATGCAAAACCTAAAAAAGTATAACAGAGGTTACAATTTCATCTTAGTGGTGATTGACTGCTTCTCAAAGTATGCCTGGGCTGAACCGTTAAAATCAAAAAATAAATTTGATGTTACTCGTGCATTCGAACATATACTGCTTAGCAGTCGTAATAATCCGGTTAACTTGCAAACTGACATGGGGACCGAATTTTATAACATCACTTTTCAAACGCTTATGAAAAAGCATAACATTAACCATTACTCATCGTTTTCTACTAAAAAAGCATCAATTGTAGAGAGACTGATTAGAACTGTAAAAAATAAATTATATAAATATTTTAGTCTCAATGGAAACTATAAATGGTTAGATCTACCATTGGAAGATACATTGAAGAGATATAACAACACAAAACATCGCACTATTCAATTTAAACCAGTAGATGTAAATAAAAGTAATGAACAAGTAATCAAAGAAAATATTAAAAAAATAAACAAACATGATTTAGTTCCGTGGAAGCCTAAATTCAAAGTTGGTGATTGTGTCCGTATAAGTAAATACAAACATAATTTTGAGAAAGGTTATACTCCTAATTGGTCGACTGAATTATTTATTATAAAAAAGGTAAATAAAACCTTACCAGTAACATATCACATAGAAGATCGACGAAAGCAAGACATATTAGGAGCTTTTTACGAACAAGAACTGCAAAGATCTATTTATCCTGATGTATATTTGATAGAAAAGGTTTTGAAAAAGAAAGGAAATAAATTGTATGTTAAATGGTTAGGTCTGAACAGTGCAGAAAACAGTTGGATTGAAAAAGCTGCAATAATGGACTAAGATATTATATAACCATTTTTCATTTGAAATCCGATCATTATAATTTGAATAATGCAAGGGGGTGGACTAGTTAACGGCATAATTAATAATCTACCATTCGAAGTTCATTTGCCAGGATACAATTATTGCGGACCAGGAACCAAACTTCACAAACGCTTAGCGCGAGGTGACCGAGGTGTAAATAAGCTAGACGAAGCTTGCATGCAACACGATATTGCGTATACAAACCATACAGACTTATCAAATCGTCACAAAGCCGATTTAGAACTACTCAACATGGCTAAACAAAGACTTAAATCAAAAGATGCAGGGAAAGGTGAAAAACTAAGCTCTTGGCTAGTTAACAAAGTTATGAAAGCGAAATTAAAGTCTGGATCCGGCATTAAATCATTTAAAAGCTTAGTTTCAAAAATAAAATCGAAAATTAAGAAACTCAAATGCAAAGATAGTAAGACTTTAATAAAAGCAGCTTACTTAGCCGCAAAAAAGTTATTTCCAAACATTCATCATCGAATTCGAGTACCCCGAGTAATACCCATACCAAAGACTGGGGGAGTTTTGCCTTTAATTCCAATTTTTGCTGGTTTATCTGCTTTAGGAACTTTAGCTGGGGGTGCAGCTGGCATTGCAAAAACCGTCAATGATTACAAAGCAAACAAACAAAATTTACAAGAAACAGAACGACATAATAAAGCTATGGAGGCTTTAGTGTTGGGCAAGGGTTTATACATTAAGCCGTATAAAAGTGGTAAAGGATTGTTTATAACATCTTCAAAAAACTGAAAAATATGCTACCCAATCGACCTCTAACTAATGTAGACATCCGAAATTATTCAAGAGACATCCCATATTTTCGTGGGATCTACATGAAGGATCAACTACCTCGGAAGCCGAAACGCATTGAATGTGGTATCGTTAACTTAGACAATTCTAAGAACGAAGGAACGCATTGGGTAGCTTATGCTAAAGTATACAATCACTGTGAATACTTTGATAGCTATGGAAATTTAAAACCTCCCATGGAATTGATGCAATATTTCAAAAATTGTAATGTGTTTTATAACTACACAAGATATCAAAAATTTAACGCAGTCAATTGTGGTCATTTATGTTTAAATTATTTGTGGAGTTTTTGGAATAAAAATGTAATATAAAATATATACTTTTCTTTCATTTCAATCATTTGCAAGATGTCACTCACTTTGTCGATAACTGGAGACTCGTCAGTGTTAACTACATACTATCCTAATACGTTGCAACTAGATGGAGAATATGAGTGTGCATTATTGCACTTTTCAACATTTAATTCTATTCCAAACATTGATAAAAGTAATAATAAGTTCTATTATGGCATTAATGAAGTTATTGAAATACCGGAAGGCACTTATGAATTACAAGATGTCAGCGATTATTTAAAATCCGAAATAAAAGATGCAGCTATCAAACTACGGTGCAATAATAATACATTAAAAACTACAATATTTTGTACAAAAGACATTAATTTTATCAAAGAAGACTCTTTTAGAAGACTATTAGGATTTAATAAACAAATCTTGAAAGCAAATAAATGGCATGTGTCACAGTCTCCAGTCAACATTCTACCTACGACCGTAGTCAGGATTGAATGTGATATTGTAAGCGGTTCCTATGTAAACGGTGAACCCAGTCATATTATTCACGAATTTGCACTTAATGTGCCACCTGGATACAGGATCATAGAAATCCCGAAGAACGCAATATACTTTCCAATCAATCAAAACAACATAAGCTGCATACATATCAGGTTGTTAGATATAAACAAACGATTAATCAATTTACGTGGTGAAGAAGTGCAGGTGTATCTGCATCTTAGAAGAAAAAAATGATTGATTACAATAAAAATGTGTCTCAACAAGTTAAGAATATCAGTTCTGCTCGAGCTACCTATCAAATAAGACCTCTATCTAAGAAGAAAATAAAATTAACTAAAGACAATAAAGCATTCCTTAGAGCAATTGGATTGCTAAAATGAATATCTTAGACGTTTTATCCGCTCCTACTTGCGATACTACTATAGAAGGAATCGAATTTCATTCCTACAAACCCTATGTAACGAGTTTTAACAGGAACGATGAAATCCGCATATCTATCAACCAACAGGACTTGTACATATTACCATCAGCTAGCACCCTATATTTGGAAGGAACTGTTAACGTTACCAAAAAAGATACGAAGGACAAAGCTACTAGTGTCAATTTCACGAACAATGCTCTACTCTACTTGTTCCAAGACATTAGGTATGAGCTAAATGGAGTGGAGATTGACAAAATAAAAAATGCAGGTATAACAACAACCATGAAATCACTAATTTCAATGAACGAAAGTGAATCAAAAATGTCTAATGCTTGGGGCTGGAATATTGATGGTATAAAAAATATTGATGGAGGAAGATTTTCTGCTTCAATACCACTTTGTAACCTCCTCGGTTTTGCTGAAGATTTTAAAAAAGTCGTGATAAATAGTAGACATGAACTGATATTGTTACGAAGTAATACTAATTTGAACGCTGTAAAACTGAATACTGGCGAAGTAGTGGATGATGTTCAGATTAATAAAATCATATGGCGCGTACCGCATGTTAAAGTATCAGACAAAGAAAAAATTGGTTTGTTAAAAGTATTAGAAAAAGATCGCCCACTTCAAATGATATATAGAAATTGGGATCTGTACGAATATCCAGCTTTGCCTAAAACTACAAAACATACTTGGTCTATCAAAACTTCATCTCAAATAGAAAAACCAAGATACGTTATTATCGGGCTACAGTCAAATAGGAAAAGCAATGCAAGTTCAGACATGTCTCAATTCGATCACTGTCATGTTCGAAACGTTAGAGTGTACCTCAATTCAACTTATTTTCCGTATGAAAACCTAAATGTGAGTTTTGCTAATAACAGAATCGCTTTATTATACGAGCAATACACCAGATTCCAACAGTCGTATTATGGACGTCGTCCGGAGCCCATATTAAGCGAAAAACAGTTTAGAGATTTAGCACCGCTGTTTGTCATTGATTGTTCTAGACAAGCGGATAATCTAAAGACAGGTCCGGTTGTGGATGTGAGAGTAGAAATTGAGAGTGATTCAGAGATACCAGATAAAACTTCAGCATACTGTCTCATTCTGAACGATTGCATTGTTGAATACAAACCCTTAAGCAGCATTGTCAAGAAGATATCATGAAGGCGGATACCATTATAGTGGAACTCCAAGGATTTAAAGATTCTATAAATAATTTTATTGTCAAAGAATTGGCCATTGCGAGTCAGGATCATACACAGACGTTCTTGGTAAAACCACCATATTCATTCCATTACCTAACACAAGAAGAAAAAAAGCAGGTGAGGTGGTTAGAAAGAAATCGAGGAATTTACTGGAGCGAGGGTTACATAGACTACAAAGAGTTTCAACGTGTAATTTTACCATTCTTAGAAAATAAAAAAATTATCACAAAGGGTTTGGAAAAGATTAAATGGATTAAAGAGTTATGTGCAAACTGTGAAGTTATCGACATAGGTGAGAAGGGATGCCCTAATTTTTCAGAATTAAAAAGAAGGTTTTGTAAAAATAAAATTGATTTTAATTGTGTGAATCATAAAATGAATTGTGCGTTGAATAATGCTATCTGTATAAGGAAATGGTATTTTGATAATAACATGTCTGTATTTAATTTATTTTAATTATTATTGTGTTGAACAGTTAATAAAAAATGTCTATCTACTTATGAGTGTTTTATTTAGTATAATCAGGGTAACCTACATAACAAACTTTAAATTAGCTGCAGTAACATGATATAATTATAACATGTAAAATTTAAATTTAATTATAAAAATACTGAAAGCAAATAACCTACAATTATACATCACACTAGAGCTAATTTAGAGTTCGAGTATTAATAAGTAATAAAAAAACGTAAATTAAATTATGAAAGAATATATTTTTATTTACTTTTTTACATTATTTGCAATTATTACAATCTAATTATAACTACCTACCCAAAAATAATAAGTACAAGATAAAATACAAAGAGTTAATTGCAGTAAAACATATATAATTATTTCATATTTAACATTTTATACATTCAAAACACTAAAGAATAAGAAAGCAAATAAATGGTATACATTCCTAATATTAATATACCCAAATAACTAGTAGATTACTTACATAATTTATTATTACTTATTACTGCAAATTTTACACAACAACTTATAAAGTAGGTACGTACAAAATAATGACACCAGTTAATAATAACATCTATCTCCACAAAGTTTTTTTGATATTTTATTAATTAACGATTGCGTCTCATCCATAACATGATCCACTGATTCAGTCACTACATACTGCACACTTAACATTACCATGTCCTGATTATCACTTGCAGGTTCTTGTTGTTCACTGATATCCAACACTTGTACCTGGATCAGTCGTAAACCTTTTTTCTTCTCATTGTTTATCAGGAATGATTGACTTGTATGCAGATATGGCTTCTGTTTTAGACACTCCCGTCTTGTTCTAGGCTTCTTGCTGGCAGGTTCGTAGTCTTGTCTTGCTTTAGGCTCCTTGTTGACAGGTCTTTGTTGTTCAGGGATATGCCAACTTAAACTCGGAGTCGGATAACCTTGAGCGTATTGTGAGAAGTCGATAATATCTGGAGAATCACACATTGTCAACGATCTGAAACAAACAAAATAATAATTAACTAAATTACATAAAAAAACATGATGAAATAATCTTATAAGTAGATGGGTACTTGTACAATACTTACAATTTCGTTTCGTTTTTACTCGATGTGATATGACCGCTCCGGCTGACTGTCTAATGATGGATGTTACTCAATAATATGCAATTAGACTCCATAAAGCATTATGCTGTGATTCAATTTCATGTTTCAACATGTTCAAGCTTGCGCCCGAGCACCTGTTCGGTGTCAAATTCTGCACCGCGCGTGCTTCTTCAAAGCAATCCAATATTTTATCACATTTTCGACGACACGTTTGGCGCATTGGTTATGAACTCGTCTTGATGCATCACAATGGTAAGTATTAGGTTATAAGCGTGTTGCTAGCTGCGACTAATTGCGCCAAATTAGTGTCGCGGGTTCGATTCCCGCACGGAACATACAATAAGTATTTGTTCCGGTCTGGATTTTGTTTTCATGTTTTATTTTTTCGTCATTATTTAATTTAATATAAATAATTACAATATTCTGAAAAAATTAGCAAATATCAGCCTGGATCAAAACATGATTGTATTGATGCACCGTGACTTTGTCATCAATCAGGAATGGAAATGAAACAGATATAATTGTGATCTTAAAATACTATTTATTTATTACAAATAAAAGAAAACATCATGTTCATGCGGCACGACATTTCATACAATTTTTAAAGTCCGAAGTTTTGGAAATGAATAATAAACATGATTTAATAAACATGATACGTCTAAGTAGGATACGATATAAAAAGTTAGTAAATATTTTAGTATTTTTTACGAAATGTCGCGTAAACATTCTTAAAATTAATTAACTACTAAATAAGTTCTAACATTATTTGCTACAAGTAAAAAGATAATAATATCTATTTTTAAATCTATTTGGCACCAAGAAAATATATGTTTTACAATTACATTACACATTACTTGTATCTGGAGCCTGCTTTAGGTAATAGTCATTAGTAGGTACTTACATAATATTTCGTCTTTACATTTAGGACGTTATCTAAAATACATTGTAAAAAATGTATCTACTGTAATTACTTACATTTAAAAATAATGGTAACGCATTACATAAATATGGTTGCGTTACCCCAGGCTAAAGTAGAAACTTTATCAAACGATAACAATCGTTTATCATCATTGTTTGAAAGTGCTATTTTATTTACATCCTGAGTGTATATTTCATGTTTTATTGATCTGAACAATACATTTTTTTTGCGAATTACATTGGAATTGTACAAAACATTTTTATAATCTAACATATTTAAATTTTTAGTAATACATTTTTTTGTACCTTTTGCCTTTTTAATTGTTTTGTTTAACGTTTTAATACAATAAAGCTTTGAGCGCAATCCTACGAATTCTTTGATAATGTTGCCACCCATTTCATCCTTAAACAGTCCTGGAACCTTCTTATTAATAATTGGTAAGTTATAGTCATTGTTACAGTCATAATTGCTGGTATCCAAATATTTTAGAAAATGGAGCTTAAAGTCTTTGTAAACATCATTACTCTGTACATCATATACTAGACTATCTGTGTCAGTATAGCACAATTCAATTCGGTTACCATAAAAAGGTTTTATGATAGAGTAGTGAAAGTCGTACATGTGAGTCTTAGATAATTCTAATACTGCAAACCCTATGTAAATTGGTTTATCAAGTATAATACGTACAGGTTTCATTTGGATTGCCACTAAATCATCAGAAAATACAGAGGTGCTATGAAAATATGGACTGGCTATCAGTTTTTCAGCACAAGCAGTCTTTTTCGTTTTATTGTTCGAGTCACACCACTTGTTTACTAACTTAACGTCTATTCGATGTTCATTATTTTCCAGGGTCTTTCCAAAAATACTATTGTTCAACAATTTGAAAAAATCTTGTTCAAAAGTTGACTCTGCTTTTTGACGTAACTGGGTGTTAATATCAATATATTGCTTTAAAAAACAACTTTGCTTAAATATAATAGCGCGATGGATCCTTCTCAATACTAAACCGTGCTGTAAACATTTTTTTAAATGTACGTAATGAATAACATAGTGATATTTATCATACAAATTTGGTATTAGCTTTTTATTCTTACCACCAGGTGGCAAGCATTTTTCTGGACAAAAGGGAAAGTCATTGTGTTCCATGTGCAATTTCTCCGGATATATTAAATCAACTTCAAGAATGTAACCGTTTTCCGCAGTATCACTGATGTCTGCTAAGTTCAATTGTAAAAAATCAATTTCTTGTCTATTTATAAATCTAAAATCGGAATAGGGTAGGGATTGACACATGCTATAACCGTATAAATTGTTACAGTCTAAATAAATTATAAATGAATTTGGAAGGGTTGGATCGTAAGTATCTAAATATTTATGATTGGCTTTGACATGTCTTTTGGAACACATACAAACACCTCCTCGAATACCTTTTTGTATCATTCTAAAAATTTCAACATCACTAATCAATTCTAATCGAACTCCTGTTTTTAAAAGCATTGCATCAAAAGATAGACTTGGTGCTGTAAGATAGAACGCGGGATCGAGATTGTAATGTAGTTTACAAGTTTTTCGAAAATTTTCAAATACATCTGTTAGCAACAGAACATCTGTTTTGAGATATAAATCTGTGTACATACCCATGTTTTGAATATTAAATACTGACCAAACAGATCGAGCGTGTTCATAGTCTTCGTCGTTTATTGTTTCATTAGTTATGGAGTTAAAAAAATATTTTTTAGAGGGTAAACACATATCTTCATAACGTTCCCATTGAGACATATAGTCATATGGATACACTCCCTTGCGCGTCAGTAGGTTAAATTGTTTTTTATTAGGAAAATAAGATTTTAATTGTTTAAAGTCTTGTTTTTTCATTGTACTAACCAACTTTTCTAAGCTAGTTCCTAAAAACTTGAAAGAATCTACAAACCGTACCTGGATGCTTTCCCCGGTAGAAATCGGAATAAACTTAGTGAATGAAATATAGTTTTCTTTTGTTTTAGGTATCACTTTAATAGATCCAGGAGCTTCACCTAATTCTTTTATAAAAAGATGACAATCGTATCCGGACAAATTATGAAAAAATACTGGCAAAAATGTTGGTAGTTTGTATTGTAAGTTACAATAACTATGAGCTGCGCCACGATATTTACCAGTCAAGTGACAATGATCGCGAACCCTATCGCCGAACAAGAACTGTTCACAAATATGACATGTCATCGCGTTTTCAAAGTCGTGAGCATTATCATTTGAGTAAATCATAGGAGCGTTATTTTTTAAAATATCGTAAATTTTTTTTGAATCTTTGTAGATAGACTTCACAAAATTTGATACACAATCCAAGCCGCGATAAGAAACGTAACGATTGTGACTTTCGTCTAGCGTACACGTGATATGATAAGCGAAAGCTACAGGCACATGTCGCTGTCGCGTTACAGTACTCGCCTTAGTGGGGTCAGGGTCACAAGATTCATACCGTTCTAGCATTGTTTCAAAATCTGCGTATATAACAAATGGTACAATTTGCTTTCTATTATAATTTTTAAACTGTATGCAAGAACCCCTTGGAGGTAGTTCAGTGGCGACCCCGCCACAACTATGCGAACTAAGATTATCGCATGAATTAAAAAACATTAAACAAACGTCACAAAAGTACAGTTTACTGTGGTGTTTTGTTATTTGATTTTTAACAAGTCGCGGCAAGTCTTTAATGAGACAGTAATGTGACAAATCATCTCTTTCTAAATAAAGTAAATGAATCACTTTTCCGTTCAAGGCTTTTGGTTTGTAAAGCGGTCCTATGACAGTATCATTTTTTAAACCATAAATGTAAATGCAAATTTCGGGGTTATTCACTTCGAACCGCGCAATATCTGAGAAATTCACTGGAAATGACATGTCCTTTACATTTAACACGTTACGAAAATCAGGGTAAGAAGATACTCTTTCAGGGTGACTCTTAGCTGGATATAAAGCAGCAACAACAGACCATAAAAAACAATACTCGTCATTATTGTGGATATTAACACATGCTTTTTTCGATTTTATTGCAGAAGGCAATTCGATAAAGCCCGAACCGCGTAAGGGTTGATATTTGTTAACATTGACTTCCAAATGAGAACTGCTCAAGAACGTCCACCCACTGTCTCGGTCCTGAAATTCTTCTATCTTTTTTGTTAAAATGTTTTTTACTTGAGACGATAATGAATCAAATTCATAATTCTGATGTATAGTAACGTTTTTTGTGGCAAATGATTTCATCTCCTGAGAATCATTTTTAAACATTAAAAACAACGCAAAATATTCGAAATTAACTTTTATACAAGTATGTTTTTTAAGAGACATGTCAATTAACGTTTTAATTTTGCTCCAAATATTATTAAGAAAAGGCTCTAGAGAACAATTCTCAGACGGATCGACAATTCTATAAGAAGCTATACGATTACGAAATGCAGAATGTATTATTTCAACACCATCGCAAAAATGTGAAACTGTTTTGTTTTTATGATTAGTACTACGTAGGTGACCTGTCCAGTGACTGCGCTCAACAGATGTGTTACAAACAGTACAGAAAGGCATTTTAGATTAAAATAGTTCTAAACTTACTATTAGATGTTGCAATATATTATTATTAAGATTATGATGTACAACAAAAAATACCTGGATATAATAGAATATACCTGGTGCCCAATAACTTAAATATTTATTTTATGTTTATATTGTCACTATAAAAGACGGGCTCAGAATCATCAAATAATTCATGAGTCCGTCTCATAAAAACTTGGAGTCCATCCCACTGCGGCGTGTTACGGTTTAGCTGCACTTTTAGAACCACCGAGGCTTTCTTCCACCTATCCTCTTTAGGGGTGGAAGCAACTTCGGTCTTGTTGTAGACTTTTACCTCCACATAGAAGTCCCCGGTTAAGTTCGCCGTTCGTCGCACTTTGCCGTTGGCGACACGGCTGCAGAGGCTCGAACCGAAGTCTCCAATTGAGGTCGATGACGGAATGTAGTCCACCAAGCCAAAAAGGTCCGAGCTCGAAGTGCGTCGTTTACTGTAAACAATTTAACATAATTCTTATTTATAATAATTTACACAACACATTACATTACATTTATTTTTTAAGTGGCGAATTGAGGGTGTATTATATACTCCTCTGTCGAACCCTACGCGGATAGAAAGCATGATGTTATGTTATATTAATTCCAATAAAAATACCTCATGAATTAACTGTAAACATTCCTGCAAGGAATAATAATTGGAAATTGATTTCAGCGCTCTCTGCGTTACAGTTCGAAATTGACTTAACATACACAACAAACACCTAAAGTTAAAAGCAGTTACACAAAATTACCTTGATTTCGATTCTGACGGCGTGGTGCTCTCGAGAGCTTTGCGCTTCGACACCTTCTTTTTTGGTTGCACCTTCGCAACCTCGGCTACAGCTGCAGACCGTGTCTGGAATTCTGAATCGGAGTCAGACCTGAAATGGAGCAAATAAAGATTAATTTTTTACCTTATAACTATGACTTGATGAAGACTTCCGATACAACAGCCGGCAGGCAGAAACCAGGTCCGTAGCTGGGTAGTGATTAAATAAATACATTAGCAAATTCAGTAAAGTTAGTAGTACTTACTTACATTTTTTAAAGTTGAAGGTTGTACGAGTATAACGTAACTAATTATATAGCGAAGGTAACCGGTGTTTATCACTGGAAGATACTGAAGGGAATGTAATATTGTGATCAAAATTGATTGATTTTATTCATAAAAAATACCATTTCAGCAATATTTATCCCATTACAAAATTAAACCTTAACTACATGTTGTCACAGTTGTATGATTAATTTATGTTACTTAGGTCTAATTAAATCGTAGTGATTGAAAATTGTTTCCGTCAAATTGCAATTTTATCGTGAGAAATGAAATAAAAAACCAGCTTTTTACCCTCGCCGACAAAGGTGACGACGATACATGACACTTATGATTAATACATTACGTATTATAATAAAGTATGTATGTTTGTTTAAACCTTGATGTAAAACTCCGCATGACATCACACATGTGAATTAAAAAAATGATTTTTTTTCAAAGATGCAAGGTAAGACGTGCTGAAAGAAAAATATCCTGAAAAATTTTTTTGTGCATAATAATCTATGTAAACGAACTCGCGTCAAAAAGTTAGTTCACTAATATGCTGCAGTAAAACTTAACATCAATATAAGTAATATCATCTAACGTCTAAAACGATTTTTTTATAAACATTTCATGCAAAGGTTCAGTAGGTACTGATATTAAGATTCATCTTTCAAACAATTTGTTACGAAACTTTATGATGATGTTCCTAGGATCATCCTCTATTTAAATTAATTGCATTGATTAGGAAATCCTATAAAGATCAATTTTAATCAATGACTGCAACATGCACAGCGATCATCTTACAGTGTAATTGTTGAATACATAGAAATGACTCATACATACACCTCGTGTAACAAAGTTCGAACACTGCAAATTTACAACACGCAATTTTGCAAACTTTGAGATTCTTAAGAATCACTTACTCCTACTGTGAAAGCTTAACACGATCGGCGCTCCGGCGCCGTTGTCAGGCGTTTTACAAAGAGTATGACACAATAGATGACCACGGGACGGCACACGAACCGTTTCGAAGGCAATTGTACGAGTGCGAAAGCATCTTAATAAAGCACAACGCAGATTAACAGACCAGCAAAGCAACCAGTAGTAGTTTGTTAACGTGTAAGGTAGTGTTAGCTGTATGAATTAATTAAATTAAAATTTGGATGTCCTTGGTGTCCAATCTGGGACCATAGAAATAGAATGTGTGTGTACATGTAGGTGCATGCTATTTCTTGCTCTGTGAAGAGACATGAGACAATCTGTCCTGAATTTTAGTTTAATGTTTACAGTATCCTATAATTCAGATGTCCTTGGTGCCCAATCTGGGTCACAGAAATAGAATGTGCTTGTGCCTGTAGGTGCATGTTATTTCTTGTTCTGTGAAGAGACATGAGACAATCTGTCCTGAATTTTAGGCTAATGGTTCAAGCAGCGAGCTCCCTTATTTGTTAACATGTAAGCTAGTGCCAACTGTATGAGTTAATTAAATTAAAATTTGGATGTCCTTGGTGTCCAATCTGGGACCATAGAAATAGAATGTGTGTGTGCCTGTAGGTGCATGCTATTTCTTGCTCTGTGAAGAGACATGAGACAATCTGTCCCAAATTTTAGTTTAATGTTTACAGTATCCTATAATTCAGATGTCCTTGGTGCCCAATCTGGGGTCACAGAAATAGAATGTGCGTGTGCCTATAGGTGCATGCTATTTCTTGCTCTGTGAAGAGACATGAGACAATCTGTCCTGGATTATAGCTTACTATGTTCGTATAGTTCCATTAGTAAACGAAATATGTGTGAAACTTGTTGTTATAAAAACAGTCAGCTAAGGTAGTGGTTATGTGTGAAACTTGGTGTTATAAAACTTGTCAACTAAAGTAGTGGTTTAGTGCTCAATTCGAGAATCTGCGGTACTTGATCGAGGTAAGTCATCAGTATTTTATTACACTGTTTAATCCACTGGGCGGAATAGGCGCCGAACCAGTATTTTACTGCGCTATGTAGGATTTCATTTATATTATTGGGCATTCTACTCCACCGAGAGTGACGAGGCGAACGGAGTGAGCCGATGGAACGGAAGGTGGGGTAGAATGCCCAATAATATCCTACTCACGTTACTCTTAAAGTCGTGCCAATGGATATGACTACAGCAAAGATGATAACAAACAACACCTAGCGTAACAGAAATTGGGGGAGTGAGGATTTAATATGTGCAAGTGAGTATACATCCGGGGTGGAAGGTACACCGACGCGAAAACGGTAACCACGTCCTCAGTACATCATTCTCGTCGCGTCGGTGTCCTTTCTACCCTGTATGTATGTGTACCTTGGCTAGATATTCCGTGAATAACGCTCCGAGAATGCCTGGAAG